>OZ018326.1:24104321-24328963 GCA_963969495.1 Ceratothoa steindachneri
TACCCCAAAGACATTCAAATAAAATGGAGGTGACCTCCCTCCTCCAAAAAGTCAAATAGTTCACAAGTCTATGGACGGACACGTCCAGAGTACAAGGTCAAGGGGTAGCCACCCCTCTCACCCCGATACCTGGAAAGGTTAGGTGCGTGGAGATTGCTCAGACTTGGAAATTAAACAAAAATGTGCCACACAGTCTAGGGGACAATGTAGTCGTCGCAGTAAAGTTCCTGTAACTTTCTATCAAATGGCGGTGCGTCCCGCGAGTGTGCCAAATTTGAACCTGAAGCCATCGGGCCACTGGGTGGTATATCTATGGGAACAGTCGCGGCGTAATGGCACGCAACTTTAAATTTCCCTAGCTGTCTCCCATCTTCTTTGCCAAGAAGCCCCAAGGGCTGTCGTGATTACTGCCATGAGAGGTGTGAGGAAGAAGCAACCGCTGGTCTGGTCGCCAAGTCCTCGCAGACTCTTTGGCACCTTCATCGGCGTGATCATTCCCAGCAAATTCTACATATCCAGGAACCCGGTAGATCATCTCGACATCCAGCTAGCTCAGGGCTACTGTCTCATCACGGATACCGCGAACCAGAAGGCGTTGAGATTCCAATGACACGAGAGTACTCAAGGCGCTTTGTGTGTCCCTAAAAATCATAATCCGTTCTTTGAACCCAGCCTGATGGGTTATCTCCTGTAGCAAGCGGTGTAATGCAACCAACTGTGCCGTGAAGACAGACGCAGCGTTTGGTACAGTCCGCTGACTTCAAACAGAGGGGATACGGCGTCCAAACCGACCCTCTCCTGCACGGACTTGGAGTCATCCGTAAACACTGGCACGGATCCAAAATGACGTGAACTGTGCTCAGAAAAGAAGGAAAGCAATATTTCCAGCGCTGTGGAAGTTTTGGGAGCAGAGGCTTGGCGACAAATATTCAAAGGTGATGCCCTCCAGGGTGACTTCCTGGACAGAACCAGAGGCGCCACAGGTCCGAGAGCTACACCGAGTTCTCGAAGGAGTTTCCCCCTCCTACATCCAAATGGCTTCAGTTATGAGTGGCCTCTGCCGCCAGTATAGGCACCTTCGAGATCGGGGTGATTTTCAAAAAGAGCCCCGCACGACATTTTAGCTTTCTGGTGGGTTAAATTTTATTCGGATTTTGGCTTGAACAAATTGAGTGTTTGGCTTCATTAAGAGGAATCTTAGTCATGAAGGTAAAGAAGTTATCCTTAAACTATATAACTCGTATGTAAGGCCATATTTAGAGTACTACATATTTACAAGTATGGTCCATACAGCTTATACATAATATCAGCCCACTAGTCACTGCAAAAGAGGACAACAAAGATACCTGCTCTGAAGCACCTTGGATATGTAGATAAGTCAAGGGTGCTTAATATGTTTACATTTTAAAAAAGGAGTGTGAAAGGGGATATGGTTGAGCTTTTTAGAGCTCATTAGATTTGGAATTAATTTCTCTCTAAGGAAATCGGTAGCCAAGATTTTGATTAACAAATTGTCAAGATAAAATGAGATTTTTAACGTTTGACTACAAAGATTGGAGGTAAATGAAATGAGGTGGTGCTTAATAATGTAATTTACAATAAAGGAAGAAGAATTAACCCCGAAAACGGAACAACAATAGCGGAAGATGGCAAGTTTGCCATTCTTCACCTAGAAAAAACAAGTTTGTTTTAAGTCAGAAAGGAAGTTAATTATTTAGAACATAATCGACACAAAAGTTTGAGTATTGATGATACCAAGTCGACCCCAGGTTAGCTAGCATAATTATTATTTTTTTATTATTAACTACATATCGCATTCCAGTCGATGACGACTTTATCCTGCGCTCACTTGTTGATGTACTGTATGCTGACTGAGGTCCGACCATGGTTGTGGCTTGGTCGGATCATATTTAAATTCTGATTCTTTCCAGTGGTTGTCCAGAGTGCTGACTACTTTTAAGGCCATAATTAAAACCAGGCGGTATTTTTGTGGTAGTTTGGGCAACCGATTATATTACGGGTCTAATTCTCAGGTCATAAATGTATAGGCTCAATTATTGCCCTTAGAGTTAATTTTCAGACCGTTATAGGCATCGATGGACCCCTTCTGAGATAGCAAAACTTTGACTTTATTTAAAATACTTAATGCTACATTATAATTTGAAGGAAATTCCGGCAAAATTTTGTCGTACCACGGGTTTTCTATGTGGTACTTCCCATTCTTTTTCATTATATAATTGAAAAATTGTACGATTTTACTTGTGTTGTCCATGAAGCCCGTGTTAACGTATTTAATGCCTAAAGATTCCATACTAAACATATTCAAGCCCTACATCCAAGTCGGCTTCAGACTTGCAAAAGTGAGTGGGTAAAAATAAGAAGGGACCGGATTTAGGGGCCACATTGACCTTGGTTTTGAAGGAGGTACCTGTCTCGAGTTTAGAATTTGAATGCATTTCTGGCAATTTAAATTGGGTCCCTGTTCCGTTCCCCATATCATCTTTGGGAACAGCGGAGCGGGATCCCCGTTGATTACATTCCGTGGCAGAACGTGTGTGTGTATTGGATTTGAGTTGTGTTTGAGTTTTTTTTTAGGGGCAGGGGGGTGTCCTCCTCCACCTGCGCCTCACCTTCTCTTTTCCGCAAATGCAACGAAGAAATGATCCCCATCCCAGCCTAGCTAGGGTTGGTGTCCGCTAACTCTCCTAATCCCGCTTTCAAGGAAGTCCTTCCTACCTCAACGGCCAGACTTTTGTCGTGGAGAGGATGCTCGGCAGGTTGCACTTAGGGGTTGGTGCCGATTGGTTTTGGGGGCCAAGCATAGTCCCCTTGTGTAGGGGTTGCATGAAATTTTTGCACACTCCCGTAGTTAATAACCCCTACCTCAGAAGAGAGAAGAGCAGTTAAATACTTCTTCGTCTGATTGGTTAGATCCTCCAGGTACAGGACTGAGTCGAACCCCAAGAAGACATTAAAACTATATTTTCATATTGTTGTGTATCTAACTTCCTTTGGGTTGCTTGCTGGCAAAGTTCATTCCAATCCCTCCGTAGCCAACCTCTAAGCACTCTGGATCAATAAACCCATTCAGGACACGGGCCGAACGAAGTATAAGGAGTAGTACGACGACTCCTCTGCATTCGGGATAATAATATATATATATATATATATATATATATATATATATATATATATATATGAGTCGGGAAAACTCCAACCACCCCTCGGCCTTCCTCGACAATCTATTTAGCTAAGGGCTTCACAATTAAAAATGTGGCACTACAACACCGTACGGGACCATGTACACAGTGTGCAATAAATTTTTGAGTCTTAATGGACCCAGAAGAGGAGAAATTTGAATTAGAATTTTTGCTTGGACAACGGAAGTGTTCATCTTAAGGGCCTGGATTGAAGGCGGACCGTTATAAGGAAAATATGAATTAGGACCGGTCGGTTTGTTAAAGAAATTCGATTTGTTTGAATTATTTGAAAAAAAAAACATTCACCATAATTTGAGAGATTTGATAGTTTGAAAGTGTTACCGTCAGTCATTCGAAAGAGGGATTTTTGAAAGGGGATTATTCTGAAATTTTTTAACCAGCTCTTGTTTCTTTAAAGAACGAATGGTAGAAGTATAGTTATCAAATATTTCAGAAAGTGAAGGATAAGCATGCCTAATCGTTAGGAATAGCTTCCTTTTCAAATTAGTAGCATTATGCCATAAATTATATCCGACAAATGTTTATTACCGGCACTTCTTTCGTTCAAAGAAATTCAGATCGAAATTCTTAAGTTCTACTAAGAATGGCTGCGTTTCGTTCAGTCAAAGGGCTAACTTAGACCAATTAGATTCCGAAATTGAGGGAGGAGATATAATTTTAGCAAGATACTGCTCGACTATAGAATCTTTGTCCAAGAACTCATCATTTAAGAGTAATCTCGTAATTTTCAACGGTGGTGCACATGTGTTTTACGATAGTACAGGCATAGTCCCGCAAATAGCCTTTAAGATACACCAATTTAGCGGAATCCAAAATGTTACTCTTAGAACCAACATGATCGTGAAATTGTGAGAGGAAAGTGTGAAAATTAATCTCACCATCGTTGCCTGAAAAGTGTTCGGAAGGAAGGGCGGACTATGCCCGTTCAAATTTGTTTTTTCCTAAGCAAGAAAATATCGCCTTACGGTCTGAGTTAAAATCAATAAAGGAGTTGGGGCATGGAGTTTTAAATATGAAAGGGTTTAATTCTATTCCTAGGAAGGGATCATCATCGTGGTTATAATTTTGAAACGTTTGACGTCTTCCTCTGGGATTGATTGACATTACTAATTCCGCGGTTAGTTTTTTGAGGCAAAGCATTATTTTTCTTTTGACAACCCAGCTTTTCACAAATTCTTTAACCATGAGATCAAAGTCCGAGAGGGAGACGGTATGTCCACATGCCAAGACGACGGAAGGGTTTAGGAAATAATATTTTAAAATGGAAAATAGGGTGTTAAAGAGATGGAACAATTTGACGAGATTCAAAGCTGAAGTAGGAAAAATGGAACCAACGAGGGAAGTTCCACTCGAAAACCACCTAATTTATCGGTTGGTTATAGAAACAATGATAATTTTTTTTCAACTTTGTTAGTTCAGATGCCTTTGAGTGAAAGGCGAAAGCGACGTATTATGTGAAATAAGAAGTAGAAGGAAGCCTGGGGAATATAAGTAAAAGAAGGGTCAACCGAAGGGTTTGAGTAAGGTCTTTAAAAGATAATTTTCTCTTTTCAAGGGATGAATTATGGCCAAGTCGCCAGTTATGGATTCAGGTAACCATTATGGGGTTTCTGTATTTTTGTTGTAGGCTTGGTTCCGCCGTTACCTTCCTCAATGTTGTTTAACCTTGACGCAGCGTCCTTGGGGTATTCAGATGACGGGCGATAACCGTAGGACGACTCCAATTGTGGGGGAAATACTTCTCTTGTCTTGGTTTTAGTGGAGTAGGCTGGGTAAGAGGATCGAATGGATTCCTCTTAGGATAAGTACTCACGGAAAGCGGATTCAAACCTCTTTATTGGGTGGAGGACACGGTAAGCTTAGCCTTAGACAGAAAAAAATGATGGAATTTTGTGCTGGGCATTTGTGACAGGCGTACTAACGTATAAACCTATTTTTGATTAGCCTTCCTGACTTCAGCACCGTCTGCCCCCACCCACTCTCTGACTGAGTGAATGAATGAATAATTCTTAATATCTTGAGAAATTTTCAACCCGGCCATTTATACTCCCCCCAATTAAGGATGTGTGATTTCATTTCTCCTAATCTGGACGCCGGGTGGACCTTACGGTGTGAGAAGTATGTTCTTGTGTACTTTGTTAAGACTGCTAGGTGGAGTCAAAGTTCGTGTGCGTGTTCATACTCGACATATTTTGCCCTCCGGGCTCGCAACCATAGCAAGGTGATAGCAAAGTTGATTTTGTCGTTTCGCAGGTCCACGTCAACTTTAGCTGGTTAAACTCTACTCGGTTCCGGCTGCCTCGTTATCTTGCATTGAGACCTTTTCGGCTCGCAACTGTTTCCTCATGTATGTTTGTGTGTTCGCGTGGGAACCTCCAACTATTCGCTTGCCTTGTTTTTCTTGTTACATGTATATTTTTGATATAAATCTTTCGCTATATTCTACAGTGGAGACTGAAGGAGCGCTGCGAAGCGCAAGTTTCGCCTGTAAGAGGACTCACAAAGCCACTCCTCTTGTTTTGTTATATAATGAATAATTACCAGTGGTGAAACCGCTCCTTATAGGAGCTTTTAGCTCTGGCTATGTTTAATCAGTTTATTCAAACCCTCCCAAAAGATTCCTCTTGTGAGATCAGGTAGAACGCTCGTCTTTATTTTCCGGCCTTCAGGATGCTACTAAAAAGTTCCTGAGATCGAAGATATGGATCATGTGAATCACCTATTCATTGAACCTTTACCAAAGCCTCAAGTGGTGGAAGGGTTTGAGTGTTCCAATGATTCCAAGAGCGATACCGTCGAGAGTTTTAAACTTTTGGTAGGGTCACCCAAGGCGGTAAAGTCGTGGATGAGGTTCCATACTAAACACAACAAAAAGCAAGACCCCAATGGCGGGCCTTGATAGAGCAAGAACCCGGTAGCCCACAAAGAGGGCCCCTGCATCTCTTTGGAGTTAGGCTTGGAGGCAGAGGCGGATTTACGTACAAGCTATAGCTTAGGGACCCCACTTTTTTGGGGCCCCCCAAAAAATTTAAAGAAAAAAAAGAGTGTACATCTCCAAAATATACGATATAAAAAATAAATAAATAAAACCTACATAGTGCAACAGTTTTGCCGATGACGTATTTTGCACCTAATTTCTTGGGGCCCCCCAAAAAATAAAGGAAAAAAACGGGGTGTATATTTCCTAATGTAGAAGCAATTTAGAGAATGTTCTTAGTAAGATGATTGCAAATTGCTCTGGAGAATGATCCTTTTCTCAGCTCAAGAAGATAAAAAATGAATTTAGAAGAACAATGACTCAAGATAAATTTGGTTCCCTGATTCTCCTGTGCATGGAAAGTGACAAACAACGCAGTTTATCAATTGATGATATTAGCAGTGACTTTGCTCTGACAAAGGCAAGAAAGAGAGTATTTTAATTTAGATCATGTTTGTGTTCTGTTTGTATACATATAAAATAATTCTTGATAAAATTATATAATTTAATGGGCATTGGGTAGATGCATTAATATAATTAGTCCTCATAGAAAGTTTCTAGAGACTAGATTATAAGCCTCTGTAAATTGTGTTTCTAAAAGAACTTTTGTTTTTTTTATGAATAAAAAATAATTTTAAGTTAGAGGTTAATAATTATTTCACTATTAATATACTTCTTAATTGTATTTCAGTCCAACAATTATTTTGATAAAATATATATTTTGTTAAGTGCAAATGGCTTTAGATATCTATTAGATCCCAAAATTACCGGATAAGATATTAAACACAAAAAACAGCGACAATTTGTCGACATAGATTTTTTTTTTTTAAGAGCTTATCTGGCGACTGCCCACTTGGGCCTAAGTCGCCGGAATCACGACAGCCTAGCACGAGGCTACTTTAAAATAAGAACACGAAAACACAACGATAAAAAGTGAAGATCGCAACAATTAGAAAGCAATCTCCGGCGTCGGGGGGAGGTCCCCATCCCCACGGCGCACGAGCATGCGACCTACGAAGAAAACAACAATAACAAAAACCTACTTAAATAAAACGGAGAAGGCCGGCCTCCCCCCAAAAGTCTACCAGTCAAAGGGCACGCACTCCTCCCGAGTACAAGGGACAGACGGTAGCGACCCCGCCCATCCCGGTACCGGGAAAGGTAACGTGCGCGAAGATTGCCCGGACTGGAACATTCAACCAGAATAGGCCGAACAGTCTGGGGGACAACGCAGTCGTCCCAGTAGGGCACTGGCGAGCGTTCCATCAAATGGCAGTGCGTCCAGCGAGTATGCTCAATTCGGAGACGACATAAAGCAACCTGAAGCCTTCGCGGCATTGAGGGGTAGGTCCAGGGGGAACAGTCGCGGCGCAATGGCACGCAACTTTAAGATCCCTTCGACCGTCTCCCATCTTCTTTGCCAGGCAGTCCGTATACCTACCATGTAGTCGGTATGAAGAAGAGCGAAACGCTGGTCCGGTCGGAGAGTCCTCGCAGACTCTTTGGCGCCCTTATCGGCGCGCGCATTCCCCGCAATTCCTACATGGTCAGGAACCCAGCAGAAGATAATCTCTACATCCGCCCGGCTGGCCAAAACAGTGGCGTCACGGATATCGGAGTCCAGGGGATGCGGAGATTCCAATGCCCCGGGAGCACTCAGGGCGCTTTGTGAGTCGTCGCTATAGATCACAATCCGGTCTCCAAACCGGGAACGTCGCGTAGTCTCCCGTACCGAGTGGTGTATAGCCACCAGCTCGGCCGTGAAGACAGACGCAGCGCCTGGCAGAGCACCGCTGACTTCAAAGAGAGGAGATACGGCGTGGAAGCCGACCCCCTCTTGGGACTTGGAGCCATCCGTATACACTGGCACGGTTCCAGCGTGACATGAGGTGTGCTCCAAAAAGGTCGAACGCAATACTCCCGGCGTTGTACAAGCTTTGGGAGCAGAGGCATGGCGACAAATAGCCAAATGTGGTACCCTCCAGGGTGGCGTCCTGTGCAGAACCAGGAGTGCTACCGACCCGAGAGCTATACCTAGCTCCCGAAGGAGTTTCCTGGCCCTAAACCCAAAGTGCTTAGGGTATGACAGGCGTCTCTCGGCGGCAGAGGCACCGTCGAAATCAGCTGCGAATGCAGTGACAGCTGTTGGCGACTGAGGGAGGCGCCGGGCTCGCGCGTACAGGCGAATGATGCACTCTACACAGAGTAGAGCGAGTGGAATTCCCCAGCATCGATTAGTAGGCTCTCAATGGGGGAAGTGCGGAAGGCACCGGTCGCAAGGCGAAGGCCGGTGTGGTGGATCGAGTCCGCCTTCGGCAATAAATGCTCAGCTGCGGATGCATAAAACTCGCATCCGTAGTCGAACTTCGAACAAAAGGATCGATAAAAAAGTAAGGCAGGGGCCATATCAGCAACCCAAGCGATGAACGTCACGGAACGGAGAATATCCATGGCGCAGGTACAAGAGACCCTAAGGCTGCGAATATGAGCCTCCCAGGTGAGGCGTCGGTCAAATACCAGAACATGGAAACGGTGCGATTCAACCACTTCCAGTCGTACCCCATTAAGGAAAAAGTCTGGGTGGCAGCAGAAGTGCACAACCTTAGTCTTCGTCAAGGAATACCGAAACCTGTGCGCTTCAGCAAAGCGAGAGACGCGTTTCAATCCCTGTTTGAGTCGACGCTCTAGAGTTGGCATCTGGGCCGCGCCAAAAGAGATCGAAAGGTGGTCCACGTAGAGCGTAGCCAGAAAATCTTACGGCAGCACCGAGGTGATGCCGTTAATGCTCAGGGCAAAGAGTGTGACACTGAGGACACTTCCTTGCGAGACACCCTCTTCCTGCTCCATTGGGCCAGAGAGTGCTACCCCCAACCGTACGCGGAATCGACGATCTAGCAAAAATTCAGATATAAACATTGGGAGGCGTCCTCTCGACCCCATCGTGTGGAGAGTCTCCATGATACCGTATCGCCATGCGGTATCATAGGCTTTCTCCAGATCAAAAAACACCGTGGCGTAGTGCTGTCTACGAAGAAAGGCCTCGCAGACGGCATTTTCCAGTCGGAGCAGAGCATCCGACGTGGAGTGGAACTTGCGGAAGCCGCACTGTGAATAAGACAGATGGCCTCCGCTGTCCAGGAAAAAGGCTAATCTAACATTTAACAATTTCTCCATCAACTTGCACACGCAAGAGGTTAGACGGATCGGGCGGAAACCGGCAGGAGTAGAGTGATCTCTCCCCGGTTTGCGAAAGGCGAGCACAGTAGCGATTCGCCAGGAATCTGGGTTTAGACCCTCCACCCAGGTCCTGTTGAACAAATCTAACAGAAAGGCCATGCCTCGCTCACCCAGGTGTCGAAGCATGGCGTACGGGACATCGTCCGGACCATGGGCGGTGTCCCTGCACGAAGAAAGAGCGGAGCACAACTCACTCCCAGTAAACCTGTCGTTGAAGGGTTCTCCGCCTCTAGAGGTAACGTCCAGCCGGCGGCCTTCGCGACATCACGACGTGCATTGAATGCTGGCGAAGCAGCATCCCGGCTAGAGAATGCGTTCGCGAAGGATTCCACCACGGACGCGGGGTCCGAGATTGCGGTCCCATTCTCTTGGAGAACGGGAGGGGGATCCTGCGAGAACTTACCCCGAATCCCTTTGACTCGATTCCACACCTCTGCCAGAGGTGTCTTTCCCGTTAAGTGAAGACACGTATGCCCGCCAAGAAGAGCGGCATGTGTGCTTCGAAATATACCGGAACCAAGCCCTAGCCCGACGAAATTCAACGACAGTGGAATCGTTCGGGCGGCGTTTATAGCGCATGTAGGCATAACGCTTCTGTTCGAGGGCCGTCTCACTATGGGTGTGGTCGGCATGCAAAACGGCCAGATGTTCTGGGGATAGTAGTCAGACCGGCGGCAATGAGGTTGCCGGAGAAGAACTCAACGGCCTCGTATACCGACCTAAACTCCTCGACTGACATAGAAAATTCAGTCATTTCCTGAAATGCAGGCCACCGCGCCCGTGCCAAGCACAACCGAGGTGGGCTCTCAGGCGGCAGTTGCGCTGAAATTGATATTTGAATGGGAAAGTGATCACTACCATGGAGGTCATCGACCACCCCCAATCAAAATCAGGCTGTGCACCCGAAGAGCACAGAGATAGATCAAGACAAGAAAATGAAGCGGTTCTCGGGCAGTGATACGTAAACTCATCCACATTTAGGATACCCATCTCAAGCTCTTCGATCAGATCGGCAAGGACTCGTTCCCTGGGATTTATGGAGTAATCTCCCCAGAGAGGATGCCTGCCGTTCAGATCTCCAAGCAAGAGAAAGGGCCTCGGCAACCGTGCCACGACGCGGCGGAAGACCCCGCGTCGATGTCAGCTGACGGTGGAATGTATGCAGAAATGATAGTATACCTCCTATCCAGGTGAAGCTGTACAGCCACTGCATGAAAGGATGTATCTAAAGTGAAAGGAATAACCAAGACATCATGCCGGGTGTAAACCGCGTAACCACCAGCCCGGCCCCCATCTCGGAGGGGTGGGGTCGCAAGACCCTTATACCCCGGGAGGGTGGGTAGGGGGCACACGCCTAGAATGGTCTCCTGCAAAAGATAGCTAACGAGAACAGGACGAGACGATCCTCCGCAGCAACTCCCAGTTTGCACGGAGTCCGTGGCAATTCCATTGAAGGAATATGCCCTCCAGGCCTAGCTCGAAGGAGACGCGGGGGCCCTCTTCAAACAGAAAACCCTCAAGGAAATAGCCGTACGCTTCCCGGAGGCAGAACCCAGGGAGCTGTTGGCCGGAGAAAGCACTGTCCCCTTCGATGACTTATTGGGGAGGTTGGGCTCGCCATGCGAGTCTTTTCCTCCCTCCGCCTCGAAACCAGAGGTGGGCGTTGCGGCTTCTGAGGCGGGGGGCCCTCTTTTCGAGGAACCACCGTCTCCGAGCCACTCAGCTGACAACTAAGCATTATCGAAGGAGCCGAAGCTCCTCTGTTGCTGTCCTTTCGGGGACCAGCTTTAGGAACCCAGGAAGATGGCCTGGCGACAAACTTCAGGGGTGTTGCCTCTTGTGAGTCTAACGACTCGGTGGAGGCGCGTGGCCGTTTCGCCTTACGGGAAACGGTCACGCTGGGGGAAGAGCCCAGGTTTTAGCCGGGGTTCGGTGTGAACCCTTTTTGCCGCCAGCTTTACCAGGGGAGCGGCCGGGTTGAGTAGAACCCGCAGAAGGGCTCCGAATGGATGCGAAAACAACCTTGCTCGTTGGCCTGGATGGGCCAGGAGGATCCTCGGCAGGTTGCACTTAGGGGTTGGCGCCGATCGGTTTTGGGGGCTAAGCATAGTCCCCTTGTGTAGGGATTGCATGAAATTTTTGCACACTCCCGTAGTTAATAACCCCTACCTCAGAAGACAGCAGAGCAGTTAAATACTTCTTCGTCTGATTGGTTAGATCCTCCAGGGTGTCTTTCTAACCATTGAGGCATAAGACGTCCCAGGCAGAGCCGGGCTTGTCTGTACCAAGTCCTTAGCCTCGCGGAATGAGAGTCGATCCTGGGCCTGAAGGGCCAAGATTTCTTTCTCAAGGAGATTTCCACCACATTGCTTCTAAGAAGAGAGGTGCGGCTCTCCGCAATTGACACACTTGGCCACACACGATTTGGACTTGTCGTGTGCGGCCTTGGAACAATTTACACATACTTCAGGTGACCCCGACTTTGCACGTCTACATGAACGATTCGTATGGCCGAAGCGGTGACAGTAATAGCACCGCCACGGCAGGGGCACGAATGCCTTCACGCGGTAGCGTTACCAACCGGCACGCACCGACTCAGGGAGCTTGTCACAGTCGAACGTGACCAATAGTGTAGGGGTGGGTCTCGAGGCTCCTTCCTGTTTTCTCATCACACGTTCGACCATGACCGCCTCATGGTCGGAGTTGTTAAGTAGTTCACTCCCATAAACTACTATTTTCACAAACTTCATGGTAGAGTGCAACGTCACACTCACCGGAGTGCCATCAAGTGTCCGAAGAGCACTTATCTTGGCCGCCTAGGAGGGTCCGCCGCATTCGCCAGAACGTTCCCGTCCGAGAAATGGGTCATCTTCGGCTCTCTACAATTACACTAGCTAATGCTCTCTTCTGATGGATCATGTTGCCCTTGGCCAACATGGTGCCATCAGTGTAGCGAATAACGAGGAATCGTTTGAAGACAGCGGGCTCAAAAACGCCAGGTAACCTCTGAATAAGGGGCTCCGATGTTATCGTGGCTCCTCCCTGTGCACTTTTGGTCTTAGTCATAGTCAGGGGCTCCGCACCCGGGGGGGCGGAGGGGCTGGCTGCGCCGATCTTGGCTGGGTCGTTTACCAAAGTGGCAGAAGACCCATCCGTCCCCGCAGATGGACAGGAGCCCCGAGTCTTCTTAGTCTTTTCTTATTTTTTTTTCCTTTTTAGGAGAGGAGGGCAGGGAATGCACCCGCTTCTCCCCTCCACTGGCAGAAGCCCCTAGGCCAGATGGACACCGGCCTCAGCCAGGTCCTTCTCCAAGATGGAGAAGGTCCTGATAGTTGCAGGGGCACCGGTTGGAGGAGATCCCTCCGCTTCTTGTACTTCCTTGGAAACCCGGGCCATTTGAGGAGGACCTTGCATAGGGGCGGATTCGGGTTCGGTGCTTGGCGCCGAGCCCAGATTCCTTCCCATGGGAGGCCCTACCGTCTGAGGCTGGGTTGCCTTAAGGACCATTTCTATCTCAGGAGGGGCCTCCAGTAGGCCATCTCCTCCTAGGACATCGAAGGTCCCGTTGCAGCGTCACTAGTCATGTGTGGGTAGGCACAGGTCTTGACCCTGGCAAGGTTCAATATTCTTGCGAGCAGGTCTTTTGAGGGAAGCGACCGAAGGGGCCTGGCTTCCCTCTCCCCCCTAAGGGGGTTTGCCCTACCGAGCCGCTTCACTGGGGAGCGGTCGGCTATGAGCTGCCTGCTGGCTTTCTTGGCAGTCCCCTTGGAAAGAAAAGGGGGGACTGCGGCTGGAAAAAGGGAGGTGCCCAAAAGCACCTCCAGAGAAGGGGGTGAGGGGGAGTCTCCTACATCCGTAGGTGAAGGAGAGGATTAAGCCTCCTCTCCGGTTAGAGAAATATGGAGGGTCCTCTACGCAAGCACAGGGAGGGGGGGGGGGGACCTCCATTTTTCTTTTGGAGCTGTCCGACGGTGGCTCCGACGATGGAATTGGGGAAATTAAGGAGAGATTTTTTGTTTCTTCATCATTGGGCATGGTGACCCTCTTTTAATTACGGGATGCAATAGCTCATCACCCTTCGCAGTAGCCTGCCCTGCAAGGGGTGCATACAGGCCTGGCAGAGCCAGGTGCCGCCATTCAGGACCACCCCTCCCACCTGGTGGCCTGGCAGCTCCACTTTGAACACGGCGTAAAAAACAAAGATAGATGGTGAAGTGAGAAGGAAAGGGGATGTGAGGAAGGTATGGGTGGGGATGAAGCAGGTTATGAGAACACTGTGATATTGGATGGAAAGGATGCGTGTTATAAGGTAAGGTGTGTTGCTTGTGTGTTTGTTGGCTTGATGAGAATGAATGATCGTTTTGTATGTGTGCAGGCGGACCCCAGTGTGAAAGGACAGGTTAGGGGGATCCAAGTCGGAGATGTAGTGGGTCACCTCTCCACTGTCAATGAGGTAGGTATGGATGATAGCACAGATGTCAGGGTGAATGTTGCAAATGAAAAGACATGTGAATGGACGTATAATGAAGTGAAGAGCATGGTGAAATTGGATCGATGTTTGACTGAGTATGAAAGGTAAGGATGTGTATCGAATGATATTTGAACAAAAGGGAGCACTCAGTAAGGATGATCTGGATTTCGGGGTTGCAAGACTCCCAGAATTCAAGATTGTCCTGAAAGAGGACTCCCCAATCTAACAGCGGCTGAGGCATTTCCCAAATCGGGTTGCTGATGAGATTGAAGAACAGTGTTTGGAATTAGAGCTATTGGGGGTAATTGAATTAAGTGAGAGTGCATGGAATAGTCCAATTGTGACTGTATGTAAGCCAGATGGAAGATTGTGTCTGTGTGTGGATTATCGAAAGGTGAATGAAAGGACTGTGAAAGAAAGGTTTCCGATGTGTGTGGTATCTGAGTGTGTGTATAGTATGCATGGGATGGAGTGGTTTATGAAGTTGGATCTGGTACAGGGATATTACCAGATGCCCATTGCTGAGGAGAGCCGCCCGGTAACTGCCTTCTCTTCCACGAATAGGCATTACCAGTTCCGGAACCTCCGCTTTGGGTTGGCTAATGCCCCCGAAGCCTAAGGGCGGGCAATGAATGTTGTGTTAAGTAAGTTTGCGAGTAAGAATGTGATTGCGTATATAGATGATATTTTGATTATGACTGAGAATTTTGAGGAGTATATGAGACTGGTGAATGATGTGTTGAGAACGTTGGAGAGTGATGGTGTGAAGGTGAAAGTAGTGAAGTGTGAATGGTTTGCAAAAGAAGTGGAATTCCTTGGACATATGGTGAGTGAGAATGGGTTGTGAAAGTCTTCGAAGTATGTTGAGAAGGTGCAAATGTTTCCAAAACCTGTGACTGTGAAGCAACTGAAGTCATTTTTGGGTCTGAGTAAGCCTCTGACTGAGTGGATGGGCAAGAAAGGTAGTACGGTTATCAGGTGGAATGATAAGATGAATGAGGCATATGAGAAACTGAAAGAGGCAGCGGCTGAAGATGATGAATTGACATATTTGGATTATAGGGTGAATGCTAAAATGCTTGAATTGTATACAGATGCGAGTGGGTATTGTATGGGAGGTTTTCTGATGCCAGAGCAGCGTTTGAATGGAGAATATGTCAGGCGGATAATTGGGTATGTATCCAAGGCTATGAATGCAGCAGAGCGAAAGTATTCAACTGTGGAACGAGAGTTGGCTGCGATAAGATATTGTTTGAAAGTGTTGCATCCATTTTTGTATTGTGTGAGGTTTGTGATTAAGACTGACCACCAACCTCTTGTGTATCTGCAGCGTATGAAGTGGGCTGATAGTAGGATTGTGAGGACTTTGGAACATTTGAGTAACTTCGACTATGTGATTGAGTACGTGCCTGGGGAAAAAAATGGAGTGGCTGATTTGGTGTCAAGGTATCTTGGTACGAATGATGAAAATGTGGGTGGAGTGAGTTGATCCTGAATATTTGCTGAAAGGGATTATGAATGGAAAGGAGAGTAAGGGTGGTGGTGATTCCTTGTTTGAGAGTGTATGGAATGGTTTGCAAGATTTGAAGAGTGATGTAGTAGATGTGAGAGTGCCCGATAGTGTAGATGACTTAAGGAAGGAGGTAATGAGTGAAGTATGTAGGAAGCCTGAAAGTATTGGTATGGTGAGGGTGTGGAACTTTATGAAAGAATTGAGATCGATGTGTATGCCAGGGGTCCTGCCATTTCAGGAAGTGTTGATTGTAGTGAGTTGTTTGTATGGAGTGATTGTTTATGTGCACTTCGGTGGTGAGAGGCTGATTGTGTACAAAGATGAGAAGATGAAGGGTTTGAATGCTAATGTGGTACATCTGCAGTGTTTGAGCGGTGTGCACTACAATTGGGTGATTGAAAAGTGTTCATATATGAGAGAGAAGAATGATTGTCTGGATGAAGATGAGTGTGTGGTGAGTGAAGCTATGGGAGTTGATGATGGTGTGGATATCAGTGCTGATGTTGGTATGCTTGTTACTTCTGTGAATTGCAAACATGGTGGACCTGATATGATGGAAGTGAGAGTGAAAGTTGGTGAAAGGTTCTTCTGTGGTTTAATTGATACTGGAGCACAAGTATCTTTAGTGGACAACATGATTCTGAGTAAGTATGATGAGTTTAGATGTTGCGAGCATAAACCTGTGAAGTTACGGATAAGTGGATTAGGGAATGGCATGATAGTGGCTTGGGAACAGGTCAGTCTGAAAGTGAGTTTAGGTAATGGTGTGAATGTGAAGCAAGACTTTGTGATTCTAAATGATGAGCTTGGGGTGGATTTTATGAGATTGAATGATTTTTCTTTGGATGCTGATAAGGATCGTCTTATGAAAGGCGAATGTGATGTGATGAGGTTGAATTAGTGAGCAAAGAATGTTGTCAAATTTTGCGGTATGATTGAATTCATCATGGATGATGAAAATGAAATTTTAAGTGATGATGATATTCTAGAAAGTCAAAAGATGTGTCCTTTTGTCAGTGAGTTGAAGAGGTGTGTATTGACGCGTGTTGATTTGAATGAATGGTCTGAGTGTTTAAGTGATTTTAAAAGGTATGCTAAGGATTTTGTTGTTTGTATGGATGTTGTATATTTTGTGAGGCATGTGAAGGGTGGTAATGATATGTATGTACCTGTGATGTCCTTGGTTGATATGATTGGTCTGGTGAAGGTTGTGCATGATAATTATGGGCATATGAGTAAGTTTAAGCTGTGGGAGTGTATGAAGGAGCGTTTGTTCCATCCGTTTCTGAGAACTGTTGTGAATGATGATGTGACTACATGTGAATGGTGTCAGAAGCGAAAGGTGCAAGGTGTGCAAGTGAAACCACCGATGTTGAAAGTTGATGCGAAAGAACCATTTGAATTGGTAGTGATTGATTGTGTCTCTTTGCCACCTACGAGTGCTGGGAATGTTGGTATGGTTGTTATGGTTGATCATAAAAGTAAGTTTGTGTATGCAGTGCCTGTGAGAGATAAAAGGAGTGTGACTGTTGCGTGTGTGGTTGAGCAGTTGTTTTTTTCGTATGTGTGTATAGAAGCCTAGAAGATGTCTGAGTGATAATGGG
This sequence comes from Ceratothoa steindachneri, assembly GCA_963969495.1. Lineage (NCBI taxonomy): Eukaryota > Metazoa > Arthropoda > Malacostraca > Isopoda > Cymothoidae > Ceratothoa > Ceratothoa steindachneri. The sequence continues at coordinate 24,121,345 of OZ018326.1, forward strand.
CCTAAATTTGTAGGAGAAGTGTTTGAGCAAATGTTGAGAGAGAATGGTGTGGAGCATGTGATAACGACTTTGTATGTACCGTCTTCAAATGGGTTGGCTGAACGTAAGATAAGAACTTTGTGTGAAATATTGAGAATGACGAGTACGACATTGAATGACTGGGATGTATAGTTGCGAAGAGTGTTGGCATATAATTTGACCATGCATAGTGCAACTGGAATGTCCCTGTGTCAGTTTGTGATGAATTTTAAAAGGCGAGTAAAAGATAGGTTTTGTTTTAATGAAAGTGAGCAGTGTATGGCGTGAGGCGCATGAAAAGTTCCGTTCATTTGAATTAGGTGCGAAAGTATTGAAGGTGAAAGAAGTGAAGGGTAGGTTGAATGTGTCAAAGATGAGTGAGAAGTTTGATGGACCTTATAGAGTTGTGAGAGTTTGGGAAAATCGGGTGACATATGTTTTGGAGAGTTTGAATGATGGTATGACAGATTCAGTTAAGGAGATGGAGAGAACCTCCTGACTACCTGGTGAGCCATCCGGTGTATGAATTGTGCAGAGAAAAAGGTAAGTGCATGATGATGAGATTGAGTGTGATAGCATGGATTTGTCTGGGAAAGAGCTAGTCTTAGTCTCAAGTAGAAAGCGTACAAAGAAGAGTGAAAGGAAGAATGCAAGTACGAATGAAAGTAAGTCTGAGCAGAGTCTTTCTGGTATGGGGGATCTTGAAAGAGAGATTGAGTGTTTGCATAAACAGGTAAGTGATTTGGCTGGTGTAAGTAGACGAGTCAGTGAGCTGCTTGTGCCTGATTTTTCTGGTTTTGGGAACAGTATGAATGATAATATGTTTGGCCAGAATGAACCTAGTGTGGCTGATTTTTCAGGTTTTATGAATGGTAATAGTAGGGGTGAGTTTGATGTAGTGAATGAAGAAGTGGCTGATTTTTCAGGTTTCTAGTTTAGGGAACCAGTTTAAGGGGTTTCTGGTATGTCTGTTGAAAATAGAGGGGATGTGAGTGACTGTCTTTTTCGCAAGAGTGTGCTTTAAGTTTGATGAGGGCTTTGAGTGAGGAGATTATGAATGGAGGTATGAAGAGTGAAGGTTCTGAACGAAAAAGTATGAAAGAGTCCTGTTGAGAGATGAGCGAGTTAGTAATGAAAGCAAAGAGTATGGTGGATGACATGATTGATAGTGACGAGGAGACGGAGACTGACAAGACAACTGACGAACAACCCCGACAGATTGCTTCGCATAGCCAGGGACTAGTAAACGAGTGTGAATAGGTGTAGAAAGGTGCGATTGAGTATAAAAGGTACTGTGAGTAAGGATTGAGAGTATATTGTGAGTGACTGCGGTCGAATTGCTTAAGGAAAGAGGGGTGTGGTGGAGCCGGAGCGAATGTGAGTGTGTGTGAAGGGCCATTCTCCCACCCCTTTTCCAATACCCTCTCCTTCCCTCTGTAAGAATGTGTGTGTGTGTGAATGTGTTTTTTTTATATATATATATAATATAAATTGATTTTTTATGTTTTGTATAAAATGTTTTTTCTCTTCCTCAGCTAAATGGTAAATAGTTTTTTGAAAGACCACTAGTAAATTTAATCGCCACCATTTGTAAGGAGTGGCAGAGACTGTAGGTTTGAAATAACCAACCAGAGATTGTAAGTCCCGCCAGGACAGAGAGGGCTTTGATAGCCTCAAGACGTGACCAGATTGCAATAGTGTATGAGCTCGGAGGCGCCAGTTTTTTTTTTTTTTGTAAAACGCTTGAGACGCCAATATACCCACCTAGGTAACACGTGAGCCCTTTCTTCTTTTTTTTTTGGTCCTCTTGTTTGCTTTAGGCCTCCTGTTATTGACTTCTTGTCTACTGTGTTATCGGTTGGTTGATATTACCCTGGCAGATATTTTTTTTATTGTTTGACTTCGCTTATCTTCCTTTTGTATATATAGTCTAATTGAATGTTTTTTTTTATAGAAATTTTGATTGGTATTCATCCGATAATATTAATTGTGTATATAGGAAAATCAGCTATCTCTATTTTTGTGTGCATATAAACCCCATATTTTTTTGTAAGAAAAGGACTGTACATACAATCCATTTCATTTCTCCCTTGATTTCTCATGTCCGAATTAGTGTAGGAAGTGGGTTGGATCGATTGGGGTTAGAGTCGAGATTTTAGGCCCGCTATAACTGCACATAGTTTGGCAGAAAATTTACATATATAGTGAAAAGCTGAGGTCCCAGAACACTCCCCTGAGGAACGCCACTCTTCACCTCTTTTTTTTCCACTGCTTGACTCAGAGACAGAGACATTCATAGTTTGACCCATCAGAAAATCAGACAACCAATCCAACACTCTACCGCAACACCCAACATCTGCAACTTAATTAAAACCCATGTGACACAACATAAAAAACCTTGGTAAAATCAAACAAAACAACATCAACAACAAATGCAGAATCATACACAATCATAGGTCAAAAGGAGTTGGTCTTCAACACCAACTCCTTTTCAAAATCCAAACTGCTCTGATGAGAGTAAATCATTGTTTTTGAAATACTCATACAGCCTATCAGCAATGATTTGCTCAATAGTTTTACAACAAATTGAGGTCAAACTTATTGGTCTGTAGAACCACTCTTAAATATGGGAACCACCAGTGATCTCTTCCATTGTGCCGGAAGCACTCCAGAAAGCATAGATCTCTTAATGATTCTGAAGAGTGGATAGGACACAGTGACCTACAAGAATACAACAAAAGTGGATGGAAATCATCTGGACCCATACTTGAATTCACATCCAGCAGAGGAAGCCTCTTTGTAACATTTTCAAGTGAGATATGAAAATGATTAACCATACCATCAACTCTGATGGGGTAATGTATGGTCAAGGTCTCTTACAGAGTACACCGAAGAAAACCATCTGCAAAAAGCTCTGATATCACCTGGCAATCTTCAACTAATGAGCCATTAGCCATTTTCAAGGGACTCACTGAAGGAGTACCAATCTTTTTTTTGGTGTATATAAGAATGGAAAAACTTTGGTGACTCCTTAAACCGGTCAATCAAAGACTGCTCCTCCTCCACTTGACAATATATCTGGTAATTACAATACCTCATTTATTATATTATAGTTTGCAAGAGCTTGCAAAACAACATCAGTGTGTCTACCATAATTCAATCTTAATACCTTAAAAGTGTTCCATGCATCCCCTCTGCTACGCCTAAGTCCAGCAAATTGATTAAAATTTCTTGGTGAAAAATTACCATAAGAAAGTGATATAAACATCTGCACAAGAGATGCTACAATTGCCAGGAGTCTACCAAACATATCAGTCACAGACAGACCAGCAAACTCAAAGTCCCAATCAATTTCAATCAACTCCCTCTCGATAGCAATATACTTCCCCTTTTTCTAGGCTCTTTTAGGTTTACAAGGCATGCCATCACCCAACTCAAACAAAAAATTGTAGTCAAATTTAACAGCAGCATGATCAGAATGAGGAAATAGTGGCAAGACCTCCAATCCACCCAAACGATCATCAGATATAATAAAAACAAGATCCAGAATATTTCCTGAGGTCACAAAGGTTGACGCCCTAACCCACTGACAGAGCCCAAGCTCAGAGAAGACATCCATAAAAGTCTGCATCATCGGATCATATGATCCAAACATTGTATCCTTTGAAGAACACTCTATAGAAGGTTGAGTAAAGTCCGCCGTTTTAAAAATTTCTTTATTAATGCAGAAATCTGCTAAGAACTGGAGTTGCTGAGAATTTTCAAACCAACCATTTAATGGTTTATTACAAATAAAGCAAAGTTTAAAAGGTGGATAACATGCACATTAGGGCAATCAATCCGGACAGACGCCATTGCAACATTGTTCCTCACATAAAAACAAACACCATGCTTAGCAACCTCACCATCAGTATCAGTTCTCAAATACGATAACCATCAATCTGCACAAAGGAGTCAGGGGTGGCAGGCAAAACCAAGACTCTGTAACACCAAATACATGCAGGTAGTATAAATGTAACTTTGGGAAACAAAAATGCTACATAACATAACATAAAATAATTATACGGATGACAAAAGCCACAAGGGCCTATCAAAGGTCATCCACCTCCGTCAAAACCCACCCACAAAAAGCACCATCACCAGGGAAAGACAAAATCAAAGTCCCCCACAATATAATATAACAGATGACAAGAGTCACAAGGGCTCATCATAGGTCATCCGAGTCAAACAGCCTCTTTTTTAAGGCACCCAAACTCCAAGGAAAACTACATCCAGAGGATTGCATCAGAAACAAGGGTATCACCAATCAAGGCTTGTCAAGAACTAAATCATGCAGCTATAGATATATACAAACAATATTAATATATACAAAACTTAGGAACCATCACAACCTTCCCTTCCCATAAACTCATCCAACCTACTCTTAAATACATTTAGATTTGGACTACCTACTACCCTCTGCGGCAATTTGTTCCAGAAGTCTACCACTCTATTGGTGAAAAAATATTTTCTTAAATCCAACCAACACCCTTGCTTTTTAATTTTCAAGTGGTGACCTCTAGTCCGATTTCCATCATCTAACTCAAAAAACTTGCTAACATCCAATCTATCTATCCCGGAATTTTTTTTAAAGAGCTCAATCATATCCCCTCTCACACACCTCCTTTCGAACGAGAACATATTTAATACCCTCAGTCTATCTATATATTCAAGGTGCCTCAGGGAAGGAATAATCTTTGTTGCCCTCCGTTGCACTGACTCAAGAAGGTTAATATCGTGTCTAAAATGTGGGGACCATGCCTGTATACAGTACTCTAGATGTGGCCTAACATAAGAGTTATAGAGTTTAAGAATAACCTCCTTACTTTTGTAACTGACATTTCTCTTAATAAAACCCAGCACTCTATTTGCCCTATTTCTTGCTTCAATACACTGCTTAGAAAACCTTAATAACTTATCTATTACTACTCCTAGATCTTTCTCATCCTCTACTGAGCTCAGCCAATGCCCATCCATTTCATAGTTAAATTCTCTATTATCTTTTCCCATGTTAATAACTTTGCACTTATCAAGGTTGAAAGTCATTTGCCACTTATGTGCACAGGATAACAATTTATTTAAATCCCCCTGCACTTTAAAATTATCATAAATATCTTTAACTACAGCTGCTAATTTGGTATCATCGCAAAAATTGACACTTTATTATTAACTGCCTCCCCAAGATCGTTTATATAGATGACAAATAATAATGGACCGAGAACTGATCCCTGAGGAACCCCACTGATAACATCCCTCCACTCTGACTTTACACCATTTAGCACTACCCTTTGCTTCCTGTCTTTCAGCCACTCAGCTATCCAATTTGAACCCCCCCCCCCCATATCCCAATCATTTTTAATTTATGAACTAGTCTCCTATGTGGTACCTTATCAAATGCTTTACTAAAATCTAAGTAAATTATATCTACATTCTCTCCCTTATCTACTTGATCTGTTACAAACTCCAGAAAGTCTAGTAAGTTAGTCAAACATGATCTACCTGATCTAAACCCATGCTGAGCATCGCTGATTAACCCCTCCCTCTCTAGATGTTGGCAAATCCCTTTTTTAACTATTTTCTCAAGAATTTTACAGACTACAGGAGTTAGGCTAACCGGTCTAAAGTTATTTGGATCCTCTTTACTACCCTTCTTGAAAATGGGGACTACATTCGCTCTCTTCCAATCATCGGGTATTTCTCCATATTCCAGTGACCTAGTATATATAACTTCTCCAGAGCAATTTAAGTATCCTAGAATGAATATTATCAGGGCCAGAGGCCTTGGTAGTATCTAACTCACCTATTAGTCCTTTTATCATCCTCCGATCCACACTAATGTTAGTAAACACCTCTTTCCCTGACCTATGAGTACTATATATAAGACTATTTAGTTTCTCCTTTGTAAATACTGATGCAAAATGACCATTTAGTACCTCAACTATTTCCTCATCAGTTTCTCTCACAACCCCTTCATATTTGATAGGTCCTATTTTAACTCTGCCTGGCTTGTTATTAATTTTATAGTAACTAAAGAACTTTCTAGGATCTTTGTTGCTATCCTGAGCTAATTTAATTTCTGACACCCTTTTGTTCTTCTTTATAATCTTATTTAACTCATTCCTAGCCATTCTATAATCACTTAAATTTTGAATATTATTTTGCACCTGTAATTTTTTGTATGCCCTTTTCTTCTCTGAAATTTTTCTAGCTATCTCCTGATTCCACCATAATGGTTTCCTACTTTTGTTCCTAATGGCCTTCATTGGGATACATTGTTCTTGGACTACATTTATTATATGCTTGAAAGTATCCCACATCCCATAAGCATTTTTACCTCTGAATTCTACATCCCAGTCTACCAAATTTAGCAAGCTTTGAAGTTTTACATAATCTCCCTTATGAAAATTTGGAACTTTTTCAGCATTCTCGGTTATTTTACCCTTCTCAATTCCCAAGTTAAAATGAACTATCTGATGGTCACTATTTCCCAATGCTTGCCCAACAGTCAATTCTTGAACTAAATGATCACTGTTAGAAAGTACTAAATCTAATATATTGTCCTCCCTAGTTGGCTCCTGAACAAATTGATTCAAAAAATTATCCTCAAAGCATTCTATGAACCTGCCACTCGTTCTATCCCTACCTATCATATTTTCCCAGTCCACAGAGTTTAAGTTGAAGTCCCCAATAATAACTGCATCTGTTTCACATCCCTTACTTATTTCCCTTATCATTAGTTCATCCATATCATCAGTCTGCCCAGGTGGCCTGTAAAAAGCTCCCAAATGCACCATTCTATTTTTACTGAACCTAATATCTATCCAAAGTGACTCAACTCCATCCTGCTTTATTGAAGTATTTAAACTTGAAACCATGTTGTTTTTTATATAGATAATTATTCCTCCACCAATCCTACCTGTCCTTTGACTAATGTACATATTATAGCCCTGTAAATCAAATTCACTTATAGTGTCACTAAATTCTATTTCATTAACCCATGATTCAGTAACACATAATATATCTATATCCTCATTGCTAATATAACTAAATAGCTCATCCTTCTTGTTTCTAAGACTACGAGCATTTGTATAGAAACAATTTAACCCCCCTTTTCCTGAAGCACCTCTTGAAACCTGAATGACCTCACCTCTATCGCCTTGGAACCTATTTCTGCTATCTGCCAAGTCCATTCTACTTTCAGTACTATAATGTCCTCTCATAATTCCCTGACCACTATTAGTATCTAGTTTCACGCCCGCAAAGACCCAATAACACGATCATACTCCTCCCACAACACATCTACTCCCCTCCTACTCAAATGCAGTCCATCCATCGCATACATTTCTTTCATTCCAACAAACCTATCCCACATATCCACAAACATGATACCTTCCATCTCACACATCCTCCTCACATAATCATTCAGCCCAATCGCACGAGACATCCATTCTACCCCAACATCCATTCTTGGAAGCTCACCTGTCACAACACCTTTCATTCTACTTTCTTTCACCTTTTCAATCAACCTCTTGTACCTCTCACGTAACTCACATGCACCCACTTTCTTCACATCATTCACTCCTACATGTGTAATCACAACCGCATCCCTTGCACAGCCAGACACCAGCTCCTCATACCTATCAGACAGATCTCTCACTCCAGCACCCGGCAAACACACCCTCAAACCATTAAATCTACTTGCATTCAACTTCCTATCTAACTCGTGAATCACCCATCACAAGCACTTCAGTCAGACTCCTATTTCTAACCCCCACAGACCTAACTCTATCCCCACTCCTATTCTCATTCAAACTACCAGTCACTCGAACTCCACCCCCACCCCCATCAGTCATATCACTTCCAGTTACTTCCTCTCTTAGGGCACTGAATCTATTAGTCAAGCTAATAGGTTCTGTGTCCCTCTGACTCACACACCTATTCTCCCCCTGGCTAACAACCTCAACAGAGGCAACCCTATTCTCACAAAGAACAGGAGAAGCCTGTTTCTTGGGTATATTTAAGCTCTATAAGGTTAATTTGACCAAATTAAGTCCACTAACAATTAAAAAAGTTGTTAAATCCATCAGCCATGGCCCTGTCAATGAGGTAAAATATTGCAAAACAGGATCCCTCTTTATACACACAAAATCCTCAGACCAGACAACCACCCTATTAAATACAAAAACAATGATCAATGGACAATATGATGAGTGCTCAGTTGCACAAAATTTAAAAACTATTCAACATATTATATATGCACCTGATCTATTATATTTTTATGAAGAATTATTACTTGTGAACTAAAAATATAAAATGAGTCACTTATGAAAATTAGACGCCTCAATAAAGGCCCTTCTCATACCCCCACCCCATTGTTAGTATTAACTTTTGCCAGATAACCATTATCCTAATGCCTTGATATTCTTTAATTGCTGGCATTTTGGACATGGAAGTAGGACATAAGAACATAAGAAAAGAAGGAGACTGCAAAAGACCATTCATGGCCTACACTTGGCAGCTCCTGTTCCATTCAACACACAAAAGATTTCTTACCAGAGAAAAGTCATCAACATTGTCACCCTTAACAGGAGTTCGTCAGATCTAATCTACAATATACATAAAATGCATCCAGAGGATTATGTCCATTCATGCAACCGCAAAATATAATCTTCCCACTCCTTAGAAAAATATATACATATGTACATAAAAAAAAGTCAGTCCCATCTAGCAGCTTCATCCATATATTTATCTAATCTATTCTTAAAACTACCCAGAGAGGAGGCTTCTATCACATGCCTAGTGAGCCTATTCCATTCATCTACCACACGATTTGTAAACCAATTCCTCCCAATCTCCTTCCTAAACCTATACTTATCAAGCTTAAACCCATTGCTACGTGTCCTGTCATGTTCACTAAGTATAAGAACCTTACCCAGATCCCCTTTATTATATCCTTTTACCCATTTGAAGACTTCAATCAATTCCCCTCTGACTCTTCTCCTTTCCAATGTATGTAGATTTAGTTTTCTGAGCCTTTCACCATAGGGTAAGTTCCTTAGCCCACCAATCATCTTTGTCATCCTTCTCTGCACAGACTCAAGCAAATCAATATCCTTCCTATAATATGGTGACCAAAATTGTACTGCATAGTCTAGATGAGGCCTAACTAGCGCCAGATACAGTTTTAGAATGACTTCAGCACTCTTATTGCTTACACTCCTCCTAATGAATCCCAATATCCTATTAGCTTTATTCTTAGCATTTAGACATTGCTTTCTAGGACGAAGGTCTGAACTTACCAAAATACCCAAGTCTCTCTCACAATCAGTCCTCCCTAAAATTCTGCCATTTAATTTATAACTATTCAATGGATTATTTCTACCTATACTAAGTACACTACATTTGTCTATGTTAAACTTCATTTGCCATTTCTCGGCCCAATTGGACAGAATGGTCAATTCCTCCTGTATTACAACAGCATCAGAATCAGCCCTAATGGCCCTACCTAGCTTAGTATCATCAGCAAATTTACTCAGGTCACTACTTATACCTATGTCAAGATCATTAATATAAATTAAGAATAGCAAGGGACCCAAAACAGATCCTTGAGGAACTCCACTGCTAACACACCCCCACTCAGATTTAACTCCATCTATACTAACTCTTTGCTGTCTGTCACCAAGCCATGACTGAATCCACCTAAATATACTGCCATCGATCCCGTGTGCTTTAACTTTGCTCAGAAGTCGTAAGTGTGGCACTCGATCAAAAGCCTTACTAAAGTCCAAGTATAAAATATCATAGTTTTCATCATTATCTGCTGCTTCATACACCTTACTATAAAAAGACAGCAAATTAGTCAGACAGGATTTACCCTTACTAAAGCCATGCTGTGATTCTTTTATCAACTTATGCTTATCCAAGTGATCCCTAATATTCCTTGCTATAATAGATTCCATCATTTTCCCTACCACTGATGTCAAACTTACTGGTCTGTAATTAGACATATTTGTTTTATCCCCTTTCTTAAATATAGGTATCACATTGGCTTTCTTCCATGCCACTGGCACAATGCCACTCTCCAATGATTTTCTAAAGATGCATGCTAGGGGCTCACTTAACACATCCTTACATTCTTTCAAAATTCTAGGAAAGAGCTCATCAGGACCGGGTGCTTTACTACTTTTAATTTTATCAATTTCCTTTGTCACTATCTCCTTTGTGATCAATATATCCTTTAATTTCTCTTCATCATTACCCCGAAAGATCATTGACACTTCAGGTATATTTAGAGTATCCTCCTGTGTAAATACTGAGAGAAAAAAGTCATTTAGCATTCCAGCCATTGAGTCCCTATCACTCACTAATTCTCCATTGGAATCTATAAGTGGGCCTATTTTATCTCTAACCTTAGTTTTGTATAATTGATAAAAACTTTTAGGATCTTCCTTTGCCCTATTTGCCACTTTAATTTCATAATTTCTCCTTGCTACTCTAACTAACTTTTTAACATCTCTTGCTAGTTCATTATATCTCTGCCTTAAGTGATCCTCTCCATTTTTTATTTTCCTATAAATGCCCTTTTTAATGCCAATATAATGCTTAATTTTATCTGTCATCCATTTTGGGTCATTATTTTTAGTCCTAATCTCCTTATATGGAATGTTAATCATCTGACCTGTAATTAATTGCTCAATTATTCTTTCATACTCCTCTTCAATTGTAATCTCTTCCTCCTGGTGATTATTGTCTCCACTAACTGATATCATTGAATCTATTCCTGAATTGATTTCATTGCCTGGTTTCTGTACAACTGCCTCCAGGTAAGTCCTGAGCCCATTATAATTTGCTCTTCTAAAGTCAGGAATTTTAACATTGTTCATGCTACTATCAATACCATTCCATTTCATCTTGAATCTAATTTCACAATGGTCACTATTACCCAAATTTCCTCCAATCTCAGTATCCTTAATAACTTCTTCCCTATTTGTCAGAACTAAATCCAGTATATTATTACCTCTAGTGGGTTCGTTAATAATCTGCCTCAGAAAATTATCTTGGACAACATTCAAAAATTCCTCAGCCTCCTGATCACCCACAAGAGCTTCCCAGTCTATATTTCTGTAATTAAAATGGCCCATTATACACACATGCTTACTTCTACATGCCCGTTCAATCTCCTGCCACAGAAGATTTGAAGCTTCCTTACTAAGATTTGGTGGTCTGTATAATAATCCTAAGACAAGCTTGTTTTTACCTTCCTTTACATTTAGCCATAATGACTCTGTGTTATCATCTAATTTAATTGTACTGTTTACACAACACTGGAGATTATCTTTAATATAAATAATAACCCCTCCTCTTCTCTTCCTATTCCTATCTGTATGGAACATGTTAAAGCCCTCAATCTCAACCTCAGGTTTAAAGTGATTACCTGCCAAATCAAGCCATGACTCTGTTATCGCAATTATATCAAAATTCTCTTCACTTGCTAACGCTCTTAAGAGATCTATCTAGATGTCTTTATTGTAATGAACAACACAATTCTCAAGATTGTATTTCACCAAAGGCATCATCTAAATGTATTCACTGGTCTTCTCTCAACCATTTAGGAAATTCTAAGGAATGCTCTGTATGGATCAGGGAAAAAGAAATTATGCCTTTAAAAATTGTTAAAAAATTATTCTTCTTGGAAGCTCAACAGATATATTTCATAAATCATCCCATAAATGCAACTGACATATATAAAAATAACAGCAAAAAAATATAACTGAAAAAGCAACAAAAGAAACACAATGCGACCTACCCATTACTAGACCACAAACTCTAACTGCAACAAGTGCTAATAACAGAGATAGACACGACTCATAATGCTGATCTCCTAAATGAATATTTATAGTCTATCTTAAAAGAATATAAGAAAATCATGGAAGCAAACATTTCCCCTCAACAGGCAGTTAATAAAATGGCTATAATGTTTAATAAAATGGGCTTTGCAAAAAACCCCATAACTATCAAAGGATAGTTATGGAATATTATTTGGTGATTAATACTTTAAATTATTTATAGATTATGAACTTTAGAATATATCAGTAGAATATACGCAGCTATACAACAAGGTTACCATTGCTGCAGGTAATTTTAAATGAGTATGTCCCATCAACTATAACATTACAAGAAATGAGGTTAGGAAGAGAGCTATGTTAAGAAAAGATAGAAACTGCAGTGGAGGAGGAGTTTTACTCACCATAGCCTCCTGGGTATCATTTGTAGCTTTAAATATCACTTCTAATTTGGAAGCTGTAGCAGCTAGAATTAATTTACCATCTTTAAAATTCACTATTTGCTGAATCTATATACCTCCAAGAGTTCCTTTACATCCTAAACTAAAAGGCCTTAACTTATTGCAACAAATTTAGAGGACATCTTTTTCATATAGATATATCTTTATGCTCCCATTCCTTAAAAACAAACCAACAGTGGAAAGTATTACCAGACCTTTATGATAGTGCCCACTTCCCCAAAATTATGGAAACCATATATCAAATGAAGTACAATACTAGGCCCAAATGGTTATACAAAGGTAATTTAAACCAATTCCATCAAGAGCTAACAATTCCAAAAGTAAATATTTCACTTAATGCAAATGATGCTTAACATAACATAACAATTTCACGGATGACAAAAGCCACAAGGGCCTATCAAAGGTCATCCGTATCCATCAAATCCACCCACATAAAGCATCCATAGGATTTTGTCAGATCATGCATCTACAATATACAATTTAACAATCCATAGGAATGTCCAACCATGCATCTAAAATATATAATTTAAAGCCTCCATAGGAGTCTGTCAAAAACAAAATCAAAGTCCCCCAAAATATACAATAAAAAGAAACTGCATCCACAGGAATGAGTCAAGAAACATATCCACATACCGAAAGTAAGAAATTAACCCTCCATCCCCATATAATCATCCAATCTATGCTTGAAAACATTCAAGTTTGGGCTGTCTACAGTCTCAGGTGGCAAACTATTCCAATAATCATTGGTAAAAATAATAGAAACTTCTCCTATGAAATTGAAGGTCATTGGTTGCAAAAAGTAAAGGAAGAAAAGGACTTGGGAGTAATTATAACAAATGACCTAAAATGCAAAACAAATTGCATAGAATCAAAGAACAAGGCAAATCGAATGTTGGGGCTAATTAAGAGAAATGTTGCTTATAAAAGCAAGGAGGTCATTAAAAAATTGTATACCTCATATGTTCGTCCACATATAGAATATTGCATTCAGGCATGGTCACCGCACTATGAGCGTGACCTTGATATGTTGGAGGGTGTACAGCGTAGAGCAACCAAATTGATACCTAGTTTGCATAAACTCCCTTACTTTGTAAGACTGCAGAAACTGGGAATGTTCTCAGTGAGAAGGCGGATCGTAAGAGGTGATTTAATAGAGGTTTACAAAATGATAACAGGTATGGATAAAGTAAGATTATCCAACTTTTTCAATTTTGATAATGACAATAGAACTCGAGGCCACTACTTCAAATTAAAGAAAATCCACTGTAATAGCGACATTGGTAAACACTCGTTCAGGAATCGTATTGTAAATCTTTGGAACGAGTTGCCAGAAACAATTGTAGATTCAGCAACCTTGAAGTCCTTTAAATTGAAGCTGGATAAATATATGGACAGTAAAGGCCTTGTATAATAAGGACCACTTATATATGTGTGGGTATATATATGAATTTGTGTAATTTATGTATAGTTAGTACTTATTTTGACGATATATACTATTTGTATTGATAATAATTATTCATATAACAAGGAAGTGCCAATTCTTTGGCTATACTTCTGATATTCCTGACTTGCTCGCATATTTAATATGACATGCATAAAATATCAGATGTAAATTGATCTAAGTACTATTGTTCGCAGTGACATCACTTGGAAGGGCCCTGGAGGCCTCTGTGATCTCACTTTAAATCATCTTATGATCTTATGATCTTACTCTGTTAGTGAAAAAATATTTTCTAACATCCAGTCTGCACCTCTGTTTTTTAATCTTTAAGTGGTGGCCTCTAGTTCTATTACTACCTTCTAACTCAAATAACTTGCTGAAATCCAATTTATCTATCCCAGAAAAGATTTTAAAAAGCTCAATCATATCTCCCCTCACACACCTTCTTTCAAATGAAAACATATTTAATCCCCTTAGTCTATCTTCATATTCAAGGTGCTTCAGGGATGGTATTATTTTTGTTGCCCTCCTGTGTACTGACTCTAATAAGTTTATATCATGTCTAAAATGTGGTGACCATGCCTGTATACAGTACGCTAAATGTGGCCTGACATAAGAGTTGTATAGTTTAAGGATAACCTCCTTACTCTTGTAGCTAACATTTCTTTTAATGTAACCTAGCACCCTATTTGCTCTATTTTTTGCCTCAATACACTGCTTTGAAAATTTCAGTGACCTATCTACTACTACTCCTAAGTCCTTCTCATCTTCTACTGAATTAAGACAATACCCATCCATCTCATAACTAAATTCCCTATTATCTCTCCCCATATTAATAACTTTGCATTCATTAAGGTTAAAAGTAATCTGCCACTTCTGAGCCCAAGCTAACAACTTATTTAAGTCACCCTGCACTTTAAAGCTACCCTCAACCTCTTTGACTACTGCTGCCAATTTAGTGTCATCAGCAAAAATTGATACTTTGCTATTCACACCTTGCCCAAGATCATTTACATAGATTATAAATAATAAAGGGCCTAAAACTGATCCCTGAGGTACGCCACTAATAACATTCCTCCACTCTGACCTCACTCCATTCAGTACAACTCTCTGTTTCCTATTTTTCAGCCATTCAGTTATCCAATTTAAAACGTTCCCACATATCCCATGCAGCTTTAATTTATGAACTAGTCTTCTATGTGGAACCTTATCAAAAGCTTTGCTGAAATCTAAGTAGATCACATCCACTTCCTCACCCCTATCTAATTCTTTAGTTATATAATCCATAAAATCCAGTAAATTAGTTAAACACAATCTACCTTTTCTAAAACCATGCTGAGCATCATTAATTAACCTGCTACTCTCTAGATGATCAGAAATTCCCTTCTTAACCATCTTCTCAAGAATTTTATAGACTATAGAAGTTAAGCTTACTGGTCTAAAGTTATTTGGGTCCTCTTTGCTTCCCTTTTTAAAAATTGGCACTACATTTGCCAATTTCCAAGCATTTGGTATTTCTCCAGACTTTAGTGATCTAATAAATATCTTCTCAAGAGCTACTGCAATACTTTCTACACCTTCTTTGAGTATCCTAGAATGAATGTTGTCAGGGACAGATGCCTTACTAGTATTTAACTGCATTATAAGCCCTTTAACTTCTTCTCTGTCTATATTAATAGAATTTATCACTACTTCCCTTGACCTAGAATTATCATCAATTAATCTAACTGGTTTCTCTTCTGTGAATACTGAAGCAAAATGATCATTAAGGACCTCTACTATTTCCTCATCAGATTCTTTCAAAACCCCTTCATATTTGATAGGCCCTATTTTATCACTGTTAGATTTATTATTGATTTTATAATAGCTAAAGAATTTTTTAGGATCTTTATTATTATTTGTAGCTAAATTAATTTCGGCTGTCCTTTTGGCCTTCTTAATAATCTTATTTAGTTCATTTCTGGTTGACCTATAATAGTTTAAATTATCTAAACTACTCTCACTTTGTAATCTCTGGTATGCCCTTTTTTTCTCTGAAACTTTATTAGCTATTTCTTGATTCCACCATAATGGTTTCCTACATTTTTTCCTAATAGACATCAGAATACACTTCCTAAACCATGTTTTATATAGTCTTAAAAATATCCCACATCTCATAAGTATTCTTTCCATGGAATTATATATCCCACCTAATCTGATTTAGCATGCTGCGTCATTTATCGTAATCTCCCCTATAAAAATTTGGAATTCTTGTGGAGTTTGTCGCTGTTCTACCCTTAACTATTTGCAAATTAAACCAAACCATCTGATGATCACTGTTTCCCAATGATTCCCCTACACTCAATCCTTGAACTAAGTGATCATCATTTGAAAGAATTAGATCTAATATATTGGCACCCCTTGTTGGCTTATTAACAAATTGGGTCAAAAAGTTATCCTCAAAACACTCCATAAACTTACAACTTGCTCTATCTCTTCCTATCATATTTTCCCAGTCTACAAAGTTAAATTAAAGTCACCAAGAATAACTATCTTCTTTGCATCCTTTACTTATTTCCCTAATCATTAACTCATCGATGCAATCAGTCTGTCCTGGTGGTCTATAAAAAAACTCCCAAGTGTATTTTCCTATTTTTACCAACCTTAATATCTATCCATAATGATTCACCTTCTCCTTGCTTTATAGTTATTTAGATTTGAAGAAATGCTATTTCTGATATAAATAATCAACCTACCACCAGTCCTATCTCTCCTTTGACTAATGTACATAGTATAACCTAGTTCAAATTCACTGACATTATCATTAAATATATTTTCATTAACCCATGATTCAACTATACATATTATATCTATATCTTCATGAATGATATAACTAAATAATTCATCCCTCTTATTTCTAAGACTACGAGCATTTGTGTAAAGACAACTCAGCCCACCTATCCCTCAAGCACCTGAGGGCCTATCTCCTCTGCATCTCCTTTCTCTCCTTCCCTGACCACTATCACTACTCAAGTAATTTAACCCTAAAGCACTTCCATTAGCCTGCCTACCTTCTACAAATCTGTGTTTGCTTCCTATCCCTGCCTCACTTTGAGCCATTAAATTTCCCTGCCCACTATCAAAACCTAGTTTCCCGCCTATGCATTTAGGCCTCATCTAGACTATGCAGTACAATTTTGGTCACCATATTATAGGAAGGATATTGATTTGCTTGAGTCTGTGCAGAGAAGGATGACAAAGATGATTGGTGGGCTAAGGAACTTACCTTATGGTGAAAGGCTCAGAAAACTAAATCTACATACATTGGAAAGGAGAAGAGTCAGAGGGGAATTGATTGAAGTCTTCAAATGGGTAAAAGGATATAATAAAGGGGATCTGGGTAAGGTTCTTATACTTAGTGAACATGACAGGACACGTAGCAATGGGTTTAAGCTTGATAAGTATAGGTTTAGGAAGGAGATTGGGAGGAATTGGTTTACAAATCGTGTGGTAGATGAATGGAATAGGCTCACTAGACATGTGATAGAAGCCTCCTCTCTGGGTAGTTTTAAGAATAGATTAGATAAATATATGGATGAAGCTGCTAGATGGGACTGACTTTTTTTTATGTACATATGTATATATTTTTCTAAGGAGTGGGAAGATTATATTTTGCGGTTGCATGAATGGACATAATCCTCTGGATGCATTTTATGTATATTGTAGATTAGATCTGACGAACTCCTGTTAAGGGTGACAATGTTGATGACTTTTCTCTGGTAAGAAATCTTTTGTGTGTTGAATGGAACAGGAGCTGCCAAGTGTAGGCCATGAATGGTCTTTTGCAGTCTCCTTCTTTTCTTATGTTCTTATGTAATAACAGTATCTAATTCCCGCCACAAAACCTCAACCCCATCTCGGCTCAGATGGAGTCCATCCATCGCATACAAACCCTTATTCCCATAAAACCCACTCCAAACACCAATCCTGACTCCTCGCACAAACCTTTCACATATTCATTCAACCCCATTGCACGAGACAACCATTCCATCCCCACATCCATTCTGGGAAGCACACCTGAAACAACGCCTTTTACTCTACTTTCACACATCCTTTCAATCAGACTTTTATACCGCTGTTGTAACTCACAAGTACCCACCTTCTTTACATTGTTTACTCCGACATGTGTAATCACAGCTGCTTCCCTCTCACAGTAAAAAATATACCAAAGTCATTATTAAGAATATCCCCTAAATATAACAATCCTTGGTGGAATGATAGTTGTGCATATGCAATAAAAGTCAAGAAAAAAGCATATAAATTATTTAAGAAGTCCAGTAATCCAGAGACTTTACTATTATATCATAAAGCTAAAGCTTTAGCCACAAGGGTAATTAGATTATCAATATGCCTCTCCTGAAGAAGATTTGTACAAAATATTAATCACAACGCTCATACAGTAGAAGTTTAGGAAAAGATAGGGAGACTAACAAAAGGACGTAAACCCCATCCACTCATCACCCTAAAATCTGGCAGTAACCTTACTTCTGACCCATTTAAGACTGCCCAAATATTAGCTGGCCACTTTGCTACTATAAGCAGCATTCACTCTTACATAGAACCCTTTGTATACACTGGTGGAGGCGAATTTAATGAATTTTATTTTGGGGTATCTAACAATGAGGAATATAACTGCCCAATTACATTATGTGAAGTAGAAAAAGCTATTACCCAAAACAAGCCAAGCTCTCCTGGTATGGATGACTTAATATATCCTTTCCTAGCGAATCTTATTAATCTAAATAAACACCATCTCTTATATTTCTACAACCATTTATTTCTAAATAATATCTACCCCGACTCATGGAAGGAGAGTTTATTCATCCCTATTTTAAAGCCAGGGGAACCAAGTCAGGAACCATCTTCTTACCGCCCTATAGCTCTGACAAGTTGTTTAAGCAAGACCTGTTAAGCAAGACCTGACCTGTTCGAAGGTCAGTCTTCGACTGACCGACTGACCTTCGAACAGGTAGCACATGTTTCGTAGAGCTCTCAGAATATTTTGATTATTTGATATACTTTGGTGTGTGACATAAACATAAATATTAAGTTATAAGATCATATATTTGGTTAATATAACAAAGTTAAATTGTGGTTATTTTGTATAAATTGTGGTTATTTTGTTTTGGTGAGAAAGTGACTTTTGTTTACTTCGGGGCCCATCTTGATTGGCAGGTTTTAAACTTGCGCGCACAAATTTGGGTCAAATTCTTGTTGTTTGTAAGTTTTTGTTTCTATTATTGTTCTTGTTTAAGTATGGCTGACTGTTTGGATGTAGAGAGTATGCCTTTTGAAAGTAGTGTCTATGTAGTGTGCGATGTCTGTGGTGTAGAGAGGAGAGTGAATGTGTCTGAGTGCCGTGTATGTGCTTTGACTGAGGAGGTGAGTCGATTACGTGCGGAATGCTTGAGACTGAACGATTTAGTGTCTGAAGTGAGAAGAGATGCAAGTGTACGTTTGAAGAGTCAGATTGGGACCAGGAGGGAGGAAGTTAGGCCTAGAACAGGGACTGGAGAGAAAGCAGTAAGTGAAGTAAGTGATGATGAGTGGTGGGTGAAAGTGAACAGAATAGATAAGTTAGGACAGGTTAGGTGTGTGAATGAGAGGGACATGGAACCTGTTAGGCTAACTAACAGATTTGATGTCCTGAGAGAGGAAGAATTTGAAAGAGATTTGTCTGGTGTGGCCGTGCCTGAAAGTAGAATAGGAGGTCGAGTGAGTGAGAGCAGGAGGGAGGGTAATACTAGGCCTAGAGAGAATAGGAGAATGACTGAGGTGATTGTGATGGGTGACTCTCAGATTAGGTATTTAGATAGGAAGTTGAATGAAAGTAAATGGAAGGGAGTGAGAGTTTGTCTGCCGGGTGCTGGTGTAAATGATGTGTGTGAGAGGTATGATAGGTTGGTGTCTGGGTGTGAGAGGGAAGCAGTTGTGATTACACATGTCGGAGTAAACGATGTAAAGAAGGTGGGTACTTGTGAGTTACGACAGCGGTATAAAAGGCTGATTGAAAGGATGTGTGAAAGTAGAGTAAAAGGCGTTGTTTCAGGTGTGCTTCCCAGAATGGATGTGGGGATGGAATGGTTGTCTCGTGCAATGGGGTTGAATGAATATGTGAAAGGTTTGTGCGAGGAGTCAGGATTGGTATTTGTAGATGTTTGGAGTGGGTTTTATGGGAATAAGGGTTTGTATGCGATGGATGGACTCCATCTGAGCCGAGATGGGGTTGAGGTTTTGTGGCGGGAATTAGATAGTGTTATTAGGTCTTTAGAGGCGGGAAACTAGGTTTTGATAGTGGTCAGGGAAATTTAATGGCTCAAAGTGAGGCAGGGAAAGGAAGCAAACACAGATTTGTAGAAGGTAGGCAGGCTAATGGAAGTGCTTTAGGGTTAAACTACTTGAGTAGTGATAGTGGTCAGGAAAATACAAGAGTACAGGGTCGGGGAAAGAGAGAAAGGAGATGCAGAGGAGATAGGCCCTCAGGTGCTTCAGGGATAGGTGGGCTGAGTTGTCTTTACACAAATGCTCGTAGTCTTAGAAATAAGAAGGATGAATTATTTAGTTATATCATTCATGAAGATATAGATATAATATGTATAGTTGAATCATGGGTTAATGAAAATATATTTAATGATAATGTCAGTGAATTTGAACTAGAGGGTTATACTATGTACATTAGTCAAAGGAGAGATAGGACTGGTGGTGGGTTGATTATTTATATCAGAAATAGCATTTCTTCAAATCTAAATAACTCTATAAAGCAAGGAGAAGGTGAATCATTATGGATAGATATTAAGGTTGGTAAAAATAGGAAAATACACTTGGGAGCTTTTTATAGACCACCAGGACAGACTGATTGTATCGATGAGTTAATGATTAGGGAAATAAGTAAAGGATGCAAAGAAGATACAGTTATTCTTGGTGACTTTAATTTAACTTCTGTAGACTGGGAAAATATGATAGGAAGAAATAGAGCAAGTTGTAAGTTTATGGAGTGTTTTGAGGATAACTTTTTGATCCAATTTGTTAATAAGCCAACAAGGGGTGCCAATATATTAGATCTAATTCTTTCAAATGATGATCACTTAGTTCAAGGATTGAGTGTAGGGGAATCATTGGGAAACAGTGATCATCAGATGGTTCGGTTTAATTTGCAAATAGTTAAGGGTAGAACAACGACAAACTCCATGAAAATTCCAAATTTTTATAGGGGAGATTACGATAAATTACGCAGCATGCTAAATCAGATTAGGTGGGATATAGAATTCCATGGAAAGAATACTTATGAGATGTGGGATATTTTTAAGACTATATTAAACATGGTTCAGGAACAGTGTATTCCGATGAAGTCTATTAGGAAGAAATGTAGGAAACCATTATGGTGGAACCAAGAAATAGCTAATAAAGTTTCAGAGAAAAAAAGGGCATACCAGAGATTACAAAGTGAGAGTAGTTTAGATAATTTAAACCATTATAGGTCAACCAGAAATGAACTAAATAAGATTATTAAGAAGACCAAAAGGACAGCAGAAATTAATTTAGCTAAAAATAATAATAAAGATCCTAAAAAATTCTTTAGCTATTATAGAATCAATAATCAATCTAACAGTGATAAAATAGGGCCTATTAAATATGAAGGGGTTTTGAAAGAATCTGATGAGGAAATAGTAGAGGTCCTTAATGATCATTTTGCTTCAGTATTCACAGAAGAGAAACCAGTTAGATTAATTGATGATAATTCTAGGTCAAGGGAAGTAGTGATAAATTCTATTAATATAGACAGAGAAGAAATTAAAGGGCTTATAATTCAGTTAAATACTAGTAAGGCATCTGGCCCTGACAACATTCATTCTAGGATACTCAAAGAAGGTGTAGAAAGTATTGCAGTAGCTCTCGAGAAGATATTTATTAGATCACTAGAGTCTGGAGAAATACCAAATGATTGGAAATTGGCAAATGTAGTGCCAATTTTTAAAAAGGGAAGCAAAGAGGACCCAAATAACTTTAGACCAGTAAGCTTAACTTCTATAGTCTGTAAAATTCTTGAGAAGATGGTTAAGAAGGGAATTTCTGATCATCTAGAGAGTAGCAGGTTAATTAATGATGCTCAGCATGGTTTTAGAAAAGATAGATCGTGTTTAACTAATTTACTGGATTTTATGGATTATGTAACTAAAGAATTAGATAGGGGTGAGAAAGTTGATGTGATCTACTTAGATTTCAGCAAAGCTTTTGATAAGGTTCCACATAGAAGACTAGTTCATAAATTAAAGCTGCATGGGATATGTGGGAACGTTTTAAATTGGATAACTGAATGGCTGAAAAATAGGAAACAGAGAGTTGTACTGAATGGAGTGAGGTCAGAGTGGAGGAATGTTATTAGTGGCGTACCTCAGGGATCAGTTTTAGGCCCTTTATTATTTATAATCTATGTAAATGATCTTGGGCAAGGTGTAAATAGCAAAGTGTCAATTTTTGCTGATGACACTAAATTGGCAGCTGTAGTCAAAGAGGTTGAGGGTAGCTTTAAAGTGCAGGGTGACTTAGATAAGCTGTTAGCTTGGGCTCAGAAGTGGCAGATGACTTTTAACCTTAATAAATGCAAAGTTATTAACATGGGGAGAGATAATAGGGAATTTAGCTATGAGATGGATGGATATTGGCTTAATTCAGTTGAAGATGAGAAAGACTTAGGAGTGGTAGTAGATAGGTCACTGAAATTTTCAAAGCAGTGTATTGAGGCAAAAAATAGAGCAAATAGGGTACTAGGTTACATTAAAAGAAATGTTAGCTACAAGAGTAAGGAGGTCATCCTTAAACTATACAACTCTTATGTCAGGCCACATTTAGAGTACTGTATACAGGCATGGTCACCACATTTTAGACATGATATAAACTTATTAGAGTCAGTACAAAGGAGGGCAACAAAAATAATACCATCCCTGAAGCACCTTGAATATGAAGATAGACTGAGGGTATTAAATATGTTTTCATTTGAAAGAAGGTGTGTGAGGGGAGATATGATTGAGCTTTTTAAAATCTTTTCTGGGATGGATAAATTAGATTTCAGCAAGTTATTTGAGTTAGAAGGTAGTAATAGAACTAGAGGCCACCACTTAAAGATTAAAAAACAGAGGTGCAGACTGGATGTTAGAAAATATTTTTTCACTAACAGAGTGGTAGATTATTGGAATAGTTTGCCACCTGAGACTGTAGATAGCCCAAACTTGAATGTTTTCAAGCGCAGATTGGATGATTATATGGGGATGGAGGGTTAATTTCTTACTTTTTGGTATGTGGATATGTTTCTTGACTCATTCCTGTGGATGCAGTTTCTTTTTATTGTATATTTTGGGGGATTTTGATTTTGTTTTTGACAGACTCCTATGGAGGCTTTAAATTATATATTGTAGATGCATGGTTGGACATTCCTATGGATTGTTAAATTGTATATTGTAGCTGCATGATCTGACAAAATCCTATGGATGCATTATATGGGTGGGATTTGATGGATACGGATGACCTTTGATAGGCCCTTGTGGCTTTTGTCATCCGTTAAATTATGTTATGTTATGTATGTTATGTTATGTTAAGATATTAGAGAGAATCTTGACCAACAGGTTATGGAAACACCTTAATGAGAAAAATTACTATCATACTATCAAAGTGGATTCAGAAAGCACTTCTCAACTATGGATAGTTTGGTATGCCTGGAATGTGACATAAGGAAAGCCTTCCTATGCAATAAATATGTAATGGTAATTTTTCTGGACATTGAAAAGGCATATGATACCATTTGGCACCATGGTCTTTATGAAAAACTATACAAGATGTGTTCGCATGGCCAACTTTATTAAAAACTTCATTTCATCCTGAATTCTAAGAGTTTCTATAGCTAATCACCCTTCAGAAAAATTTGCTGTACAAATTGGCTTACCACAGGGCAGTGCTATAAGCCCGCTCCTATTTTCAATCATGTTAAATGATTTATTAAAAAATCTAAAAATAAACCATGCCTTGTACACTGATGATATTGCAGCGTGGCTATCTGGTGAAAACTTAGATCAAATGCACTAGATGCAAAATATCATGGACTCTCTCTGAGTCGTCACAAAAATGGAGCACCACCTTTTCTCCTTCTAAAACTAAATGTATAATTTTTACAAAATGCTCCAAGAAACACAACTTGCCAGAGCTGATACTATTAAATTACCCTATTAATTATATACCAACTCATAAATACCTGTGTATTGTATTAGATTAAGGACTAACTTGGGCAGCTCATATATTGCCTCCTTAATAGAAAAATGTAAATCTTGTATTTTATTCTTAAAATAGATTATGACTCATTCCTATACCATACATCATCAGAAAGCAACCTATTAAAAAGAATACAATTTAAGTGCATTAATCAGCTATAGGAGCATTAAATTCTAGTAGAGTTGACTTTTTAGAAGCAGAATCTAATATAATGCCTCTCAAATTTTGTAGAGTATTGCTAGGGCTAAGATACAGTATCAAAATACTGAGCATTGCAAATCACCCTACACGTATTTGTATTTTACAATTCTTTTGGTATAATTTTTACGACCTTCAACCTCCCCCAAAACCTTTTTGCAGTTGGATTAAAAAATATATACTTATTACTTATAATCGTTGTTTAATTGATCCCATTCCACCAAAGGCACTCTATAGGACCCTTGGGTTAATTCGCATCAAGCTCATGTTTTTATATTGCATATAGTTGCTCAGTGGACTTTGAGCCATCCGTATATATTGGCATGGTTCCAGCGTGACACAATGTGTGCTCTAAAAAGTTCGAACGCAATACTAGTGGCGCCGTACAAGCTTTGGGAGCAGAGGCGTGGTGATAAATAGCCCGAGAGCTATATCTAGCTCTTGAATGAGTTTGCTGGCCCTAAACCCAAAGGGCTTAGGGTATGACTGGCGTCTCACGGCGGCATAGGCACCGTCGAGATCAGCTACAGGGGAAGACAAAATCAAAGTCCCCCACAATATAATATAACAGATGACAAAAGCCACAAGGGCTCATTGTGATAGAACGGCTTGAGGCCGCTTAATTTCAACCATTATCACATGTTGTTTAGAAACACGATGCTACCCACGTGCATCTTTGCCTTAAAGCCGGGCGCGATTATCGTGCCACCTGAGTCAATATTTAACCAAGGAGGTTTATTCCTCCCCCATTCGCCCCATACACCCATCACACCAGATTGAGTTAGGCTTATGGGCAGATAAGGTATTGTTCTCAGGCGCGGCTGTGCATTCCCTCGAAGCCCCCACTCAATTGTCCCCTATGCCAAGGGGATGTCTCGACTATTTATACGGAAACTCTACCACTAAGAGGAGATTCGAGATCCAGATTTTCTTCGCAAGACATCACTACGATCCAGTCTCACCTTGTGCACCAAGGGCCCTCTACCTCGAGATCCACCATCATTGTCCAGAAGAGGACAATATCCCTTGAAGTGCCAAGGTTTGAGCCTTCAAGACGCCAAGTCCACAAGGCTTCCCCTGTTCAGAAAGAGAACAACGTTAAAACAGCCATTGTTCTTTGAGCCCGTTGACAAAAAACGGTTCTCACCCTCCCCCCTGTTGTTCAGAAAGAGAACAACATTAGAACAGATATTGTTCTCTGAGCCCGTTGACAAGAAACAGTTTTCACCCTTCCCCCCTGTTGTTCAGAAAGAGAACAACATTAGAACAGCCATTGTTCTTTGAGCCCTTAGACAAGAGACGGTTCTCACCCCCCCCTGTTGTTCAGAAGAGAACAACGTAGAACAGCCATTGTTCTTCAAGCCCGTTTACCAAGAAATGGTTCTCATTCCCAAGATGCAACGTCAGGATCATTTAATTCCCCCCCCCTCTTCAGCTGGAACTCGCCAGCGGACCGAAGATTCCTTCACATCGCCTTCCTCTGCACAACACGTGTAATTACGTAAGCTGAACATCACCTTTGAGTATTTAACCCTTTTGTCAACCCTATCCTGTGCTTTAAATGGTTTAGCGAACCATCCCATCCCTTTAATTTTTATTTGTTTTACCTTTTTAAATCTCTTCCAAAACTTAATCCTCGGATTAGCTAGATTTCCCACTACCCTTTCCATTCTCTGTTTATGTCAATATTTTCCGTTTTGTGTGTTGTTGATAGTTTTTATTAATAAAACTATTTTATTAATGATAGCTATATTATTATCCTTGAGCTCAGTTCCACTTCTTAAGCATATTGAAGATAAATAATATCGGTCAACCCAGACACCACGCACTCTAAATATAAATGAATAATTCCCTCAACAATAGTCATATATGGTATATCGTCGAGAGTCCATTCTACAACACTCATCATAGGTGATCCGAGTCAAACAGCCTCTTTTTTAAGGCACCCATACTCCCAGGAAAACTACATCCAGAGGATTGCGTCCAGAAACAAGGCTTTTCAAGAACTAAATCATGCAGCTATAGATATATACAAACTATTAATATATACAAAACTTAGGAACCATCACAACCTTTCCTCCCCACAAACTCATCCAACCTACTCTTAAATAGATTTAAATTTGGACTACCTACTACCCTCCGTGTCAATTTGTTCCAGAAGTCTACCACTCTATTGGTGAAAAAATATTTTCTTAAATCCAACCTACACCCTTGCTTTTTAATTTTCAAGTGGTGACCTCTAGTCCAATTTCCATCATCTAACTCAAAAAACTTGCTAACATCCAATTTATCTATCCCGGAAAAATTTTTAAAGAGCTCAATCATATCCCCTCTCACACACCTCCTTTCGAACGAGAACATATTTAATACCCTCAGCCTATCTATATATTCAAGGTGCCTCAGGGAAGGAATAATCTTTGTTGCCCTCCGTTGCACTGACTCGAGAAGGTTAATATCGTGTCTAAAATGTGGGGACCATGCCTGTATACAGTTCTCTAGATTTGGACCATTCATGGCCTACACTTGGCAGCTCCTGTTCCAGTCAACACACAAAAGATTTCTTACCAGAGAAAAGTCATCAACATTGTCACCCTTTACAGGAGTTCGTCAGATCTAATCTACAATATACATAAAATGCATCCAGAGGATTATGTCCATTCATGCAACCGCAAAATAATCTCCCCACTCCGCAGAAAAATATATACATATGTACATAAAAAAAGTCAGTCCCATCTAGCAGCTTCATTCATATATTTATCTAATCTATTCTTAAAACTACCCAGAGAGGAGGCTTCTATCACATGTCTAGTGAGCCTATTCCATTCATCTACCACACGATTTGTAAACCAATTCCTCCCAATCTCCTTCCTAAACCTATACTTATCAAGCTTAAACCCATTGCTACGTGTCCTGTCATGTTCACTAAGTATAAGAACCTTAGCCAGATCCCCTTTATTATATCCTTTTACCCATTTGAAGACTTCAATCAATTCCCCTCTGACTCTTCTACTTTCCAATGTATGTAGATTTAGTTTTTTGAGCCTTTCACCATAAGGTAAGTTCCTTAGCCCACCAATCATCTTTGTCATCCTTCTCTGCACAGACTCAAGCAAATCAATATCCTTCCTATAATATGGTGACCAAAATTGTACTGCATAGTCTAGATGAGGCCTAACTAGACTCCTACAAGTGTAATCACAACCGCATCCCTTGCACAGCCAGACACCAGCTCCTCATACCTATCAGACAGATCTCTCACTCCAGCACCCGGCAAACACACCCTCAAACCATTCAATCTACTCGCATTCAACTTCCTATCTAAATATCTAACTCGCAAATCACCCATCACAAGCACTTCAGTCAGACTCCTATTCTTAACCCCCACAGACCTAACTCCATCCCCACTCCTATTCTCATTCAAACTACCAGTCACTCCTACCTCCACCCCCACACCCATCAGTCATATCACTTCCAGTTACTTCCTCTCTTAGGGCACTGAATCTATTAGTCAAGCTAATAGGTTCTGTGTCCCTCTGACTCACACACCTATTCTCCCCCTAGCTAACAACCTCAACAGAGGCAACCCTATTCTCATAAAGAACAGGAGAAGCCTCCCTAGCTTCACGTTTCCTAACCACTCTCCACTGTCCCCCATCCTCACTAGGCCTATTTCTAACTAATCTAAGGGGGGCTAACTTCACTATCCCTAGAACTATCATATCCTACCTCCTCCACCGGCCTTCTACCTTCACCTGAAACATATAACTGGCCTACCTCACCCCCTACCTATTCCCAGCTCTAGGCCTAACACTAACCCCTCCAGCCTACATATCCTGTCTAAATCCTGCATTCTCATCCCCTCTAAATCTACAATGCATTCACGCAGCCCAAATACAACACATGTATACCCCTCACCAAATACACCACAACCAATGCATACATTCCGACACACATGCTCACTTTCATCCCTGAACTCCATCACTTATTCAAACAAAGAAAGAACTTAAGTAGTAATAAAAAAGAAAAAAGAAGCAACTTAGCTTTCACTGATTGTGGTGAAAAAAAAAAACTAGAAAAATCTGAAAAATAAATCAACAGACGGAGAGCTCTATGAAACACGTGCTACCTGTTCGAAGGTCAGACATGATATAAACTTATTAGAGTCAGTACAAAGGAGGGCAACAAAAATACCATCCCTGAAGCACCTTGAATATGAAGATAGACTGAGGGTATTAAATATGTTTTCATTTGAAAGAAGGTGTGTGAGGGAAGATATGATTGAGCTTTTTAAAATCTTTTCTGGGATGGATAAATTGGATTTCAGCAAGTTATTTGAGTTAGAAGGTAGTAATAGAACTAGAG
Source organism: Ceratothoa steindachneri (assembly GCA_963969495.1). Taxonomy (NCBI): domain Eukaryota; kingdom Metazoa; phylum Arthropoda; class Malacostraca; order Isopoda; family Cymothoidae; genus Ceratothoa; species Ceratothoa steindachneri. The sequence goes on from OZ018326.1 coordinate 24,150,006, forward strand.
GCCACCACTTAAAGATTAAAAACAGAGGTGCAGACTGGATGTTAGAAAATATTTTTTCACTAACAGAGTTGTGGATTATTGGAATAGTTTGCCACCTAAAACTTTAGACAGCCCAAACTTGAAAGTTTTCAAGCGCAGATTGGATGATTATATGGGGATGGAGGGTTCATTTCTTACTTTTTGGTATGGGGATATGTTTCTTGACTCATTCCTGTGGATGCAGTTTCTTTTTATTGTATATTTTGGGGGCCTTTGATTTTGTTTTTGACAGACTCCTATGGAGTCTGTCAGATAGTTTGTTTTAACTTGGGAATTAAGAAAGGTAAAATAACCGAGAATGCTGTAAAAGTTCCAAATTTTCATAAGGGAGATTATGTAAAACTTCGAAGCTTGCTAAATTTTGTAGACTGGGATGTAGAATTCAGAGGTAATGCTTATGGGATGTGGGATACTTTCAAGCATATAATAAATGTAGTCCAAGAGCAATGTATCCCAATGAAGGCTATTAGGAACAAAAGTAGGAAACCATTATGGTGGAATCAGGAGATAGCTAGAAAAATTTCAGAGAAGAAAAGGGCATATAAAAAATTACAGGTAGAAAATATTATTCAAAATTTAAGTGATTATAGAATGGCTAGGAATGAGTTAAATAAGATTATAAAGAAGAACAAAAGGGTGTCAGAAATTAAATTAGCTCAGGATAGCAACAAAGATCCTAGAAAGTTCTTTAGTTACTATAAAATTAATACAAGTCTGGCAGAGTTAAAATAGGACCTATCAAATATGAAGGGGTTGTGAGAGAAACTGATGAGGAAATAGTTGAGGTACTAAATGGTCATTTTGCATCAGTATTTACAAAGGAGAAACTAAATAGTCTTATGTATACATACATACATAATTACACAGATGACAAAAGCCACAAGGGCCTATCAAAGGTCATCCGCCTCCGTCAAAACCCACCCACAAAAAGCACCATCACCAGGGGAAGACAAAATCAAAGTCCCCCACAATATCCGAGTCAAACGGCCTCTTTTTTAAGGCACCCAAACTCCCAGGAAAACTACATCCAGAAGATTGCATCCAGAAACAAGGGTATCACCAATCAAGGCTTATCAAGAACTAAATCATGCAGCTATAGATATATACAAACAATATTAATATATACAAAACTTAGGAACCATCACAACCTTCCCTTCCCATAAACTCATCCAACCTACTCTTAAATACATTTAGATTTGGACTACCTACTACACTCTGCGGCAATTTGTTCCAGAAGTCTACCACTCTATTGGTGAAAAAATATTTTCTTAAATCCAACCTACACCCTTGCTTTTTAATTTTCAAGTGGTGACCTCTAGTCCGATTTCCATCATCTAACTCAAAAAACTTGCTAACATCCAATTTATCTATCCCGGAAAAAATTTTAAAGAGCTCAATCATATCCCCTCTCACACACCTCCTTTCGAACGAGAACATATTTAATACCCTCAGTCTATCTTCATATTCAAGGTGCCTCAGGGAAGGAATAATCTTTGTTGCCCTCCATTGCACTGACTCAAGAAGGTTAATACCGTGTCTAAAATGTGGAGACCATGCCTGTATACAGTACTCTAGATGTGGCCTAACATAAGAGTTATAGAGTTTAAGAATAACCTCCTTACTTTTGTAACTGACATTTCTCTTAATAAAACCCAGCACTCTATTTGCCCTATTTCTTGCTTCAATACACTGCTTAGAAAACCTTAATGACTTATCTATTACTACTCCTAGATCTTTCTCATCCTCTACTGAGCTCAGCCAATGCCCATCCATTTCATAGTTAAATTCTCTATTATCTTTTCCCATGTTAATAACTTTGCACTTATCAAGGTTGAAAGTCATTTGCCACTTATGTGCCCAGGATAACAATTTATTTAAGTCCCCCTGCACTTTAAAATTATCATCAATATCTTTACCTACAGCTGCTAATTTGGTATCATCCGCAAAAATTGACTCTTTATTATTAACTGCCTCCCCAAGATCGTTTATATAGATGACAAATAATAATGGACCGAGAACTGATCCCTGAGGAACCCCACTGATAACATCCCTCCACTCTGACCCCCGTAAGGGGCGCGGCGATTTGCCATCCTGGCCGCCGTGCTGACGGGATCCAGCGCTCCGTCCGGCCCCAGCTTAGGCTCTCTTCTTTCCTTCAGATAGCCCGATTTCTCCCCTACCTCGTCGCTTTTCATACAACCTCTCCCACAACTTTCTCTGGTCAGCCTCTAATTTCACAGGGTAGATGCTGACCTTCTTCTCAAGCCAACCACCCCGGATCGGGGCTGGGGGGAGAGGGGACATTGTTCCCTAACCCCTCAGCTCCGGTTCGGGATGGGTTTTTTTAACAACCTGCTTCATCCCCGCCCTCCTCTCCTAAAAAGAAAAATACTAAAAAGACTAAAAAGACGAAGAAGACTCGGGGCTCCTCTCCATCCGCGGGGGCTGCGGGGATGGATGGGTCTGCTACCACTTTGATAGGCGACCAAGCCAAGATCGGCACATCCGGCCCCTCTACCCCCTCGTGTGCGGAGCCCCTGACACCAGAATGCACAGGGCGGAGCCTCGATGACATCGGGGCCCCTCATTCAGAGGTTACCTGGTGTTTTCGAGCCCGCTGGCTTCAAGCGCTTCCTCGTTATTCGCTCCACTGATGGCACCATGTTGTCCAAGGGCAACATGATCCATCAGAGGAGAGGATTAGCTAGTGCAATTGGTAGAGAGCCGAAGGTAACCCGTTTCTCGGACGGGAGCCTTCTGGCGAATGCGGCGAATCCCGCCGAGGCGGCCAAGATAAGTGCTCTTCGGACACTTCATGGCACCCCGGTGAGTGTGACGCCGCACTCTACCATGAACTTTGTGAAAGGAGTAGTTTATGCGAGGGAACTCGTTGACTACTCCATTGAAGACATCACCCTAGAGCTGGCCGACCATGGGGCGGTCAAGGTCGAACGTGTGATGAGAAAACAGGGAGGGGCCTCGAGACCCACCCCTACACTCTTCGTCACGTTCGACTGTGACAAGCTCCCTGAGTCGGTGCGTGCCGGTTGGTACCGCTACCGCGTGAAGGCATTCGTGCCACTGCCGCGGCGGTGCTATTACTGTCACCGCTTCGGCCATACGAATCGGTCATGTAGACGTGCAAAATCGGGGTCACCCGAAGTCTGTGTAAATTGCTCCAAGGTCGCACACGATAAGTCCAAATCGTGTGTGGCCAAGTGTGTCAATTGCGGAGAGCCGCAACCTGCTTCTTCGAAGCAATGTGGTGCATATCTCCTTGAGAAAGAAATCCTGGCCGTTCAGGCCCAGGATCGACTCTCATTCCGCGAGGCAAAGGACTTGGTCCTGGCGCGCCCGGCTCTGCCTGGGACGTCATATGCCTCAATAGTTAGCAAGGCACCCTCTGCTCCTGGCCCATCCAGGCCAACGAGCACGGTTGTGTCCACGCCCATTCGGAGCCCTTTTGCGCGCTCTACCCAACCCGGGCGCTCCCCTGGTAAAGCTGGCGGCAAAAAGGGTTCATACCCTGCCCCGGATAAAACCAAGGCTCCCCCCTCTTCCCCCAGCGTGACCGTTTCCCGTAAGGCGAAACGGCCACGCGCCTCCACCGAGTCGTTAGACTCACAGGAGGCAACACCCCTGAAGATGGTCGCTAGGCCATCTTCAGGGGTTCCTAAAGCTGTCCCCCGAAAGGAGGACAGCAACAAAGGAGCTTCGGCTCCTTCGCCCACGCCCCGAGGTGGAGCGAGTGGCTCGGAGACGGTGGTTCCTCGAAAAGAGGCCCCCACGCCTCCGAAGCCGCAGCGCCCGCCTAAGGTTTCGAGGCGGAGGAGGGAAAAGACTCGCATGGCGAGCCCAACCTCCCCCAATAAGTCCTCGAAGGCGACAGCGCCTCCAGCGCTTTGTCCGGCCAACAGCGCCCGGGGTTCTGCCCCCGGGAAGCGTACGGCCATTCCCGTGAGGGCCTTCAATTCGAGGAGGGCCCCCGCGTCTCCTCCGAGCTAGGCCTGGAGGGCATATTCCTTCAATGGAATTGCCGTGGACTCCGGGCCAACTGGGGGGAGCTGCGGAGGCTCGCCTCGTCCCGTTCCCCGTTAGCTATTTTTTTGCAGGAGACCATGCTAGGCGCATGCCCGCTGCCTGCCCTCCCGGGGTATAAGGGTCTTGCGACCCCATCACCGCGGGATGGCCGGGCTGGGGGATGCGTGGTTTACACCCGGCATGATGTCTCCGTTCTTCCTTTCTCTTTAGATACCTCCTTTCAGGCAGTGGCTGTGCAGCTGCACCTGAATAGGAGGTATACTATCATTTCTGCGTACATTCCACCGTCAGCTGACTTCGACGCGGGGGACTTCCGCCGCGTCGTGGCACGGTTGCTGAGGCTCTATCTCTTGCTTGGAGATCTGAACGGCAGGCATCCTCTCTGGGGAGATTACTCCATAAATCCCAGGGGACAAGTCCTTGCCGATCTGATCGAAGAGCTTGAGATGGGTGTCCTAAACGTGGATGAGTTTACGCATCACTGTCCGAGAACCGCTTCATTTTCTTGCCTTGACCTATCTTTGTGCTCTTGGGATGCACAGCCTGATTTTGATTGGGGGGTGGTCGATGACCTCCATGGTAGTGATCACTTTCCCATTCAAATATCATTTTCAGGGCAACTGCCGCCTGAGAGACCACCTCGGTGGTGCTTGGCGCTGGCGCGGTGGCCTGCATTTCAGGAAATGACTGAATTCTCTATCTCAGTCGAGAAGTTTAGGTCGGTAGATGAGGCCGTTGAGTTCTTCTCCGGCAACCTCATCGCCGTGGGCCTGACTACTATTCCTAGGACGTCTGGCCATTTTGCACACCGACCACTCCCATGGTGGTCGGCCGAGTGTGAGACGGCCCTCAAACAGAAGCGTTATGCCTACATGCGCTATAAGCGCCGCCCGAACGATTTCACTGTCGCTGAATTTCGTCGGGCTAGGGCTAGGTTCCGGTATATTTCGAAGCACGCCCGCCGCTCTTCTTGGCGGACATACGTGTCTTCACTTAACGGGAAGACCCCTTTAGCTGAGGTGTGGAAGCGAGTCAAAAGGATTCGGGGCAAGTTCTCGCAGGACCCCCCCGCCCGTTCTCCAGGAGAATGAGACCGCAATCTCGGACCCCGCGTCCGTGGCGGAATCCTTAGCGACCGCTTTCTCCGCATTCTCTAGCCGTGATGCTGCTCCGCCAGCATTCAATGCACGTCGTGATGTCGCGGAAGGCCGCCGGCTGGACTTTACCTCCAGAGGCGGAGAACCTTTCAACGACAAGTTTACTGTGAGTGAGTTGCGTTCCGCTCTCGCTTCGTGCGCGGACACCGCCCATGGTCCGGACGATGTCCCGTACGCCATGCTTCGACACCTGGGTGAGCGAGGCATGGCCTTTCTGTTAGATCTGTTCAACAGGATCTGGGTGGAAGGTCTTCTCCCAGACTCCTGGCGAATCGCTACCGTGCTCGCCTTTCGCAAGCCGGGGAGAAATCACTCTACTCCGACCGGTTTCCGCCCAATCTCTCTAACCTCTTGCGTGTGCAAGTTGATGGAGAAATTGGTAAATGTTAGATTAGCCTATTTCCTGGACAGCGGAGGCTATCTGTCTTCTGCACAGTGCGGCTTCCGTAAGTTTCACTCCACGTCGGATGCTCTGCTCCAACTGGAAAGTGCCGTCTGCGAGGCTTTCCTTCGTAGACAGCACTACGCCACGGTGTTTTTTGATCTGGAGAAGGCCTATGATACCGCATGGCGATACGGTATCATGGAGACTCTCCACACGATGGGGGCGAGGGGACGCCTCCCAATGTTTATATCTGAATTTTTGCGAGATCGTCGATTCCGCGTAAGGGTGGGGGGAGCCCTCTCTGCACCAAAGGAGCAGGAAGAGGGTGTCCCGCAGGGAAGTGTCCTCAGTGTCACACTCTTTGCCCTGAGCATCAACGGCATCACCTCGGTTCTGCCAGAAGATGTTCTCGCTACGCTTTACGTGGACGACCTTTCGATCTCTTTTGACGCGGCCCAGATGCCAACTCTGGAGCGTCGACTCCAACAGGCATTGAACCGCGTCTCTCGCTATGCCGAAGCGCACAGGTTTCGGTTTTCTTTGGCCAAGACTAAGGTGGTGCACTTCTGCCGCCATCCACGGCTTCACCCCGACCCAGATTTGTTTCTTAATGGGGTGCGCCTGGATGTGGTTGAGTCGCACCGTTTCCTTGCTCTTGTATTCGACCGACGCCTCACCTGGGAGGCTCATATTCGCAGCCTTAGGGTCTCTTGTACCCGCGCCATGGACATTCTCCGTTCCGTGACGTTCAGCGCTTGGGGCGCTGATAGGGCTACCGCCTTACTTTTTTATCGATCCTTTGTTCGCTCGAAGCTCGACTACGGATGCGAGTTTTATGCATCCGCAGCCGAGCGTTAATTGCGGAAGGTGGATTCAATCCACCACACCGGCCTTCGCCTTGCGACCGGTGCCTTCCGCACTTCCCCCATTGAGAGCCTGTTGGTCGATGCTGGGGAGATGCCACTCGCTCTGCGCCGCGTGCAGTGCATCACTCGCCTGTACGCGCGAGCCCGGCGCCTACCTCAGTCACCAACAGCTCTCACTGCATCCGCAGCTGATCTCCATGGTGACTATGCCGCCGAGAGACGCCAGTCATACCCTAAGCCCTTTGGGTTTAGGGCCAGGAAACTCCTTCGAGAGGTAGATATAGCTCTCGGGCCGGTGGCGCCCCTGGTTCTGCCCAGGACGCCACCCTGGAGGGTACCACATTTGGCTATTTGTCGCCACGCCTCTGCTCCCAAAGCTTGTACTGCGCCGGGAGTATTGCGTTCGACCTTCTTGGAGCACACATCGTGTCACGCTGGTACCGTGCCAGTGTATACGGATGGCTCCAAGTCCCAAGAGGGGGTCGGCTTCCACGCCGTATCCCCTCTGTTTGAAGTCAGCGGGGCTCTACCAGGCGCTGCGTCTGTCTTCACGGCCGAGCTGGTGGCAATACACCACTCGGTACGGGAGATTACGCGACGTGCCCGGTTCGGAGACCGGATTGTGATCTATAGCGACTCACAAAGCGCCCTGAGTGCTCTCGGGGCATTGGAATGTCCGCATCCCCTGGTTCGAAATCCGTGACGCCACGGTTTTGGCGAGCCGGGCAGATGTCGAGATTATCTTCTGCTGGGTTCCTGGACATGTAGGAATTGCGGGGAATGAGCGCGCCGATGAGGGCGCCAAAGAGTCCGCGAGGACTCTGCGACCGGACCAGCGTTTCGCTCTTCCTCACACTGACTACATGGCAGGAATACGGGCAGCTCTTCGGACTGCTTGGCAAAGAAGATAAGAGACGGTCGAGGGGAACTTAAAGTTGCGTGCCATTGCGCCGCGACTGTTCCCATGGACCTATCCCCCAATGCTGCGGCGGCTTCAGGTTGCTTTCTGTCGTCTTCGAATCGGACACACTCGTGTGACGCATCGCTACTTGATGGAGCGCAGGCCTGCGCCCTATTGCAACGACTGCGTCGTCCCCCAGACTGTTCGGCACATTCTTGTCGAATGTCCCAGTCTGGGTGATCTTCGCGCACGATACCTGTCCCGGTACCGGGATGGGCGGGGTCGCTACCGCCTGTCCCTTGTACTCGGGACGAGTGCGTGCACCATGACTAGTGGACTTATTGACTTTTTGGGGGAGGCTGGCCTTCTCCCTTTCATTTAACCCGGTTTGTTGTTGTTGTTATTGTTTTTGTTATTGCTTCTTTATTGTTATTGTTATTTCTTTTTATTGTTTCCTGTTTAATTTTTAAAGTAGCCTAGAACTAGGCTGTTTGTTTACGGCGACTAATGCCTAAGTCGGCAGTCACCAGATAGCTCCTTAATTAAAAAAAAAACAAAAACCTCCACTCTGACTTTACACCATTTAGCACTACCCTTTGCTTCCTGTCTTTCAGCCACTCAGCTATCCAATTTGAAACACCCCCACATATCCCAATCATTTTTAATTTATGAACTAGTCTCCTGTGTGGTACCTTATCAAATGCTTTACTAAAATCTAAGTAAATTATATCTACATTCTCTCCCTTATCTACTTGATCTGTTACAAACTCCAGAAAGTCTAGTAAGTTAGTCAAACATGATCTACCTGATCTAAACCCATGCTGAGCATCGCTGATTAACCCCTCCCTCTCTAGATGTTGGCAAATCCCTTTTTTAACTATTTTCTCAAGAATTTTACAGACTACAGGAGTTAGGCTAACCGGTCTAAAGTTATTTGGATCCTCTTTACTAACCTTCTTGAAAATGTGGACTACATTCGTTCTCTTCCAATCATCGGGTATTTCTCCATATTCCAGTGACCTAGTATATAACTTGTCCAGAGCTATTGAGATACTTTCTACCCCTTCTTTAAGTATCCTGGAATGAATATTATCAGGGCCGGAGGCCTTGGTAGTATCTAAATCACCTATTAGTCCTTTTATCATCCTCCGATCCACACAAATGTTAGTAAACACCTCTTTTCCTGACCTATGAGTACTATACATAGGACTATTTAGTTTCTCTTTTGTAAATACTGATGCAAAATGACCATTTAGTACCTCAACTATTTCCTCATCAGTTTCTCTCACAAACCCTTCATATTTGATAGGTCCTATTTTAACTCTGCCAGACTTGTTATTAGTTTTATAGTAACTAAAGAACTTTCTAGGATCTTTGTGCTATCCTGAGCTAATTTAATTTCTGACACCCTTTTGTTCTTCTTTATAATCTTATTTAACTCATTCCTAGCCATTCTATAATCACTTAAATTTTGAATATTATTTTCTACCTGTAATTTTTTATATGCCCTTTTCTTCTCTGAAATTTTTCTAGCTATCTCCTGATTCCACCATAATGGTTTCCTACTTTTGTTCCTAATGGCCTTCATTGGGATACATTGTTCTTGGACTACATTTATTATATGCTTGAAAGTATCCCACATCCCATAAGCATTTTTACCTCTGAATTCTATATCCCAGTCTACCAAATTTAGCAAGCTTCGAAGTTTTACATAATCTCCCTTATGAAAATTTGGAACTTTTTCAGCATTCTCAGTTATTTTACCCTTCTCAATTCCCAAGTTAAAACGAACTATCTGATGGTCACTATTTTCCAATGCTTCCCCAACAGTCAATTCTTGAACTAAATGATCACTGTTAGAAAGTACTAAATCTAATATATTGTCCCCCCTCATTGGCTCATTAACAAATTGATTCAAAAAATTATCCTCAAAGCATTCTATGAACCTGCCACTTGTTCTATCCCTACCTATCATATTTTCCCAGTCCACAGAGTTTAAGTTGAAGTCCCCAATAATATCTGCATCTGTTTCACATCCCTTACTTATTTCCCTTATCATTAGTTCATCTATATCATCAGTCTGCCCAGGTGGTCTGTAAAAAGCTCCCAAATGCACCATTCTATTTTTACTGAACCTAATATCTATCCAAAGTGACTCAACTCCATCCTGCTTTATTGAAGTATTTAAACTTGAAACAATGTTGTTTTTTATATAGATAATTATTCCTCCACCAATCCTACCTGTCCTTTGACTAATGTACATATTATAGCCCTGTAAATCAAATTCACTTATAGTGTCACTAAATTCTATTTCATTAACCCATGATTCAGTAACGCATAATATATCTATATCCTCATTGCTAATATAACTAAATAGCTCATCCTTCTTGTTTCTAAGACTACGAGCATTTGTATAGAAACAATTTAACCCCCCTATCCCTGAAGCACCTCTTGAAACTTGAATGACCTCACCTCTATCGCCTTGGAACCTATTTCTGTTATCTGCCAAGTCCATTCTACTTTCAGTACTATAATGTCCTCTCATAATTCCCTGACCACTATTAGTATCTAGTTTCACGCCCGCAAAGACCTAATAACACGATCATACTCCTCCCACAACACATCTACCCCCCTCCTACTCAAATGCAGTCCATCCATCGCATACATTTCTTTCATTCCAACAAACCTATCCCACACATCCACAAACATGACACCTTCCATCTCACACATCCTCCTCACATAATCATTCAGCCCAATTGCACGAGACATCCATTCTACCCCAACATCCATTCTTGGAAGCACACCTGTCACAACACCTTTCATTCTACTTTCTTTCACCTTTTCAATCAACCTCTTGTACCTCTCACATAACTCACATGCACCCACTTTCTTCACATCATTCACTCCTACATGTGTAATCACAACCGCATCCCTTGCACAGCCAGACACCAGTTCCTCATACCTATCAGACAGATCTCTCACTCCAGCACCCGGCAAACACACCCTCAAACCATTCAATCTACTTGCATTCAACTTCCTATCTAAATATCTAACTCGCGAATCACCCATCACAAGCACTTCAGTCAGACTCCTATTCCTAACCCCCACAGACCTAACTCCATCCCCACTCCTATTCTCATTCAAACTACCAGTCACTCTACCTCCACCCCCACCCCCATCAGTCATATCACTTCCAGTTACTTCCTCTCTTAGGGCACTGAATCTATTAGTTAAGCTAATAGGTTCTGTGTCCCTCTGACACACACACCTATTCTCCCCCTGGCTAACCACCTCAACAGAGGCAACCCTATTCTCACAAAGAACAGGAGAAGCCTCCCTAGCTTCATGTTTCCTAACCACTCTCCACTGTCCCCCATCCTCGCTAGGCCTATTTCTAACTAATCTAAGGGGGCTAACTTCACTATCACTAGAACTATCATATCCTACCTCCTCCACCGGCCCTCTACCTTCACCTGAAACATCTAACTGGCCTACCTCACCACCTAACCTATTCCCAAATCTAGGCCTAACACTAAGTTCCCTCCTGAGCTCAGCAACTAACCCCTCCAGCCTACATATCCTGTCTAAATCCTGCCTTCTCATCCCCTCTAAATCTACAATGCATTCACGCAGCCCACATACAACACATGTATAACCCTCACCTAATACACCACAACCAATGCATACATTCCGACACTCATGCTTCCTCTCATTACAACAATTCCTCCTGTTGTAATGCAGGAGGAATTGACCATTCTGTCCAATTGGGCCGAGAAATGGCAAATGAAGTTTAACATAGACAAATGTAGTGTACTTAGTATAGGTAGAAATAATCCATTGAATAGTTATAAATTAAATGGCAGAATTTTAGGGAGGACTGATTGTGAGAGAGACTTGGGTATTTTGGTAAGTTCAGACCTTCGTCCTAGAAAGCAATGTCTAAATGCTAAGAATAAAGCTAATAGGATATTGGGATTCATTAGGAGGAGTGTAAGCAATAAGAGTGCTGAAGTCATTCTAAAACTGTATCTGGCGCTAGTTAGGCCTCATCTAGACTATGCAGTACAATTTTGGTCACCATATTATAGGAAGGATATTGATTTGCTTGAGTCTGTGCAGAGAAGGATGACAAAGATGATTGGTGGGCTAAGGAACTTACCTTATGGTGAAAGGCTCAGAAAACTAAATCTACATACATTGGAAAGGAGAAGAGTCAGAGGGGAATTGATTGAAGTCTTCAAATGGGTAAAAGGATATAATAAAGGGGATCTGGGTAAGGTTCTTATACTTAGTGAACATGACAGAACACGTAGCAATGGGTTTAAGCTTGATAAGTATAGGTTTAGGAAGGAGATTGGGAGGAATTGGTTTACAAATCGTGTGGTAGATGAATGGAATAGGCTCACTAGGCATGTGATAGAAGCCTCCTCTCTGGGTAGTTTTAAGAATAGATTAGATAAATATATGGATGAAGCTGCTAGACGGGACTGACTTTTTTTTATGTACATATGTATATATTTTTCTAAGGAGTGGGAAGATTATATTTTGCGGTTGCATGAATGGACATAATCCTCTGGATGCATTTTATGTATATTGTAGATTAGATCTGACGAACTCCTGTAAAGGGTGACAATGTTGATGACTTTTCTCTGGTAAGAAATCTTTTGTGTTTTGACTGGAACAGGAGCTGCCAAGTGTAGGCCATGAATGGTCTTTTGCAGTCTCCTTCTTTTCTTATGTTCTTATGTTCTTATGCTCACTTTCATCCCCAAACTCCATCACTTATTCAAACAAAGAAAGAATTTAAGTAGCAATAAGAAAAAAAAGAAGAGCAACTTAGCTTTCGCTGATTGTGGTGAGAAAAACAAAACCAAAAACAAACAAACTATAGAAAAATCTGAAAAATAGATCAACAGACTGAGAGCTCTATAAAACACGTGCTACCTGTTCGAAGGTCAGTCGAAGACTCATGGGTCAGGGAAAGAGGTGTTTACTACCATTAGTGTGGATTGGAGGAAGATAAAAGGACTAATAGGTGAGTTAGATGCTACCAAGACCTCCGGCCCTGATAATATTAACATAACATAAACATAACATAATTACATGAATGACAAAAGCCACAAGGGCCTATCAAAGGTCATCCGCCTCCATCAAAACCCACCCACAAAAAGCCCCATCACCAGGGAAAGACAAAATCAAAGTCCCCCACAATATAATATAACAGATGACAAAAGCCACAAGGGCTCATCATAGGTCATCCGAGTCAAACGGCCTCTTTTTTAAGGCCCCAAACTCCCAGGAAAACTACATCCAGAGGATACTTAAAGAAGGGGTAGAAAGTATCTCAAATAACTTTAGACCGGTAGCCTAACTCCTGTAGTCTGTAAAATTCTTGAGAAAATAGTTAAAAAAGGGATTTGCCAACATCTAGAGAGGGAGGGGTTAATCAGTGATTCTCAGCATGGGTTTAGATCAGGTAGATCATGTTTGACTAATTTACTAGACTTTCTGGAGTTTGTAACAAATCAAGTAGATAAGGGAGAGAATGTAGATGTAATTTACTTGGATTTTAATAAAGCATTTGATAAGGTACCACATAGGAGACTAGTTCATAAATTAAAAATGATTGGGATATGTGGGGGTGTTTCAAATTGGATAGCTGAGTGGCTGAAAGACAAGAAACAAAGGGTAGTGCTAAATGGTGTAAAGTCAGAGTGGAGGGATGTTATCCGTGGGGTTCCTCAGGGATCAGTTCTCGGTCCATTATTATTTGTCATCTATATAAACAATCTTGGGGAGGCAGTTAATAATAAAGTGTCAATTTTTGTGGATGATACCAAATTAGCAGCTGTAGTTAAAGATATTTATGATAATTTTAAAGTGCATGAGAATTTAAATAAATTGTTATCCTGGGCACATAAACTTACCAGTAAACTTACCAGCCCCGCCAGAGCTGGTTAAGCCGCATCCAACGGTCTTCTTGTTAATGAAGCAGGCAGCCTTCTCAAACTTATTCGTAGCTCTGGACATTCTTCAAATAATTTGCCAATTTTTTATTTGAATGAATTTATTGACCTTGCATACACCGTTTGGTCATCTAAATTGTTCCATCTAAATTGGCTGAGCTCAGTAGAGGATGAGAAAGATCTAGGAGTAGTAATAGATAAGTCATTAAGGTTTTCTAAGCAGTGTATTGAAGCAAGAAATAGGGCAAATAGAGTGCTGGGTTTCTTCATTAAGAGAAATGTCAGTTACAAAAGTAAGGAGGTTATTCTTAAACTCTATAACTCTTATGTTAGGCCACATCTAGAGTACTGTATACAGGCATGGTCCCCACACTTTAGACATGATATTAACCTTCTCGAGTCAGTGCAATGGAGGGCAACAAAGATTATTCCTTCCCTGAGACACCTTCAATATATAGATAGACTGAGGGTATTAAATATGTTCTCGTTCGAAAGGAGGTGTGTGAGAGGGGATATGATTGAGCTCTTTAAAATTTTTTCCGGGATAGATAAATTGGATGTTAGCAAGTTTTTTGAGTTAGATGATGGAAATCGGACTAGAGGTCACCACTTGAAAATTAAAAAGCAAGGGTGTAGGTTGGATTTAAGAAAATATTTTTTCACCAATAGAGTGGTAGACTTCTGGAACAAATTGCCGCAGAGGGTAGTAGGTAGTCCAAATCTAAATGTATTTAAGAGTAGGTTGGATGAGTTTATGGGAAGGGAAGGTTGTGATGGTTCCTAAGTTTTGTATATATTAATATTGTTTGTATATATCTATAGCTGCATGATTTAGTTCTTGACAAGCCTTGATTGGTGATACCCTTGTTGTGGATGCAATCCTCTGGATGTAGTTTTCTTGAGAGTTTGGGTGCCTTAAAAAAAGAGGCCGTTTGACTCGGATGACCTATGATGGGCCCTTGGGGCTTTTGTCATCTGTTATATTATATTGTGGGAGACTTTGATTTTGTCTTTCCCTGGCGATGGTGCTTTTTGTGGGTGGGTTTTGACGGAGGCGGATGACCTTTGATAGGCCCTTGTGGCTTTTGTCATCCGTGAAATTATGTTATATGTTATGTTATGAGGCTTTAAATTATATATTGAAGATGCATGTTGGACATAATCCTATGGATTGTGAAATTGTATATTGTAGATGCATGATCTGACAAAATCCTATGGATGCATTTTGTGGGTGGGATTTGATGGATACGGATGACCTTTGATAGGCCCTTGTGGCTTTTGTCATCCATGTAATTATGTTATGTTATGCTTAGCGGCATCATTCTTGATGGCCTCAGTCTCAAAATTGAACACAACATTGCCACTGACTGAGAATCTCGTATTGGCAATTGTAATATCCCCTAGTGCTTTTGCCACCTCCTCCTTCCTATTAAATATTTTATCCTTTCTCAGCATATGTGTTGCCAGTACGAATAGACCTAGGCTTAAGTATACTTGGTCAAGCCAAGTTATATTCATGATTGCATCCTGTAAGACATCCACTTTTCTTGAAAGATCATTTAGCTTAGTCTCAACCCTTTGATCAACTCCAGCTGATTCATGTCTAATATCCTCCAATTTAACAATCTTCTCATCACGTACTATCAGCTCACTAGTAATACACAGATTTTCTTCTTTTAACAGCTTCAGCTACTCCTTTACTTTGTAGAGCTCATCATAACATATTTTGCAACACCAAAATAAATTATTTATATTATCTTCCCTTAATCCATCCAGATATACACATTTCCTGTGATACCACCTATCACAGTGTAGCGGGCCGAAAATCTAGACTAACCTGTTCCCATGCCACTATCATGCCATTCCCTAATCCACTTATCTGTAACTTCACAGGTTTATGCTCGCAACATTTAAACTCATCATACTTACTCAGAATCCTCTCATTCACTAAAGACACTTACGCTCCAGTATCAATAAACCACAGAACAACCTTTCACCAACTTTCACTCTTGCTTCCATCATATCAGGTCCATCATGTTCGCAATACACAGAAGGAACAAGCACACCAACATCAGCACTGATATCCACACTGTCATAAACTCCCATATCATCACTCACCACGTGAGAAATCGAAGGAGAATGAAACGGATTGTATATACAGTCCCTTTACTTACAAAAAAAAATGTACAATGGTAATTACAATAATTTATATTTACAAGGGAAGTGTGCACACTTCAAAATGAGGCCAAATTCCCCAATCCAAATAAAATACTCACCACGTGAGAAATCGAAGGAGAATGAAACGGATTGTATATACAGTCCCTTTACTTACAAAAAAAAAATGTACAATGATAATTACAATAATTTATATTTACAAGGGAAGTGTGCACACTTCAAAATGAGGCCAAATTCCCCAATCCAAATAAAATACCAAAAGAATTTTATAACGGGCGAATAGAACAAATTTACTTAAATATATCTACATAAAATAAAAAACAACAACAACCAAACGAAAAGGGGCACGCGCTATGACTTGTGTGCTGGAGGTGGGTGGTAGTAGGCTAATACAAAAGGAGGCAGGCTCGTCAGCCAATGTGGGTGTGGTAGTTCAGGTGTCTAGCAAGGTATGATAGCCCTCCGTCTCAGGGCTGGGCGGAGCACTCGTCTAGAGAACCCTTCTACACCAAGCAAGAAACAACACGGCATTTGCTCATCTTTCAGAATCACAAAGTCATGCTTCACATTCACACCATTACTCAAACTCACTTCCAGACTAACCTGTTCCCATGCCACTATCATGCCATTCCCTAATCCACTTATCTGTAACTTCACAGGTTTATGCTCGCAACATCTAAACTCATCATACTTACTCAGAATCCTCTCATTCACTAAAGACACTTACGCTCCAGTATCAATCAAACCACAGAACAACCTTTCACCAACTTTCACTCTTGCTTCCATCATATCAGGTCCACCATGTTTGCAATACACAGAAGGAACAAGCACACCAACATCAGCACTGATATCCACACTGTCATAAACTCCCATATCATCACTCACCACGTGAGAAATCGAAGGAGAATGAAACGGATTGTATATACAGTCCCTTTGTAGCGGGCCGAAAAATTTAGACTAACCCCAATCGATCCAACCCGCTTCCTACACTAATCCGGACGTGAGAAATCGAAGGAGAATGAAACGGATTGTATGTACAGTCCTTTACTTAACAAAAAAAAAATACAATATTTACAAAAAATATGGGTAAATATGCACCCAATGAGCCTATTTATATATATACTAAAACAATCCTATCTTGGAACCCAATCAATCAAAAAAAATATATATTAATACTAAGAGTCAGCATATACAAAAGGGGACAACCAAAACAAGAGACAACAAAAAGAGGAGTTTTCTTACGTGGTACCACGGTTTACGATTTGCCGGCCTCCCCGGGGGAAAATCTTGTCGGCAGTCACTCTTGTGACAAAATTGGGTGTGCGGGGCTTATGGTGCCTGCCACCTCGGAGCTTAGTTTTCTTTAAGATCCAGTCAAGTACTATTAGAAGACTTCTTATATTTTCTTTAAATATCTCCAAAATATTTTTGTTAAAGTCGCTCTTGCAAAATGCAGGCAATGTTTTTGTTTGTTTTTGTTTTTTTATTCTGTTACTTGAACGCTGTCTCATAAAATCTTTAACATTTAGTAGCTAATAAAAAAAACATGAGATGTTAAATAATCTTATTCATACAACATGAAATCAAATACATATGTACAAAAGAAAATATAATAATTAACCCATTCCCACTCACACACACATTCTTACAGAAGGAGGGCGAGTGTATTGGGAAAAAAGGGTGGGAGAATGGCCCCTTCACACACTCACATTCACTCCACCACACCCCTCCTTCCTTAAGCCATTTGACCACAGTCACTCACAATACACTCTCAATCCTTACTCACAGTACCTTTTATACTCAATCACATCCTTCTGCACCCATTCAACTCGTCTACTGGTCCCTGGCTACGCGTAGCAATCAGTCGGGGTTGTTCATCAGTCTTCCTGTCAGTCTCATCATCACTATTAATCATCTCGTCAACCATACTCTTAGCCCTCATTACCAGTTCTCCCATCTCACGACAGAATTCTTTCATACTCTTCCGTTCAGAACCTTCACTCTTTATACCCCCATTCATCAGCTCTTCACTCACAGCTCTCATCCAACTCAAGGTACACTCTTGCGAAACAGACAGGTCAGTCACATCCCCCGTATTGTCAACAGGCATACCAGAAACCCCTTTGACTGGTTCCCACCAGAAACCTGAAAAATCAGCCACTTCATCATTCACTACATCAAATTCGCCCCTACTGTTACCATTCGTAAAACCCGAAAAATCAGCCACACTAGGTTCATTCTGCCCAAACACACTATCATTCATACTGTTCCCAAAACCAGAAAAATCAGGCATAGGCAGCTCACTCACTCGTCTACTTATACCAGCCAAATCACTTACCTGTTTACGCAAAAACTCAATCTCCATTTCAAGATCCCCCATACCAGAAAGACTCTGCTCGGACTTACTTTTATTCGTACTTGCATTCTTCCTGTCACTCTTCTTTGTACGCTTTCTACTCCTTGAGACTAAGACTAGCCCTTTCCCAGACAGATCCATACTATCACATTCAATCTCATCATCATGCACTTTACCTCTCTCTCTACACAGTTCATACACTGGATGACTCACCAGGTAGTCAGGAGGTTCTCTCCATCTCCTTAACTGACTCTGATGAGCCTGCACTCTCTCAGTCATACCGTCATTCAAACTCTCCAAAACATATGTCACCCCATTTTCCCAAACTCTCACAACTCTATAAGGTCCATCAAACTTCTCACTCATCTTTGACACATTCAACCTACCCTTCACTTCTTTCACCTTCAATACTTTTGCACCTAATTCAAATGAACGGAACCTTTCATGTGCCTCACGCCATACACTCTGCTCACTTTCACTCAAATGAAACCTATCTTTCACTCGCCTTTCAAAATTCATCACAAACTAACATGGGGACATTCCAGTTGCGCTATGCACAGTTGAATTATACGCCCACAACACTCTCCCCAGACATACATCCCAGTCATTCACTGTCGTACTCATCATTCTCAACATCTCACACAAGGTTCTTATAGTACGTTCAGCCAATCCATTTGAAGACGGTACATACGGAGTTGTTCTCACATGCTCCACACCATTCTCTCTCTCAACATTTGCTCAAACACTTCTCCTACAAATTCAGGCCCATTATCACTCAGACATCTTCTAGGCTTCCATACACACATAGGAAAGAACAACTGCTCAACCACACACGCAACAGTCACACTCCTTTTATCTCTCACAGGCGCTGCATACACAAACTTACTTTTATGATCAACCATCACAACCATACCAACATTCCCAGCACTCGTACGCGGCAAAGACACACAATCAATCACTACCAATTCAAACGGTTCTTTCGCATCCACTTTCAACAACGGTGGTTTCACTTGCACACCTTGCACCTTTCGCTTCTGACACCTTTCACACGTAGTTGCAACATCATTCACAACAGTTCTCAGAAACGGATGGAACACACGCTCCTTCATACACTCCCACAGCTTAAACTTACCCATATGCCCATAATTATCATGCACAACCTTCACCAGACCAATCATACCAACTAAGGACATCACAGGTACATACATATCATCACCACCCTTCACATGCCTCACAAAATATACAACATCCATACAAACAACAAAATCCTTAGCATACCTTTTAAAATCACTTAAACACTCTGGCCATTCATTCAAATCAACACGCATCATTACACACTTCTTCAACTCACTAACAAAAGGACACATCTCTTGCATCTCTAGAATATCATCATCACTTAAAATCTCATTCTCATCATCCATGACCAACTCAATCATGCCACAAAATTTGACAACATTCTTCGCACACTCATTCAACTTCATCACCTCACATTCACCTTTCATAAGACGATCCTTATCAGCATCCAAAGACAAATCATTCAATCTCATAAAGTCTACACCAAGCAAGAAACAACACGGCATTTGCTCATCTTTCAGAATCACAAAGTCATGCTTCACATTCACACCATTACCCAAACTCACTTTCAGACTAACCTGTTCCCATGCCACTATCATGCCATTCCCTAACCCACTTATCCGTAACTTCACAGGTTTATGCTCACAACATCTAAACTCTTCATACTTACTCAGAATATTCTCATTCACTAAAGACACTTGCGCTCCAGTATCAATCAAACCACAGAACAACCTTTCACCAACTTTCACTCTCGCTTCCATCATATCAGGTCCACCATGTTCGCAATACACAGAAGGAACAAGCACACCAACATCAGCACTGATATCCACACTGTCATTAACTCCCATATCATCACTCACCACACGACGCTCATCTTCATCCAGACAATCATTCTTCTCCCTTATATACAAACACTTTTCAATCACCCAATTGTAGTGCACACTGCTCAAACATTGCAGATGTACCACATTAGGATTCAAACCCTTCATCTTCTCATCCTTGTACACAATCGGCCTCTCACCTCCAAAGTCCACATAAACAATCACTCCATACAAACGACTCACTACAATCAACACTTCCTGAAATGGCGGGACCCCTTGCATACACATCTCTCAATTCTTTCATGAAGTTCCGCACCCTTGCCATACCAATGCTTTCCGGCTTCCTACACACTTCATTCATTACCTCCTTCCTTAAATCATCTACACTATCGGGCACTCTCACGTCTACTCTATCACTCTTCAAATCTTGCAAACCATTCCATACACTCTCAAACAAGGAATCACCACCACCCTTACTCTCTTTTCCATTCATAATCCCTTTCGGCAAATACTCAGGATCACTCACTCCACACACATTTTCATCATTCGTACCAGGTACCTTGACATCAAATCAGCCACTCCATTCCGTTCACCAGGCACATACTCAATCACATAGTCAAAGTCACTCAAATCTTCCAAAGTCCTTGCAATCCTACTATCAGCCCACTTCATACGCTGCAGATACACAAGAGGTTGATGATCTGTTTTGATCACAAACCTCACACCATACAAAAACGGACGCAACACTTTCAAACAATATCTTATCGCAGCCAACTCTCGTTCCACAGTCGAATACTTTCGTTCTGCAACATTCATAGCCTTGGATACATACCCAATTATTCGCCTGACATTCTCTCCATTCAAACGCTGCTCTTGCATCAGAAAACCTCCCATACAATACCCACTCGCATCTGTATACAATTCAAGCATTTTATCATTTACACTATAATCTGGGTATGCCAATTCAACATCTTCAGCCGCTGCCTCTTTCAGTCTCTCATACGCCTCATTCATCTTATCATTCCACTTGACAACCGTACTACCTTTCTTGCCCATCCACTCAGTCAGAGGCTTACTCACACCAGAACAATCACGTATAAACTTTCGCTGGAACTCAATCAAACCCAAAAACAACTTCAGTTGCTTCACAGTCACCGGTTTAGGAAACATTCGCACCTTCTCAACATACTTTGGTGATTTTCGCAACCCATTCTCACTCACCATATGCCCAAGGAATTCCACTTCTTTCGCAAACATTCACACTTCGCCACTTTCACCTTCACACCAACACTCTCCAATGTTCTCAACACATCATTCACCAATCTCATATGCTCCTCAAAAGTCTCAGTCATAATCAAAATATCATCTATAAATGCAATCACATTCTTACTCGCAAACTTACTCAACACAACATTCATTGCCCGCTGGAAGGCTCCGGGAGCATTAGCCAACCCAAAGCGGAGGTTCCGGAACTGGTAATGCCTCTTTGTGGTAGAGAAGGCAGTTACTGGCCGGCTCTCCTCAGCAATGGGCATCTGGTAATACCCCCGTTCCAGATCCAGCTTCGTAAACCACTCCATCCCATGCATACTATATACACACTCAGATACCACACACATTGGAAACCTTTCTTTCACAGTCCTTTCATTCACCTTTCGATAATCCACACACAGACACAATCTTCCATCCGGCTTACGTACAGGCACAATTGGACTATTCCATGCACTCTCACTCTCTTCAATGACTCCCAATTGCTCCAATTCCAAACACTGCTCCTCAATCTCATGAGCAACCGGATGTGGGAAATGCCTCAGCCGCTGATAGATTGGGGAGTCCTCCTTCAGGACAATCTTGAATTCCGAGAACTTTGCAACCCCGAAATCCAGATCACCCTTACTGAGGGTTCCCTTTCGTTCAAATATCATTCGATATACATCCTCTCTTTCATACTCAGTCAAACATCCATCCAATTTCACCTTGTCCTTCACCTCATTATACATCCATTCACATGTCTTTTCATTCGCAATATTCACCCTGATATCCGTACTATCATCTATACCTACCTCAGTGACAGTGGAGAGGTGTCCTAGTACATCTCCGACTTGGATACCCCTCACCTGTCCCTTCACCCTGGGGTCCGCCTGCACACATACAAAAGGATCATTCATTCTCATCAAGCCATCAAACACACAAGCAACACGCCTTACCTTATAATATGCATACTTTCCATCCAATATCACGGTGTTCTCACCCACATTTAAACTAACATCCTTACTCCAACTCACTCTAACCGCCACCCTTTCACCCTTCACAAGTCTTACATTCTCCATAGCAGTCACCTCAATACCAGTAAACACACTCCTCAAAACACTACCATCTTTCCCTACATATAACTTATACACCCCATTTTTACCAATCTTTCTCTCAATCTGATCACTTGCAGGATGCACAACCATACAATTCATTTTCATAAAATCATAGCCCAAAATCACACCATACTCACTACTCACCTTATCAATCACCGAGAATTCACATTCATTCATCATCATACCATGCATTCGAACAGCTGACCTTATCATTCCAATCACAGGCACTCTCCTATTGCCAATACCTACCAAACTACCCGTGCACTCAGACAGGAGGGCTTTCTCGCTAACCTTGTCATACACATCTTTATACACCAAGCTCGCCTTGCATCCAGAATCTATTAAAGCCAAACACTCAATTCCATTCAATTCCACCTTCACACTCAGACACTCATATTTCCTACCAGACAGCACTTTCACACTAGACAGACTTACCAACACATTACTCACACTCATGCACCCAGAGGATATTTCACCAGGTACCCTCTTACAATTCAGTTTCCCGCTTCAGACTTTCCATTCACACCTTGCGCTCTCAGTCTAATCCAACACTTTTCACTTGAATGTCCTTCCATCGCACAATAGCTACATACATTCCTCTGGTCACGACACATCCTCGTATAATGACCAGCCTTTCCACAATTACCACAAGCATACTTCACACTCCCCCCAGCAGTTGCTCCACCATTCAACCTCGGACAATCTTTCTTCAAATGGCCTATTTCTTTACACTCAAAGCACTCTTTCACACTTTCCTGGCAATCCTTTATCATATGCCCTTTCTTACCACAACCAAAACATGCACCAGACATCCACCTACATTCTGCCAACATATGACCTTTCCTTCCACACCGACGACATTCCACAATCTTTCTCCCACCATTCGATCTCTCGTTTGCCGGGACATACCTCAGTTTCTCTCACATATATCCGTTCCCACGCTTGAAATTCATTTGTCCCCTTCCATTCAACCACCCTCCATTTACCCATCCATTCTGCCGGCCCAGGAAGTTCGACATCACTCCAGCTGGTGCAGCCTTCAGGGCATCCCTGTAGCTGACATACTGCTGGGGTGGATGAAAGCTCCTGGGCTTCTTACCCCCAACATTCACACTGTACCATCCATCCTCTTCTAGATCGCTTTCATCATCAAATCGTCCATCTTCCAACAGCTCCAACACATCCTCCCACATCAACCGTTCACCTGTCAGTCTCATTCTCTCCTTTCTCTTTCCACTCAGCCATTCACTCACCTTTCGCGGGATCGTGTCCAAAAACTTCCTCATCAGTGGTTTACATTCATTTACATCATCATCACCATACCTCTTTCTTGCCATACTCTCAAGCCTATGTGCATACATGTTCACACTTTCACTTTTTCCCATTCGAGCCTTCTCAAATTCATTTACCCTTTTATACTTCACACTCTCTTTCATTCGTTTCACCTGTCCAATCATCCGCTTCTTCACCACATCGTACCTTGGTTCCCCCACACTTGTAATCACGCGGAAAAACTCCAATACTTTTCCCTCCAAACATTCCCCCAAAACATTCATCCAGTATCCCTTATTCTCCGGGTACTTGAGCTTACAATATCGCTCAAATTCCCCGAAGAATTCTTCCACACTTTTCCCACCATGTAACCTAAATCTATCTATCTTTGGCACTTCCCTAATCAAAATACCCTTTCCCACATTCACTTCACTCTCACTTGAGCTGCCTTCACTCTCACTCATATCAATCATACCATCACTCTCTCCTTCATCCGAGTACAATGAGTCCACACTCTTGCCTCTTACCTTCGTATCCTTCCCCTTTGCACCACTCTTCCTTCTTCTCTTGCGTTCAACTCTCTTCCATTCTTCGTCTTTCGTATCAATCATAATCACCCTATCCTCACTAGACTCGCACACACTCCCATTGATCCCATTAGTCTTATCCCCTTCAGTCGGAGCAGGGGTCAAGGTCAAGGGTCCTGGGGCCGGTCCTGACCCCTTCATCATGTCATACAAGTCCTTCATCCGTTGGTCGACCTGCTTCTGTCTCTCGTCCATTTCTTTCCTCATCCTGTCTGTCTTCTCATCCATACTCATCACATCACTCTTCAATCCATCAATCACGTTCCTCAACATCATACATTCCTCCTCTTTCTGCCTCAATTCCAGCCTCAGTCTCACAATCTCATCATGGAGGCCCTGTTCCACAGAAGCCATCCTCCCAGGTTAGTAACAGCGATAGACAAAGGTGAAAAACAACCAAACTACCTGCCACGCTAATTGGGTATGGACTGCAATCTAATCCCCTCACGCTCCCGGTTTCGAAGTCTCACGTCCCTATTCGGGCGCCAAATGTAGCGGGCCGAAAATTTAGACTAACCCCAATCGATCCAACCCGCTTCCTACACTAATCCGGACATGAGAAATCGAAGGAGAATGAAACGGATTGTATGTACAGTCCTTTACTTAACAAAAAAAAATACAATATTTACAAAAAATATGGGTAAATATGCACCCAATGAGCCTATTTATATATATACTAAAACAATCCTATCTTGGAACCCAATCAATCAAAAAAAATATATATTAATACTAAGAGTCAGCATATACAAAAGGGGACAACCAAAACAAGAGACAACAAAAAGAGGAGTTTTCTTATGTGGTACCACGGTTTACGATTTGCCGGCCTCCCCGGGGGAAAATCTTGTCGGCAGTCACTCTTGTGACAAAATTGGGTGTGCGGGGCTTATGGTGCCTGCCACCTCAGAGCTTAGTTTTCTTTAAGATCCAGTCAAGTACTATTAGAAGACTTCTTATATTTTCTTTAAATATCTCCAAAGTATTTTTATTAAAGTCGCTCTTGCAAAATGCAGGCAATGTTTTTGTTTGTTTTTGTTTTTTTTTATTCTGGTACTTGAACGCTGTCTCATAAAATCTTTAACATTTAGTAGCTAATAAAAAAAACATGAGATGTTAAATAACCTTATTCATACAACATGAAATCAAATACATATGTACAAAAGAAAATATAATAATTAACCCATTCCCACTCACACACACATTCTTACAGAAGGAGGGCGAGTGTATTGGGAAAAAGGGTGGGAGAATGGCCCCTTCACACACTCACATTCGCTCCACCACACCTTTACTTACAAAAAAAGTGTACAATGATAATTACAATAATTCATATTTCCAAGGGAAGTGTGCACACTTCAAAATGAGGCCAAATTCCCCAATCCAAATAAAATACTCACCACGTGAGAAATTGAAGGAGAATAAAACGGATTGTATATACAGTCCCTTTACTTACAAAAAAAATGTATAATGATAATTACAATAATTTATATTTACAAATGAGGCCAAATTCCCCAATCCAAATAAAATACCAAAAGAATTTTATAACAGGCGAATAGAACAAATTTACTTAAATATATCTACATAAAATAAAAAACAACAACAACCGAACGAAAAGGGGCACGCGCTATGACTTGTGTGCTGGAGGTGGGTGGTAGTAGGCTAATACAAAAGGAGGCAGGCTCGTCAGCCAATGCGGGTGTGGTAGTTCAGGTGTCTAGCGAGGTATGAAAGCCCTCCGTCTCAGGGCTGGGCGGAGCACTCGTCTAGAGAACCCTTCTACACCAAGCAAGAAACAACACGGCATTTGCTCATCTTTCAGAATCACAAAGTCATGCTTCACATTCACACCATTACCCAAACTCACTTCCAGACTAACCTGTTTCCATGCCACTATCATGCCATTCCCTAATCCACTTATCTGTAACTTCACAGGTTTATGCTTGCAACATCTAAACTCATCATACTTACTCAGAATCCTCTCATTCACTAAAGACACTTACGCTCCAGTATCAATCAAACCACAGAACAACCTTTCATCAACTTTCACTCTTGCTTCCATCATATCAGGTCCACCATGTTCGTAATACACAGAAGTAACAAGCATACCAACATCAGCACTGATATCCACACTGTCATAAACTCCCATATCATCACTCACCACACGACGCTCATCTTCATCCAGACAATCATTCTTCTCTCTTATATATGAACACTTTTCAATCACCCAATTGTAAGGCACATCGTTCAAACATTGCAGATGTACCACATTAGGATTCAAACCCTTCATCTTCTCATCCTTGTACACAATCGGCCTCTCACCACCAAAGTGTACATAAACAATCACTCCATACAAACGACTCACTACAATCAACACTTCCTGAAATGGCGGGACCCCTTGCATACACATCGCTCTCAATTCTTTCATGAAGTTCCGCACCTTTGCCATACCAATGCTTTCAGGCTTCCTACATACTTCATTCATTACCTCCTTCCTTAAATCATCCACACTATCGGGCACTCTCACGTCTACTCTATCACTCTTCAAATCTTGCAAACCATTCCATACACTCTCAAACAAGGAATCACCACCACCCTAACTCTCTTTTCCATTCATAATCCCTTTCGGCAAATACTCAGGATCACTCACTCCACACACATTTTCATCATTCGTACCAGGATACCTTGACATCAAATCAGGCACTCCATTCCATTCACCAGGCACATACTCAATCACATAGTCAAAGTCACTCAAATCTTCCAAAGTCCTTGCAATCCTACTATCAGCCCACTTCATACGCTGCAGATACACAAGAGGTTGATGATCTGTTTTGATCACAAACCTCACACCATACAAAAACGGACGCAACACTTTCAAACAAATCTGATCGCAGCCAACTCTCGTTCCACAGTCGAATACTTGGATACATACCCAATTATTCGCCTGACATTCTCTCCATTCAGACGCTGCTCTTGCATCAGAAAACCTCCCATACAATACCCACTCGCATCTTTATACAATTCAAGCATTTTAGCATTGACACTATAATCTGGGTAAGCCAATTCAACATCTTCAGCTGCTGCCTCTTTCAGTCTCTCATACGCCTCATTCATCTTATCATTCCACTTGACAACCGTACTACCTTTCTTGCCCATCCACTCAGTCAGAGGCTTACTCACACCAGAACAATCATGTATAAACTTTCGCTGGAACTCAATCAAACTACAAAATGACTTCAGTTGCTTCACAGTCACCGGTTTAGGAAACATTCGCACCTTCTCAACATACTTCGGTGACTTTTGTAACTCATTCTCACTCACCATATGACCAAGGAATTCCACTTCTTTCGCAAACCATTCACACTTTGCCACTTTCACCTTCACACCAACACTCTCCAACGTTCTCAACACATCATTCACCAATCTCATATGCTCCTCAAAAGTCTCAGTCATACTCAAAATATCATCTATAAATGCAATCACATTCTTACTTGCAACATTCATTGCCCGCTGGAAGGCTCCGGGAGCATCAGCCAACCCAAAGCTGAGGTTCCGGAACTGGTAATGCCTCTTTGTGGTAGAGAAGGCAGTTACTGGCCGGCTCTCCTCAGCAATGTGCATCTGGTAATACTCCCGTTCCAGATCCAGCTTCGTAAACCACTCCATCCCATGCATACTATATACACACTCAGATACCACACACATCGGAAACCTTTCTTTCACAGTCCTTTCATTCACCTTTCGATAATCCACACGCAGATGCAATCTTCCATCTGGCTTATGTACAGGCACAATTGGACTATTCCATGCACTCTCACTCTCTTCAATCACCCCCAATTTTTCTAATTCTACACACTGCTCCTCAATCTCATCAGCAACCAGACGTGGGAAATGCCTCGGCCGCTGATAGATTGGAGAGTCCTCCTTCTGGACAATCTTCAATTCCGGAAGTTTTGCAACCCCAAAATCCAGATCACCCTTACTGAGGGCTCCCTTTCGCTCAAATATCATTCGATACACATCCTCCCTTTCATACTCAGTTAAACATCCATCCAATTCCACCATGTTCTTGACTTCATTATACGTCCATTCACACGTCTTTTCACCTGCAACATTCACCCTGACATCGGTACTATCATCCATACCTACCTCATTGACAGTGGAGAGGTGACCCAGTACATCTCCGACTTGGATCCCCCTCACCTGTCCTTTCACCCTGGAGTTCGCCTGCACACATACAAATGGATCATTCATTCCCATCAAGCGATCAAACACACAAGCAACATGCCTTACCTTATAACACGCATCCTTTCCATCCAATATCACAGTGTTCTCACCCACATTCAAACAAACATCCCTACTCGAACTCACTCTAACAGACACCCGTTCACCCTTCACAAGCCTTACATTCTCCATAGCAGTCACCTCAATACCAGTAAGCACACTCCTCAAAACGCTACCATCTTTCCCTACATACAACTTATACACCCCATTTTTACCAATCTTTCTCTCAATCTGATCACTCGCAGGATGCACAACCATACGATTCTTTTCCATAAAATCATAGCCCAAAATCACACTATACTCACTACTCACCTTATCAATCACCGAGAATTCACATTCATTCATCATCATACCATGCATTCGAACAGCTGACCTTATCATTCCAATCACAGGCACTCTCCTATTACCAATACCTACCAAACTACCCTTACACTCAGACAGGAGGGCTTTCTCGCTAACCTTGTCATACATATCTTTATACACCAAGCTCGCCTTGCATCCAGAATCTATTAAAGCCAAACACTCAATTCCATTCAATTCCACCTTCACACTCAGACACTCATATTTCCTACCAGACAGCACTTTCACAAAGACAGACTTACCAACACATTACTCACACTCATGCACCCAGAGGATACTTCAGCAGGTACCCTCTTACCATTCAGTTTCCCGCTTCAGACTTTCCATTCACACCTTGCACTCTCAGTCTAATCCAACACTTTTCACTTGAATGTCCTTCCATCGCACAATAGCTACATACATTCCTCTGGTCACGACACATCCTTGCATAATGACCAGCCTTTCCACAATTACCACATGCATATTTCATACTTTCCCCAGCAGTTGCTCCACCATTCAACCTCGGACAATCTTTCTTCAAATGGCCTATTTCTTTACACTTGAAGCACTCTTTCACACTTTCCTTGCAATCCTTTATCATATGCCCTTTCTTGCCACACCCAAAACATGCACCAGATGTCCACCTACATTCTGCCAACATATGACCTTTCCTTCCACACCGACGACATTCCACAATCTTTCTCCCACCATTCAGTTTCTCGTTTCCTGGGCATACCTCGGTTTCTCTCTCATATATCCGTTCCCATGCTTGAAATTCATCTGTTCCCTTCCATTCAACCACCCTCCATTTACCCATCCATTCTTCTGGCCCAGCAAGTTCGACATCACTCCAGCTGGTGCAGCCTTCAGGGCATCCCTGTAGCTGACAAACTGCTGGGGTGGATGAAAGCTCCTGGGCTTCTTACCCCCAACATTCACACTGTACCATCCATCCTCTTCTAGATCGCTTTCATCATCAAATCGCCTATCTTCTAACAGTTCCAACACATCCTCCCACATCAACCATTCACCTGTCAGTCTCATTCTCTCCTTTCTCTTTCCACTCAGCCATTCACTCACTTTTCGTGGGATCGTGTCCAAAAACTTTGTCATCAGTGGTTTACATTCATTTACATCACCATCACCATACCTCTTTCTCGCCATACTCTCAAGCCTATGTGCATACATGTTCACACTTTCACTCTTCCCCATTCGAGCCTTCTCAAATTCATTCATCTTTTTATACTTCACACTCTCTTTCATTCGTTTCACCTGCCCAATCAATCTCTTCTTCACTACATCGTACCTTGGTTCCCCCACACTTGTAATCACGCGGAAAAACTCCAATACTTTTCCCTCCAAACATTCCCCCAAAACATTCATCCAGTATCCCTTATTCTCCGGGTACTTGAGCTTACAATATCGCTCAAATTCCCCGAAGAATTCTTCCACACTGTTCCCACCATGTAACCTAAATCTATCTATCTTTGGCATTTCCCTAATCAAAATTCCTTTCCCCACATTCACTTCACTCTCTGAAGAGCTACTCTCGATCTCACTCATTCCAATCATATCGTCACTCTCTCCCTCATCTGAGTATAGCGAATCCACACTCTTCCCTCTCGCCTTCCTATCCTTAACCTTAGAACCATGCTTCCTTCCTCTCTTACTTTCCACTCTCTTCCATTCACCCCCTTTCCTACCACTCACAGTATCTTCTTTAGACTCAATCACACTGCCATCCATTCCATTTAGCAGAGTCCCTTCTGTAGGAGCAAGGGTCAGGGTTGTAGGTCCTGGGGCTGGTCCAGCCCCTGTCATCATGTTATATAGGTCCTGCATCCGTCGGTCAGTCTGATCCTGTCGGTCTCCCATTTCCTTCTTCATCCTATCAGTCTTTTCATTCATCCGTTTCATTTCATTCTTCATTCCCTCAATCATTCACCAAAGCATTTCACACTCCTCTTCTTTCTTTCTCAACTCCAGTCTCAATCGCACTACTTCTTCATTCAAAGTTTCTGCCACAGCCATTGTTCCCAAGTTAGTAAAAAGATAGGAAGAGGGAAAAATCAATCAAACTACTTGTCACGCTAATTGGGTATGGACTGCAATCCAATCCAGTCACGCTCCTGGTTTCGAAGTCTCACGTCCCTATTCAGGCGCCAAATGTAGGTGGCCGAAAATCTAGACTAACCCCCAATCAATCCAACCCGCCTCCTCCACTAATCCGGAGGTGAGAAATTGAAGGAGAATGAAACGGATTGTATATACAGTCCCTTTACTTACAAAAAAAAATGTACAATGATAATTACAATAATTTATATTTACAAGGGAAGTGTGCGCACTTCAAAATGAGGCCAAATTCCCCAATCCAAATAAGATTCCAAAAGAATTTTATAACAGGCGAATAGAACAAATTTACTTAAATATATCTACACAAAATAAAAAACAACAACAACAACCGAACAAAAAGGGGCACACGCTATGACTTGTGTGCTGGAGGTGGGTGGTAGTAGGCTAATACAAAAGGAGGCAGGCTCATCAGCCAATGCGGGTGTGGTAGTTCAGGTGTCTAGCGAGGTATGAAAGCCCTCCGTCTCAGGGCTGGGCGGAGCACTCATCTAGAGAACCCTTCTCGCAGTCCGTCCAAGCTGCCACTCTCTCTAAATGTATATCCAAACAATTTTCAGCATTTAATAATTCTTTAAATATTTATCTTTAAAACTATTCTTTCAAAATATAATCTTTTGATTAAAGATTATTTTAAACAAAGTACAATCTCTGAAAAGAGAATACAAACATCAATAAAATTAAAAACAAAACAAAATCTAAATTCCAGTTATTCACACACACACATTCTTACAGAAGGAGGGAGAGGGTATTGAGAAAAGGGGGTGGGAGAATGGCCCTTCATACACACTCACATTCACTCCACCACAACAGGTACTACATCCAATCCATTTCATATCCCTCTCAAGGTATACATTGCATTTGCTACATCAGGTTTTCTTTCTAGTACCACCAGTCATCAGACGCCATAGTTCCATCCAAATTTAATATCAAGTAAGTAAGTAACGAATATAATTTTGACTGAGCTTACTTCAATTTAAATGAAATAAACAACTTTGCAAAAGCATATAATAATGGTAAATTCAACTTAATTCCACCTCGCAAACCTAGCTTAATGATTTTGAACAAATTAAGTATTAAAGGAAATAATTATATAAAATATAATTGTAAATTCAACAGAATTCCACTTCAGAAACCTAGCTTAATAATTTTAAACAAATTAAGTATTAAATGAAATAATTAGATGAAATCTAATCGTATTTAACATAGCTCAGTGCAACATGACTGTCCATCACCCAAACATTTTGTTTGTAAAATTCTAGATAAGATAGTTAAGAAGGGGATTTCTGACCATCTAGAGAGTGGTAGGTTAATATAATGAACTTAGGATATGGCCCCACAGATTTAAACACCATAAAAATATCAAACTGCTATATAACGCTAACTAAAGTTCACTTCAACCTCTCATTAACTGCAAACCTTAAGAACAAAACTCCATCATGCATTTATCAAACATTGTTCTTAGAATTAATTGAGTTTTATAAATCTTTAGGTTATAATGTAACCTTCACAGATGGTTCCAAAAGTGGAGGAGTAGCATTTGCATTTAGCTAGAGAGAAACGATAAAGATTTTCAAACTGCCCCATCACTGCTCTATATTCACTGCTGAGCTATATACAATATTAAGCTCACTCAAGTATAGAAATCAAAGGCTAGACAACTGCAAACTACTCATAGCCTCAGACTCCCTATCAGGGCTGCTTGCTGTGAAAGAACAATAAAGTCATTACTTAATCCACTCTATAATTAATTATATACATAAACTCAACCTTTCAACCTTGAAGCTGTCTTTTTATGGATTCCTAGTCATGCAGGTATAAAAGATAATAAAGTGATTGATGCAGCAGCAATGCTCATATGCCACACTTGGGATTCTCAGTATCAGAAGTAATGGGCATGCTGCAGCCCTCAGTCCTCAACCTCTTGCAAAATGAATGGTCCCAAAATAATGGCATTCTCTCCTAAATCAATCCTAATTTAAATAATAACAATCCTTATAGGATGTCACGTTGTGACAGTATTGTACTAACTAGACTAAGATTGGGGTGTAGTAGCCTATCCCATTGCTACTTCTTTGATCCATCACTTTTCCACTTCTATGGAAAATGTAATACACTACTTACCCCAGAAGATGCTATTAGGCAATGCCCTGAATATGCTTTAAGTCATACCCCCCTATTAAATTTCTGCCTGGAAAACAACCTAAGATTTCCATATGCTTCTGTCCTAAATTCCTCAGTCCCATTTGAACTAGGACTATTTAGTTTCTAAAAGATACATCACTATATAAATACATTAGTTTTTTTTTGTATATTAATGTATATGCATATATGGGAGTATATTTATGTATAATTGTTGTTGTTGTTGGTTTGGGCTGCTTGGATGGTAGTCACATGAGCCCTGCTGCAAGTAGTTTGTTGCATGTAGGTTACTTGGTCAAGCTATTTTAGATGGTCCTTAATGAGTAATAGTTGTGCTGTAGGTGACAAATTTTGC
This sequence comes from Ceratothoa steindachneri, assembly GCA_963969495.1. NCBI lineage: Eukaryota > Metazoa > Arthropoda > Malacostraca > Isopoda > Cymothoidae > Ceratothoa > Ceratothoa steindachneri. The sequence goes on from OZ018326.1 coordinate 24,183,253, forward strand.
TGTCTCATTGAGGATTTCTTGATGGATGGGGGGGTCAAAACCTGCTCCATCCAGCAGGATTGCCAGGGTTAGCTGATGGACTCCCAGGCTTGATAGGAGGGCCCTCAGTGTGCTACGGAGGCTGTAGAAGCGATGGCAGTGTAGCAGGAAGTGTTCCACTGTCTCCTCCTGATTCTGGCACCACCTGCAGTATGGGGAGTCTGTCAGGCGGCGAAGTTTGTACCTGTGCCTGTTCAGGCCACAGGAGAGGTGTTGCTGAGGATTTGGCCAAGGCTGGTTTCTTGTAGCATAAGTCTCAAGTTTGGTGTCCCACTTCTTCTTGATCTCTTTCCTGGTAATCCTGGTAAGGGTTTAGGCATCATGGTATTCAAGTTGGAAAGGTTCCTCTATGTCTAGCACTGCCTCCCTTGTGGCTTGATAAGCAATTTCGTTTCCCTGAATTCCAACATGTGATGGAACCCACTCCAGTGTGATCTGCCATCCTCCTGTTTTGAGGTGGTGCAGTGTGCCTGTATCTTTTGCACCAGGGTGGTGTAGGTGCGGGTGAGCCTATTGGTAATTAGTGCCAGACTACTTTGGAGTCAGTGTAGATCACCACCTTGTCAGATGTTATAAGGTTGATTCTGGAAGGGGGTACCCACCCAAAAATTACCTAGTCAGATACACCATTCGAATGTGCTAAGGATAGTACTCACAGAGATCTATTGGGACTAGTTTACTGTATCTTTCCTCTAGGAGTTCTCTTACCTAGTGGTTTTCCTACCCCTTACTGCAATCACACAAGGCAGCAGGGAAGCTTCACTCCACTGATGCGCCAGGCAATATTATTTTACAACAAAACAAAACAAAACAGAACTTTCAATGCAACAAGGGCTAGATGGTGCAAGGGCTAGGGTGTTTCAGAATTCTTTGAACAAATTTTAACCGAAGGTTCTTTCAGGTTAAATAAGCATAATTTACTCTATGGAGGGGTATCCAAAAATGTTTAGTTTAAAAGTTACTAAGACTTATAAGTGAGAGCGTGTCATTGGGCAAATGAAAAATTTAATTCAGAATAAGTTTACTTTGTAGGAATACAGAGTTTGAAGTTAGGTTAGTAGTCACAATAAGTGTTCCAAATTTCCCCCATCTGCTGCGATTGCATGGAGGCGCCAGTGGAATGATTGTTGAACTCGTGCAAAGACACCAGGAGTTTCAGCAATCCTTGCACAGGATTCAATAATCCTGCTGATAAGTTATTCTTCGGACGGAAATGGTGTTTTGTACACTAAACTTTAGGTGTTCCCAGAGGTAGAATCTATGGTTGTCATGTCAGGAGACCTGGGTGGCCAAGAGATTGGTCCGCTACAACCAATCCAGCGGTTTGGATATGGATCATCCAATAACTTCCTAAAGCAGCAATTGTGAGGTGGAGCGGGCCGAAAAATTTAGATTAACCCAATCAATCCAACCCGCTCCCTACACTAATCCGGACGTGAGAAATCGAAGGAGAATAAAACGGATTGTATGTACAGTCTTTTACTAACAAAAAAATACAATATTTACAAAAAATATTGATAAATATGCACAAAATATCTACAATAGAGAGGGGCGATTATATTGGAGATCTTACTTTTCACCAAAAAATACAAAAAGAAAATCCTATATATATGAATACTTATTTAATCGATCCTAATAAACATAAAAAATCAAACAACCCAAAAAATCAAACAACCCAAAAAATCCTGACTACAACAGTCAATATATAAACAACAAACAAGGCCTCACTTTGTACAAAGAGGATGGGGAGATGTCCAGCCACCTGCCACTCGAGCGAGCAAAATGCCTAGGACTTACAACAAGTGTGGCGCCTCTGCGCTTGATGGAAGATAATGACCTTCAAAAGCTTGCGTGGCTATTATAAGCCCTCCTTCATTAAGCTATACTATTGGCCTTTATTTATTAACAATAATATATAGCTTTCCAGAATATAACGCTTTGTTTGTAATATAAGGATATATGAAACTAAGTCCTATCTTTCCAGAATATGGCGCCGAGGAAAGAAAGAAAAAAAACATGGTAATCATTTTTATACATAAAATAAACAAAAAACAACAAACCCATTCCCATTCAGACACACACACATTTTTACAGAGGAAGGGATAGGGTACTGAGAAAAGGGGTGGGAGAATGGCCCTTTTACACACACTCACATTCGCTCCACCGCACCCCTCCTTCCTTAAGCCATTCGACCAGTCACTCACAAAACCCCTTCAATCACTCTTCACGGTACCACTTGTGCTCAATCGCACCCTTCTGCACCCATTCACACTCTTCTACTGGTCCCTGGCTACGCGTAGCAATTAGTCGGGGTTGTTCGTCAGTCGTCCTGTCAGTCTCATCGTCACTATTGATCATCTCATCAACCATACTCTTAGCCCTCATTACCAGTTCTTCCATCTCACGACAGAATTCTTTCATACTCTTCCATTCAGAACCTTCACTCTTCATACCCCCATTCATCAGCTCCTCACTCACAGCTCTCATCCAACTCAAGGTACATTCTTGCGAAACAGACAGGTCACTCACATCCCCTGTATTCTCAACAGGCATACCAGAAACCCCTTCGACTGGTTCCCACCAGAAACCTGAAAAATCAGCCACTTCATCATTCACTACATCAAACTCATCCCTACTATTACCATTCGTAAAACCCGAAAAATCAGCCACGCTAGGTTCGTTCTGCCCAAATATACTATCATTCATACTGTTCCCAAAACCAGAAAAATCAGGAACAGGCAGCTCACTCACTCGTCTACTTATACCAACCAAATCACTCACCTGTTTACGCAAAAACTCAATCTTCCTTTCAAGATCCCCCATACCAGAAAGACTCTGCTCAGACTTACTTTCATTCGTACTTGCATTCTTCCTTTCACTCTTCTTTGTATGCTTTCTACTCCTCGAGACTAAGACTAGCTCTTTCCCAGACAGATCCATACTATCACATTCAATCTCATCATCATGCACTTTATCTCTCTCTCTACACAGTCCATACACGGGATGGCTCACCAGGTAGTCAGGAGGTTCTCTCCATCTCCTTAACTGACTCTGATGAGCCCGCACTCTCTCAGTCATACCGTCATTCAAACTCTCCAAAACATACGTCACCCCATTTTCCCAAACCCTCACAACTCTATAAGGTCCATCAAACTTCTCACTCATCTTTGATACATTCAACCTACCCTTCACTTCTTTCACCTTCAATACTTTTGCAACTAATTCAAATGAATGGAACCTTTCATGCGCCTCACGCCATACACTCTGCTCACTTTCACTCAAACGAAACCTATCTTTCACTCGCCTTTCAAAATTCATCACAAACTGACATGGGGACATTCCAGTTGCACTATGCACAGTTGAATTATACGCCCACAACACTCTCCCCAGACACACATCCCAGTCATTCACTGTCGTACTCATCATTCTCAACATCTCACACAAGGTTCTTATAGTACGTTCAGCCAATCCATTTGAAGACGGTACATACGGAGTTGTTCTCACATGCTCCACACCATTCTCTCTCAACATTTGCTCAAACACTTCTCCTACAAATTCAGGCCCATTATCACTCAGACATCTTCTAGGCTTCCATACACACATAGGAAAGAACAACTGCTCAACCACACACGCAACAGTCACACTCCTTTTATCTCTCACAGGCGCTGCATACACAAACTTACTTTTATGATCAACCATCACAACCATACCAACATTCCAGGCACTCGTACGCGGCAAAGACACACAATCAATCACTACCAATTCAAACGGTTCTTTCGCATCAACTTTCAACATCGGTGGTTTCAATGCACACCTTGCACCTTTCGCTTCTGACACCTTTCACACGCAGTTGCAACATCATTCACAACAGTTCTCAGAAACGGATGGAACACACGCTCCTTCATACACTCCCACAGCTTAAACTTACCCATATGCCCATAATTATCATGCACAACCTTCACCAGACCAATCATACCAACTAAGGACATCACAGGTACATACATATCATCACCACCCTTCACATGCCTCACAAAATATACAACATCCATACAAACAACAAAATCCTTAGCATACCTTTTAAAATCACTTAAACACTCTGGCCATTCATTCAAATCAACACGCATCATTGCACACTTCTTCAACTCACTAACAAAAGGACACATCTCTTGCATCTCTAGAATATCCTTATCACTTAAAATCTCATTCTCATCATCCATGACCAACTCAATCATACCGCAAAACTTGACAACATTCTTTGTACACTCATTCAACCTCATCACCTCACATTCACCTTTCATAAGACAATCCTTATCAGCATCCAAAGACAAATCATTCAATCTCACAAAGTCTACACCAAGCAAGAAACAACATGGCATTTGCTCATCCTTCAGAATCACAAAGTCATGCTTCACATTCACACCATTACCCAAACTCACTTTCAGACTAACTTGTTCCCATGCCACTCTCATGCCATTCCCTAATCCACTTATCCGTAACCTCACAGGTTTATGCTCGCACCATTTAAACTCATCATACTTACTCAGAATCCTCTCATTCACTAAAGACACTTGTGCTCCAGTATTAATCAAACCACAGAACAACCTTTCACCAACTTTCACTCTCGCTTCCATCATATCAGGTCCACCATGTTCGCAATACACAGAAGGAACAAGCACACCAACATCAGCACTGATATCCACACTGTCAAAACTCCCATATCATCACTCACCACACGCTCATCTTCATCCAGACAATCATTCTTCTCTCTTATATATGAACACTTTTCAATCACCCAATTGTAGTGCACACCGCTCAAACATTAGGATTCAAACCCTTCATCTTCTCATCCTTGTACACAATCGGCCTCTCACCACCAAAGTGCACATAAACAATCACTCCATACAAACGACTCACTACAATCAACACTTCCTGAAATGGCGGGACCCCTTGCATACACATCGCTCTCAATTCTTTCATGAAGTTCCGCACCTTTGCCATACCAATGCTTTCAGGCTTCCTACACACTTCATTCATTACCTCCTTCCTTAAATCATCCACACTATCAGGCACTCTCACGTCTACTCCATCACTCTTTAAATCTTGCAAACCATTCCATACACTCAAACAAGGAATCACCACCACCCTTACTCTCTTTTCCATTCATAATCCCTTTCGGCAAATACTCAGGATCACTCACTCCACACACATTTTCATCATTCGTACCAGGATACCTTGACATCAAATCAGCCACTCCATTCCATTCACCAGGCACATATTCAATCACATAGTCAAAGTCACTCAAATCTTCCAAAGTCCTTGCAATCCTACTATCAGCCCACTTCATACGCTGCAGATACACAAGAGGTTGATGATCTGTTTTTATCACAAACCTCACACCATACAAAAATGGACGCAACACTTTCAAACAATATCTGATCGCAGCCAGCTCTCGTTCCACAGTCGAATACTTTCGTTCTGCAACATTCATAGCCTTGGATACATACCCAATTATTCGCCTGACATTCTCTCCATTCAAACGCTGCTCTTGCATCAGAAAACCTCCCATACAATACCCACTCGCATCTGTATACAATTCAAGCATTTTAGCATTTATACTATAATCTGGGTAAGCCAATTCAACATCTTCAGCCGCTGCCTCTTTCAGTCTCTCATACGCCTCATTCATCTTATCATTCCACTTGACAACCGTACTACCTTTCTTGCCCATCCACTCAGTCAGAGGTTACTCACACCAGAACAATCACATATAAACTTTTGCTGGAACTCAATCAAACCCAAAAATGACTTCAGTTGCTTCACAGTCACCGGTTTAGGAAACATTCGCACCTTCTCAGCATACTTCGATGATTTTCGCAATCCATTCTCACTCACCATATGCCCAAGGAATTCCACTTCTTTCGCAAACCATTCACACTTCGCCACTTTCACCTTCACACCAACACTCTCCAACGTTCTCAACACATCATTCACCAATCTCATATGCTCCTCAAAAGTCTCAGTCATAATCAAAATATCATCTATAAACGCAATCACATTCTTGCTCGCAAACTTACTCAACTCAACATTCATTGCCCGCTGGAAGGCTCCGGGAGCATTAGCCAACCCAAAGCTGAGGTTCCGGAACTGGTAATGCCTCTTTGAGGAAGAGAAGGCAGTTACTGGCCGGCTCTCCTCAGCAATGGGCATCTGGTAATACCCCCATACCAGATCCAGCTTCGTAAACCACTCCATCCCATGCATACTATACACACACTCAGATACCACACACATCGGAAACCTTTCTTTCACAGTCCATTCACCTTTCGATAATCCACACACAGACGCAATCTTCCATCCGGCTTACATACAGGTACAATTGGACTATTCCATGCACTCTCGCTCTCTTCAATCACCCCCAATTGCTCCAATTCCAAACACTGCTCCTCAATCTCATCAGCAACCGGACGTGGGAAATGCCTCGGCCGCTGATAGATTGGGGAGTCCTCCTTCAGGACAATCTTGAATTCCGGGAGCTTTGCAACCTCGAAATCCAGATCACCCTTACTGAGGGCTCCCTTTCGCTCAAATATCATTCGATACATATCCTCCCTTTCATACTCAGTCAAATATCCATCCAATTTCACCATGTCCTTCACCTCATTATACATCCATTCACATGTCTTTTCATTCGCAACATTCACCCTGATATCCGTACTATCATCCATACCTACCTCATTGACAGTGGAGAGGTGGCCCAGTACATCTCCGACTTGGATTCCCCTCACCTGCCCTTTCACACTGGGGTCCGCCTGCACACATACAAAAGGATCATTCATTCTCATCAAGCCATCAAACACACAAGCAACACGCATCCTTTCCACCCCGTAAAGGGCGCGGCGATTTGCCATCCTGGCCGCCGTGCTGACGGGATCCAGCGCTCCGTCCGGCCCCAGCTTAGCCTCTCTTCCTTCCTTCAGATAGCCCGATTTCTCCCCTACCTCGTCGCTTTTCATACAACCTCTCCCACAACTTTCTCTGGTCAGCCTCTAATTTCACAGGGTAGAATGCTGACCTTCTTCTCAAGCCAACCACCCCGGATGGGGGCTGAGGGGGGAGGGGACATTGTTCCCTAACCCCTCAGCTCCGGTTCGGGATGGGGGTTTTTTAACAACCTGCTTCATCCCCACCCATACCTTCCTCACATCCCTTTTCCTCTCCTCTTCACATTCTATCTGTTTTACGCCGTGTCTAAGGTGGAGCCGCCATGCCGAAGGACTGCCAGGCCACCAGGCGGGAGGGGTGGTCCCAAATGGCGGCGCCTGGCTCTGCCGGGCCTGTAAGCACCTCTTGCAGTGCGGGCTACTGCAAGAGGTGGTGAGCGATTGCGTCCCGTTAAACAAAGAGGGTCACCATGCCCAATGATGAAAAAAAAAAAATCTCCCCTTAATTCCCCCTAAAACAACGGAGCCGCCCTCGTGCAGCTCCACAGAAAAGATGGAGGTCATCCCCCCCCCCTGTGCTTGCGCAGGGGACCCTCCATACCTCTTTAACCGGAGAGGAGGCTTACTCCTCTCCTACGCCTACGGGTGTAGGGGACTCCCCCTCACCCCCTTCTCTGGAGGTGCTTTCGGGCACCTCCCTATCTCCAGCGGCAGTCCCTCCTTTGCTTTCTAAGGGGACTGCCAAGAAAGCCAGCAGGCAGCCCATTGCTGACCGCCCCTCATACAAGCGGCTCGGTAGGGCAAACCCCCTTAGGGGGGAGAGGGAAGCCAGGCCCCTTCGGTCGCTTCCCTCAAAAGACCTGCTGGCAAAAATATTAAACCTTGCCGGGGTCAAGGCCTGTGCCTCCCCACTAAAGACTTATGACGCTGCCAAGGGGACCTGCGATGTCCTGGGAGGGCATGGCCAACTGGAGGCCCCTCCTGTGATAGACATGGTCCTTAAGGAAAACCAGCCTCAGAAGGTAGGGCCTTCCATGGGGGGGAATCCGGGCTCGGCGCCAAGCACCGAACCCGAATCCGCCCCTATGCAAGGTCCTCATCAAACGGCTGTGGATTCTCAGGCAGTACAAGGAGGGGAGGGATCTCCTCCGGATGATGCCCCTGCGACCACCAGGACCTTCTCCATTTCGGAGAAGGACCTGGCTGAGGCCGGTCCATCTGGCCTGGGGGCTTCTACCGGCGGGGGTGAGAAGCGGGTTCATTCCCCGCCCTCCTCTCCAAAAAAGAAAAGGACGAAAAAGACCAAAAAGACGAAGAAGACTCGGGGCTCCTCTCAATCCGCGGGGGCTACGGGGACGGATGGGTCTGCTGCCACTTTGGCAAGCGACCAAGCCAAGATCGGCACATCCGGGCCCTCTGCTTCCCCGGGTACGGAGCTCCTGACGATGACAAAGACCAAAAGTGCACATGGCGGAGCCTCGATGACATCGGGGCCCCTGATTCAGAGGTTACCTGGCGTTTTCGAGCCCGCTGGCTTCAAACGCTTCCTCGTTATTCGCTCCACTGATGGCAGCATGTTGTCCAAGGGCAACATGATCCATCAGAGGAGAGGATTAGCTAGTGCAATTGGTAGAGAGCCGAAGGTAACCCGTTTCTCGGACGGGAGCCTTCTGGCGAATGCGGCGAATCCCGCCGAGGCGGCCAAGATAAGTGCTCTTCGGACACTTCATGGCACCCCAGTGAGTGTGACGCCGCACTCCACCATGAACTTTGTGAAAGTAGTAGTTTATGCGAGGGAACTCGTTGACTACTCCATTGAGGACATCACCCTAGAGCTGGCCGACCATGGGGCGGTCAAGGTCGAACGTGTGATGAGAAAACAGGGAGGGGCCTCGAGACCCACCCCTACACTCTTCGTCACGTTCGACTGTGACAAGCTCCCTGAGTCGGTGCGTGCCGGTTGGTACCGTTACCGCGTGAAGGCATTCGTGCCACTGCCGCGGCGATGCTATTACTGTCACCGCTTCGGCCATACGAATCGCTCATGTAGACGTGCAAAGTCGGGGTCACCCGAAGTATGTGTAAATTGCTCTAAGGTCGCACACGATAAGTCCAAATCGTGTGTGGCCAAGTGTGTCAATTGCGGAGAGCCGCACCCTGCTTCTTCGAAGCAATGTGGTGCATATCTCCTTAAGAAAGAAATCCTGGCCGTTCAGGCCCAGGATCGACTCTCATTCCGCGAGGCAAAGGACTTGGTCCTGGCGCGCCCGGCTCTGCCTGGGACGTCATATGCCTCAATAGTTAGAAAGGCACCCTCTGCTCCTGGCCCATCCAGGCCAACGAGCACGGTTGTTTCTGCGCCCATTCGGAGCCCTTCTGCGGGTTGGGTAGAGCCCTTCTGCGGGCTCTACCCAACCTGGGAGCTCCCCTGGTAAAGCTGGCGGCAAAAAGGGTTCATACCCTGCCCCGGCTAAAACCAGGGCTCCCCCCTCTTCCCCCAGCGTGACCGTTTCCCGTAAAGCGAAACGGCCACGCGCCTCCACCGAGTCGTTAGACTCACAGGAGGCAACACCCCTGAAGATGGTCGCTAGGCCATCTTCCGGGGTTTCTAAAGCGGTTCCCCGAAAGGAGGACAGCAACAAAGGAGCTTCGGCCCCTTCGCCCACGCCCCGAGGTGGAGCGAGTGGCTCGGAGACGGTGGTTCCTCGAAAAGAGGGCCCCCCGCCTCCGAAGCCGCAACGCCCGCCTAAGGTTTCGAGGCGGAGGGAGGAAAAGACTCGCATGGCGAGCCCAACCTCCCCCAATAAGTCCTCGAAGGCGACAGCGCCTTCAGCGCTTTGTCCGGCCAACAGCGCCCGGGGTTCTGCCCCTGGGAAGCGTACGGCCATTCCCGTGAGGGTCTTCAATTCGAGGAGGGCCCCCGCGTCTCCTCCGAGCTAGGCCTGGAGGGCATATTCCTTCAATGGAATTGCCGTGGACTCCGGGCTAACTGGGAGGAGCTGCGGAGGCTCGTCTCGTCCCGTTCCCATTTAGCTATTTTTTTGCAGGAGACCATGCTAGGCGCGTGCCCGCTGCCTGCCCTCCCGGGGTATAAGGGTCTTGCGACCCCACCACCGTGGGATGGCCGGGCTGGGGGATGCGTGGTTTACACCCGGCATGATGTCTCCGTTCTTCCTTTCTCTTTAGATACCTCCTTTCAGGCAGTGGCTGTGCAGCTGCACCTGGATAGGAGGTATACTATCATTTCTGCGTACATTCCACCGTCAGCTGACTTCGACGCGGGGGACTTCCGCCGCGTCGTGGCACGGTTGCCGAGGCCCTATCTCTTGCTTGGAATCTGAACGGCAGGCATCCTCTCTGGGGAGATTACCCCATAAATCCCAGGGGACATTACCCCATAAATCCCAGGGGACAAGTCCTTGCCCGTCTGATCGAAGAGCTTGAGATGGGTATCCTAAATGTGGATGAGTTTACGTATCACTGCCCGATAACCGCTTCATTTTCTTGCCTTGATCTATCTCTGTGCTCTTCGGATGCACAGCCTGATTTTGATTGGGGGGTGGTCGATGACCTCCATGGTAGTGATCACTTTCCCATTCAAATATCATTTTCAGGGCAACTGCCGCCTGAGAGACCACCTCGGTGGTGCTTGGCGCGGGCGCGGTGGCCTGCATTTCAGGAAATGACTGAATTCTCTATCTCAGTCGAGGAGTTTAGGTCGGTAGATGAGGCCGTTGAGTTCTTCTCCGGCAACCTCATCGCCGTGGGCCTGACTACTATTCCTAGGTCGTCTGGCTGTTTTGCACGCCGACCACTCCCATGGTGGTCGGCCGAGTGTGAGACGGCCCTCAAACAGAAGCGTTATGCCTAAATGCGCTATAAGCGCCGCCCGAACGATTTCACTGTCGCTGAATTTCGTCGGGCTAGGGCTAGGTTCCGGTATATTTCGAAGCACGCCCGCCGCTCTTCTTGGCGGGCATACGTGTCTTCACTTAACGGGAAGACCCCTTTAGCTGATGTGTGGAAGCAAGTCAAAAGGATTCGGGGCAAGTTCTCGCAGGACCCCCCTCCCGTTCTCCAGGAGAATGGGACCGCAATCTCGGACCCCGCGTCCGTGGCGGAATCCTTAGCGACCGCTTTCTCCGCATTCTCTAGCCGTGATGCTGCTCCGCCAGCATTCAATGCACGTCGTGATGTCGCGGAAGGCCGCCAGCTGGACTTTACCTCCAGAGGCGGAGAACCCTTCAACGACAAGTTTACTGTGAGTGAGTTGCGTTCCGCTCTCGCTTCGTGCGCGGACACCGCCCATGGTCCGGACGATGTCCCGTACGCCATGCTTCGACACCTGGGTGAGCGAGGCATGGCCTTTCTGTTAGATCTGTTCAACAGGATCTGGGTGGAAGGTCTTCTCCCAGACTCCTGGCGAATTGCTACTGTGCTTGCCTTTCGCAAGCCGGGGAGAGATCACTCTACACCGACCGGTTTCCGCCCAATCTCTCTAACCTCTTGCGTGTGCAAGTTGATGGAGAAATTGGTAAATGTTAGATTAGCCTATTTCCTGGACAGCGGAGGCCATCTGTCTTCTGCACAGTGCGGCTTCCGTAAGTTTCACTCCACGTCGGATGCTCTGCTCCGACTGGAAAATGCCGTCTGCGAGGCTTTCCTTCGTAGACAGCACTACGCCACGGTGTTTTTTGATCTGGAGAAGGCCTATGATACCGCATGGCGATACGGTAGCATGGAGACTCTCCACACGATGGGTGCGAAGGGACGCCTCCCAATGTTTATATCTGAATTTTTGCGAGATCGTCGATTCCGCGTACGTTTGGGGGGAGCCCTCTCTGCCCCAAAGGAGCAGGAAGAGGGTGTCCCGCAGGGAAGTGTCCTCAGTGTCACACTCTTTGCCCTGAGCATCAACGGCATCACCTCGGTGCTGCCAGAAGATGTTCTCGCTACGCTCTACGTGGACGACCTTTCGATCTCTTTTGGCGCGGCCCAGATGCCAACTTTGGAGCGTCGACTCCAACAGGCATTGAACCGCGTCTCTCGCTATGCCGAAGCGCACAGGTTTCGGTTTTCTTTGGCCAAGACTAAGGTGGTGCACTTCTGCCGCCATCCACGGCTTCACCCCGACCCAGATTTGTTTCTTAATGGGGTGCGCCTGGATGTGGTTGAGTCGCACCGTTTCCTTGGTCTTGTATTCGACCGACGCCTCACCTGGGAGGCTCATATTCGCAGCCTTAGGGTCTCTTGTACCCGCGCCATGGACATTCTCCGTTCCGTGACGTTAAGCGCTTGGGGCGCTGATAGGGCTACCGCCTTACTTTTTTATCGATCCTTTGTTCGCTCGAAGCTCGACTACGGATGCGAGTTTTATGCATCCGCAGCCGAGCGTTTATTGCGCAAGGTGGATTCAATCCACCACACCGGCCTTCGCCTTGCGACCGGTGCCTTCCGCACTTGCCCCATTGAAAGCCTGTTGGTCGATGCTGGGGAGATGCCACTCGCTCTGCGCCGCGTGCAGTGCATCACTCGCCTGTACGCGCGAGCCCGGTGCCTCCCTCAGTCGCCAACAGCTTTCACTGCATCCGCAGCTGATCTCGATGGTGCCTATGCCGCCGAGAGACGCCAGTCATACCCTAAGCCCTTTGGGTTTAGGGCCAGGAAACTCCTTCGAGAGGTAGATATAGCTCTCGGGCCGGCGGCGCCCCTGGTTCTGCCCAGGACGCCACCCTGGAGGGTACCACATTTGGCTATTTGTCGCCACGCCTCTGCTCCCAAAGCTTGTACTGCGCCGGGAGTATTGCGTTCGACCTTTTTGGAGCACACATCGTGTCACGCTGGTACCGTGCCAGTGTATACGGATGGCTCCAAGTCCCAAGAGGGGGTCGGCTTCCACGCCGTATCCCCTCTGTTTGAAGTCAGCGGGGCTCTACCAGGCGCTGCGTCTGTCTTCACGGCCGAGCTGGTGGCAATACACCACTCGGTACGGGAGATTACGCGACGTGCCCGGTTCGGAGACCGGATTGTGATCTATAGCGACTCACAAAGCGCCCTGAGTGCTCTCAGGCCATTGGAATCTCCGCATCCCCTGGTTCGCGATATCCGTGACGCCACGGTTTTGGCGAGCCGGGCAGATGTCGAGATTATCTTCTGCTGGGTTCCTGGACATGTAGGAATTGCGGGGAATGAGGGCGCCAAAGAGTCCGCGAGGACTCTGCGACTGGACCAGCGTTTCGCTCTTCCTCACACCGACTACATGGCAGGAATACGGGCAGCTCTTCGGACTGCTTGGCAAAGAAGATGGGAGACGGTCGAAGGGAACTTAAAGTTGCGTGCCATTGCGCCGCGACTGTTCCCATGGACCTATCCCCCAATGCTGCGGCGGCTTCAGGTTGCTTTCTATCGTCTCCGAATCAGACACACTCGTGTGACGCATCGCTATCTGATGGAGCGCTCGCCTGAGCCCTATTGCAACAACTGCGTCGTCCCCCAGACTGTTCGGCACATTCTTGTCGAATGTCCCAGTCTGGGTGATCTTCGCGCACGATACCTGTCCCAGTACCGGGATGGGCGGGGTCGCTACCGCCTGTCCCTTGTGCTCAGGACAGATTCGTACACATTGACTTGTGGACTTGTTGACTTCTTGGGGGAGGCCGGCCTTCTCCCTATTATTTAAGCAAGGTTTGTTTGTTTTTTGTTTTGTTTTGTTGTTTTTTTGCATTTGTTTTTTTTTGTTTTGTTTTTTGTTTGTTTTTTTCCTTTAGTTGCACGCTCCTGCGCCGGGGGGACCTCTCCCCGACGCACCAGCTTGCTTCCTTTCCCCCTTTTGGGTTGTTGTTTTTTTTTTTCTCTCTTTAATTTTATTTTAAAGTAGCCTAGAACTAGGCCAGTTTTAATACGGCGACTAATGCCCAAGTAGGCAGTCGCCAGATGAGCTCTTAAAAAAAAAAAAAAAAAAAAAGCAAAAAAAAAGCATCCTTTCCATCCAATATCACAGTGTTCTCACTCACATTCAAACTAACATCCTTACTCCAACTCACTCTAACAGACACCCTTTCACCCTTCACAAGCCTTACATTCTCCATATCAGTCACCTCAATACCAGTAAACACACTCCTCAAAACACTACCATCTTTCCCTACATACAACTTATACACCCCAAATTTACCAATCTTTCTCTCAATCTGATCACTCGCAGGATGCACAACCATACGATTCATTTTCATAAAATCATAGCCCAAAATCACACCATACTCACTACTCACCTTATCAATCACAGAAAATTCACATTCATTCATCATCATACCATGCATTCGAACAGCTGACCTTATCATTCCAATCACAGGCACTCTCCTATTACCAATACCTACTAAACTACCCTTGCACTCAGACAGGAGGGCTTTCTCGCTAACCTTGTCATACACTTCTTTATACACCAAGCTCGCCTTGCATCCAGAATCTATTAAAGCCAAACGCTCAATTCCATTCAATTCCACCTTCACACTCAGACACTCATACTTCCTACCAGACAGCACTTTCACACTAGACAGACTTACCAACACATTACTCACACTCATGCACCCAGAGGATACTTCAGCAGGTACCCTCTTACCATTCAGTTTCCCGCTTCAGATTTTCCATTCACACCTTGCGCTCTCAGTCTAATCCAACACTTTTCACTTGAATGTCCTTCCATCGCACAATAGCTACATACATTCCTCTGGTCACGACACATCCTTGCATAATGACCAGCCTTTCCACAATTACCACATGCATATTTCATACTTTCCCCACCAGTTGCTCCACCATTCAACCTCGGACAATCTTTCTTCAAATGGCCTATTTCTTTACACTCGAAGCACTCTTTCACTTTCCTGGCAATCCTTTATCATATGCCCTTTCTTACCACACCCAAAACATGCACCAGATGTCCACCTACATTCTGCCAACATATGACCTTTCCTTCCATACCGACGACATTCCACAATCTTTCTCCCACCATTCGGTCTCTCGTTTGGTGGGGCATATCTCGGCTTCTCTCTCATATATCCATTCCCACGCTTGAAATTCATCTGCCCCCTTCCATTCGACCACCCTCCATTTACCCATCCATTCTGCCGGCCCAGGAAGTTTGACATCACTCCAGCTGGTGCAGCCTTCAGGGCATCCCTGTAGCTGACAAACTGCTGGGGTGGATGAAAGCTCCTGGGCTTCTTACCCCCAACATTCACACTGTACCATCCATCCTCTTCTAGATCGCTTTCATCATCAAATCGTCCATCTTCTAACAGTTCCAACACATCCTCCCACATCAACCGTTCACCTGTCAGTCTCACTCTCTCCTTTCTCTTTCCACTCAGCCATTCACTCACCTTTCGCGGGATCTTGTCCAAAAACTTCCTCATCAGTGGTTTACATTCATTTACATCACCATCACCATACCTCATTCTTGCCATACTCTCAAGCCTATGTGCATACATATTCACACTTTCACTCTTCCCCATTCGAGCCTTCTCAAATTCATTCACCCTTTTATACTTCACACTCTCTTTCATTCGTTTCACCTGCCCAATCAATCTCTTCTTCACTACATCGTACCTTGGTTCCCCCACACTTGTGATCACACGGAAAAACTCCAATACTTTTCGCTCCAAACTTTTCCCCAAAACATTCATCCAGTATCCCTTATTCTCCGGGTACTTGAGCTTACAATAACGCTCAAATTCCCCGAAGAATTCTTCCATACTTTTCCCACCATGTAACCTAAATCGATTTATCTTTGGCACTTCCCTTATCAAAATACCTTTCCCCACATTCACTTCACTCTCCGAAGAGCTACTCTCGGTCTCACTCATTCCAATCATACCATCACTCTCTCCTTCATCCGAGTACAATGAGTCCACACTCTTGCCTCTTACCTTCCTATCCTTCCCCTTTGCACCACTCTTCCTTCTCTTGCGTTCAACTCTCTTCCATTCTCCATCCTCCTACCACTCACCGTATCTTCTTTAGACTCAATCCTACTGCCATCCATTCCTTTTAGCGGAGTCCCTTCAGTAAGAGCAGGGGTCAAGGTTGTAGGTCCTGGGGCTGATCCAGCCCCTGTCATCATGTTATACAGGTCCTGCATCCGTCGGTCCGTCTGATCCTGTCAGTCTCCCATTTCTTTCTTCATCCTATCAGTCTTTTCATTCATCCCTTTTATTTCATTCTTCATTCCCTCAATCATTCACCAAAGCATTTCACACTCCTCTTCTTTCTTTCTCAACTCCAGTCTCAATCGCACTACTTCTTCATTCAATGTTTCCGCTACAGCCATTGTTCCCAAGTTATTAAAAAGATAGGAGGAGGGAAAAATCAATCAAACTACTTGTCACACTAATTGGGTATGGACTGCAATCCAATCCCATCACGCTCCCAGTTTCGAAGTCTCACGTCCCTATTCAGGCGCCAAATGTAGCGGGCTGAAAAATTTAGATTAACCCCAATCAATCCAACCTGCTCCCTACACTAATCCGGACGTTAGAAATCGAAGGAGAATAAAACGGATTGTATGTACAGTCCTTTACTAACAAAAAAATACAATATTTACAAAAAATATGGATAAATATGCATAAAATATCTACAATAGAGAGTGGCGATTATATTGGAGATCTTACTTTTCACCAAAAAATACAAAAAGAAAATCCTATATATATGAATACTTATTTAATCGATCCTAATAAACATAAAAAATCAAACAACCCAAAAAATCCTGACTACAACAGTCAATATATAAACAACAAACAAGGCCTCACTTTGTACAAAGAGGATGGGGAGATGTCCAGCCACCTGCCACTCGAGCGAGCAAAATGCCTAGGACTTACAACAAGTGTGGCGCCTCTGCGCTTGATGGAAGATAATGACCTTCAAAAGCTTGCGTGGCTATTATAAGCCCTCCTTCATTAAGCTATACTATTGGCCTTTATTTATTAACAATAATATATAGCTTTCCAGAATATAACGCTTTGTTTGTAATATAAGGATATATGAAACTAAGTCCTATCTTTCCAGAATATGGCGCCGAGGAAAGAAAGAAAAAAAACATGGTAATCATTTTTATACATAAAATAAACAAAAAACAACAAACCCATTCCCATTCAGACACACACATTTTTACAGAGAAAGGGATAGGGTACTGAGAAAAGGGGTGGGAGAATGGCCCTTTTACACACACTCACATTCGCTCCACCACAAGGTGTGCCGGTGCACCATCTTGGTGGAACCACATTGTATACTTCAAGTTGTATACTTCATCAAGAAACCCCCACTAATTGCGTCTAGTGAGTCTTTCTGGCAGGATGTAGGGGCCGATGAGATAGTTGTCAATAATGCCTGCCCACACATTTGCAGAGAATCTATTTTGGTGACTGCTTTCCTGTGTACCATGTGGATTGATGTGGGACCACAAATACAGATTATGCATCTTGAATATTCCCTCTTGTGTGAATGTTGCTTCATCCGTGAAAAGAACTTTTGATGCAAAATCGGGTTCTTGTCCATAGAGTAAATTATGCTTATTTAACCTGAAGGAACCTTAGGTTAAAGTTTGTTCAAAGAATTCTGAAATTCCCTGTATAAGTATATACATTTAAAAAATTATGGCAAGAACGGCAGTCAATAGTCAATTTACATAGTCAAATAATCTGTCACCAAGGTATGATTGAAGAGCAGATTTAAAATCCTCAAATGTTTTTACATGAAACCACATATCAGGGTAAAGAGTTCCACAGTCCTACATGTCTTAAGCTAAAATATCTCCTTCTTACCTCCAGCTGTGACCTGGAAAGGGCAATTTTGTATTTGTGGCCTCTTGTGGAACTCAGGGATGGGCGAGGGAATGAGTATTCCCTAGACACGTAAGTGCTGTCCTAAAAAATATACCAGTATTTAATAATATCATGCCTCAATAACCTCCCTTTAACAGAGAATAGATTCAGAGCTTGTAGATGCTGAGAGTATTCCATCTCTCTCATCCACAAGATCTCTTTTGTCCACCGTCTTTGAACAGATTCAAGCTGCCTCAAATCCCCAATATAGCCCAGTTTCCACAATGAGGAAGTGTATTCTAAAATGGGACGTATATGAGTAATAAATTAGGGGATTATAGACGTGCTTTAACAATTAACCGTTGCCTTGATTATGCTTTGAGCCACCCCCACTAGCCTTGCATACAATATTTGCAATATGTTGGTGGAATTTTAACTTATTATCCACCAGCATCCTCAGCTTAGCCGCTGAGTCCTTAAAAGGGATGGGGACATGGTTAATGTGGTATAAGTACTGTCCCAAATCAGTCCATTGTCTGTTACTTATAGTGAATCTAAGAGTCACACATTTAGTTGGGTTGAGAGTTAGTCCCCATGATTCAGAAACCCTGAACAAGGTATTTATATCATTTTGGCAATTTTTCACATCATTTCTTATACCCTCCACAGTCCCCATCTCAATACTAATATATAATTTAAGGTCATCAGCAAAGTTTAGTGGTAGATATAATATCATTGGCTATAAAGTTTATGTAGAGTAAAAAGAGCAAAGGTCCTAACACTGATCCTTGAAGTACACCACTGCTAATATGGTGGGTCACACTTGTGGTGTGAGCCACCATCACATTCATTTTCCAATCAGAAAGGAAATCCTTAATCCATGTTAGGATGTTACTAGTAATACCCAATTGTACCAGCTTATCGAGTAGTATGTTATGACTAATAACATCAAAAGCACGTGAGGTATCAAATAATATTAAATGAAACCGGTGTTACCAGCAT
Organism: Ceratothoa steindachneri; assembly: GCA_963969495.1. Classification (NCBI taxonomy): domain Eukaryota; kingdom Metazoa; phylum Arthropoda; class Malacostraca; order Isopoda; family Cymothoidae; genus Ceratothoa; species Ceratothoa steindachneri. Next base: position 24,202,046 of record OZ018326.1, read on the forward strand.
CTAGTGATTTTGTTACATCTTCATATGTAAGCAATAATTGGTCTTGTGTGGATCTTCCCGTGCGGAAACCTGACTTATCTGGGGTTAACAAACCATTACTTTCAATGTACTCAAGTACAAGTTTAGATACGATTCTCTCCAGGGATTCACAACATACAGATGTTAAGGAGACACTTCTGTATTTGAGAGGGTCAGCTCTTGAACCTTTTTAAAATATAGCTACCACAAGGGAAATTTCCAAGACTTAGGAAGCTGGCCTTACTTACCTAGAGGTCGTGATCCCCTCCTCTATTACCTGTCAGCCACCTGTCCCAGTCCTATATGCCCGTCATACCTCATCTTAAATGTGGCTATTGATGGCGCAGATACCACACTATCTGGGAGAGCGTTCCAGAGGTCAATAACCCTGAGGGCAAACCAGTTCCCTTTTATTGTGGTGTGCCAGTGGTGTGGTTTCCTTAGTTTCAAACAATGGTCCCATAATTGTTTTGTGTTGACCTGGAAGACCTTTGTGTAGGGGATGTCCTCATATCCATGCAGGAGCTTGAAGGTCTGGATCATGTCTCCCCTTACCCTCCTCTCTTCATGTATGTAGGCCAAGGTGCTGGCAGTGTGACTTGTAGGGCAGCTGGGCAAGGCCTGGTACTAATTTGGTTGCCCTCCTCTGTACCTTCTCCAGGGCCTGAATGTCCCTTACTAGGTATGGGGACCATGACTAGGCTCTGTAGTCCAGAATGGGGTGGACTAGGGAGAGGTAGAATGGCAGCATGATGTTCCTGGATAGCACACTAAAGTTCCTCTTGATGATGCCCAGTCTGCTGTTTGCCTTTGCAGCCACTGTTGCTATGTGGGTTGACGACTTGAGGTCTCTGCCACAATTATTCTAAGGTCCTTTTCCTGGTGTGATTTCCTCAGCCTACTGCTGTTCAGCTGGTAGTCTGCTAGTTGGTTGTTGTGGCCTATATGCATGGTCTTGCACTTGTTGGAGTTAAATGTCAGTGGCCACTTGTCAATCCATGCCTCCAGGCATTTCATGTCCCTCTTGAAATGCCTGGAGGCATCTTGTCTCTAGGATTCTGTATACTTTGGCGTTGTCTGCAAAGAGACTCACAGTTGATTCAAGGCTGGAGACTATGTCATTTATGTATACCAGGAAAAGGGCCGGTCCTAGGACTACCCCATGTGGAATTCCACTTAATACTGGTAGCCAACCCAAACACTCCTGCCTGATGCACACCTGATGGACACTTGATGGGTTCTGTCTGTGAGAAAGCTTCTGATCCAACTCAGAACATTTCCAGCTACTCTGACAGCCTTCAACTTGGTCATTAGTATTTCATGGGGGACTCTGTCAAAGGCCTTCTCAGTCAAGGTAGTTGATATCCACAGTGTCTGCAGCCCACAGCATTGACCACGTCATCTAAGTAGCACAACATATTGGTTAGGCAACTCCTGTTTTTCCTGAATCCATGTTGTGCATCTGTTACCAGTGCATTGTCTGTAAGATGCTGCACAACACCTTACCTGATGATTTTTTCCATGACTTTGGATGCTATGCTTGTCAAGGAAACTGGCCGGTAGTTGATTGGGTTTTTCTTGGTTCCTTTTTTATGTATAAGCGAGATGTTGGCCTTGCGAGTAAGAAGCTCTGAATATGAGCATCAGAGGATATGTCAACTGGTCAATGCAGGCTTTTAAGAAAATAGGGATGAACCTCATCTGGTCCCATTGCAGAGAAAGTCTTGAGCAATGAAACAACCTCCTTAATATCACTCTCAGTAATCATCAGGTCCCCAATTTCTCCCGCAAAAAACTGATGAGGGTGTGAGTTGGGGGGGGGGGGGGTAACTCTAGTATACACAGAGGAAAAAGCTGTGGCAAATAAGTTAGCCATGGCCAGCGGATCACCAATAAATGACCCATCATCAGACTTCAAGGGTCCAACTCCCACCTTGTTTACCTTCTTATTCTTAATGTAGGCATGAAAAACTTTAGGGTTTTGCATCATTCTGTCAACTAAGGAGCGCTCATGCTTGGCTTGCTTAAACATTGCAAAGTTTCTGTACTGGAAGTTTATGTCTAGAAAAATTTGTAAGGCCTCATTTGCACCCAGCCAACAATGAAGCCTCTTATGCTGACTCCAAACATCATGTCTTCTTCTTCATTTAACCCATTAGTTGACTGAGGGCCTCTATACTTCCTCAATTTAGTGCTATGTAATTGCCCGAGGGCCTTTTGTGGCCTTTAACATATAGACTCATATTCGCCCTGATAATATGTAACTGCCAAAAGGAGGTTGATTTATTATTCACATCTGTGTAAACACCCCGTTTTGATGACTCTTCCTCTTTTTTTGGTTAAATAAACTTATGTTTTTCATTTTTCATCCAATTAAAATGAGGAAATTACTTAAGTTAGTATCTTATTGAAAGCTCACAGACCAGCAAGCCTATTTTGGCTGGAAAATACAGCTTTATAAGTTTAAAATAGACCCTGAGCAAAATCTTCATAAAATTTAAGATATAAAATAGTCTTCCATGGATAGAAACACTGTTTTCTATAATTAGTAACATATTTAAAAGCAGTAACTGATTTAAAAAGCATAAAATAACCATGCGTATCACTGAATTTTTGTTGAAGAACTGAGAATTATCAATCATAATTATAAATAGGTAGAAGGTTATTAATAATTTTTTAATTGAAGTCCTGGGGATGGATTGCACATAGGCCATGGGAAATCCGGTAGCAGTATATTAGGTCATGCCTTAAATGCCAACCTTTGGTGTAGAACAGGTCTAGATTGTGGAGTCTGTCAATATAGGGGAGTCTTCTTGTCCAAGGATTTGCTTAGTCCATCTACGTTGCACCTTCTCGGGTAGTTGCTGTTCCATACTGGGAAGGCAAAATCTATAATTGGACAGATCCCCAGATCCAGATCATTTATATACAATAAAAACAGAAGTGGGACTAGCAATGAACCTTAGGATACCCCACTTACTACTTCCTTTCAGTTAGACTGTACTTCATTTATCACAACTCTCTGCTTTCCACCACTGAGCCAATCAGCTATCCAAGTATAAAGTGATCCTACTATACCATGTGTTTTCACTTTGTATGCTAACCTGTTATATGTTACTTTATCAAATGCTTTACTAAAATTCAAATAAATTATATCAATACTCTCACCCTCATCTAGACGCTTTGTGACATATTCTAAAAATTCCAACAAATTTGTCAAGCCTGACCTACCTGTCTTAAACCTTTGTTGCAAGTCTCTAATTGACCTATGCTTATTCAAGTGCTCCCTTCATAATTTTCTCAAGTAGTTTACACACTATCGAAGTCAAACTTACTGGTCTCTAGTTGCAAACAACATGCCTCTCACCTCCTTTGAAGATGGGAACTACAATGGGCGGTTAATAAGTTTTGCAATTTGGATATAAGGAAATGAGATATGAGGAAAAGTGTTTTATTATTTTTCAATATAACTACCCTCGACTTCAATGCACTTGCGCCACTTGTCCCTGAGGCTTTGAATTCCCGACTGCTGTTCAATCCACTCCTGGATGGCGAGCTCGACATCTTCATCATCCCCAAACCGGCGTCCATGCAGTGCAGCCTTAAGCTGGTAGAATAAAAAGTAGTTGCTAGGGGCCAGATCTGGACTGTAGGGGGGATGGTTGAGCTCCTCGAATCTGCACTCATGCAGGGCAGCTCATGCAACTCTGGCCTTGTGGACTTTGACGACGTTAAAGTCGATCATGGGGCGTGAGGTTTTTAGGGACCCAACGGGCAGAGACCTTGGTCATGACCAAATTGTGGTGGATGATGTTGATAACACTTCCATGTGATATTTCAAGTTCTCGCTCAATTTCTTTGACCTTCACCCATCGATTTTCGAGGATCATCCTCTCCACACGGGCCACATTGTCCTCGTTGGTCACGTCTGCTTGGCATCCTGGACGGGGCACATCTTCAAGGGACTCACGACCATGGCGGAACTCCCTATTCCAGCTAGCAATGGTTGCATAGGAAGGGGCGGTGTCGGTGTACACTGCAACCATGCATTCATGGATCTCTTTTGCATTCTTGTCTTCCTTGGTCAAAAAGTTGATCACTGCGCAGTGCTCACTCTTCTCCATTGTTGAAAAATTTGTGACTGACGATCTGCGATCAGCTACTGCTTCCTAAATAGTCGAGGCAGGAGTGTGCGGTTGCATGTCCTGACTTGTCCTAACACCCCTACAAACAGCCATCCCCCTTCTTCTGTTTTGCCCTACCAATTTGCAAAACTTATTGACCGCCCCTCGTAACTAAGTACATGGCTAACTTCCAGTCTTTCGGTATCTTTGTAAAACTAAGTAATGCTAGTTAGATACTATCTATACCCTCTCTTGATACCCTACTATAGACTTCATCTGGACCTATAGCTTAACTACTATCTACTTCTGATATAAGCATATCTTCTAATGGTGTCTGTTTCTATGCTTATGCTTCTAACGCCTCAGTTCTATCCATTGTCTCTTCTATACTGAGAGTCCACAGCTTTTCCTTGGTAAAAACTGAAGAAAAATGCTTATTTAACAGTCCCACTATTTCTTTATCACTGTAAGAGAGGCCCAATCTTATATGGAGGGTATTTGCTAGGTTTACCAGTTTTTGGTGTTACTATGTTTATATGTGTATATTTGAATGTTGTGCATATAGTGATCACTCATGCCATAGAGGGTTGTCTGCATCTTCAGAGGATTTGTGGGGTTGAGCTACTTGCTTCAAATTCTGTCTTCTCATTCAGTATCATTTGTGCATCTCATATGATCCTGTCAGAGCCCTGGCCAGAGATGACAATAGTCTTGTCATCGGCAGTTTTCAGGTGGATGTGAGGTGTCATTGTATACAGTATATTATGAATAGTCTAGGTACCAGTATGCTGCCCTAGGGTACACTTACACATGATGTTTTGTTATTATATTTTATCTGATACCTCTAGTCAGTAAAGTAATGTGAGAGAAGTCTTCTGATGCAGAGGAACTCCGTATTGTTGGCTAGTTTCTAATGAAGTCCTTCATACTACACCTTATTGAAAGCCATTCTCCTTGCTGATGGAGAATGTTTTCTGTATTCTCATGACCGATGGTCACAACTGCTGAGTGGACCGGCCTCTCCTGAAACCATATTAGCAGGGGAAAAATCAGTCACTCTCTTCCAGAAAAATCCAGAGATAGTTTTTGACCATATGCTTAAGTATTTTGCCTCAGTGATCGAATAGTACAATAAGCCTATAGTTGTTTACGAGTTTTGGTGTTTTGTGTTTTTTATCTTGTAGTATATTGTGTGATGTTTTAAAAAGTCTTAGAAAAAGTCCAGAAACAAGTAAGGTGTTAAATAGGTGTTTAAGTGTAGGGAAAATGTTTTCCAGTTGGTGGTTTAATATGGCTAGGAGGCTGGAATAGCCGGGAGCACATCTTGATGTACTTTCGATGTAGTGTTTTGTTTCCTCAATGTTGATAGGGGTGGTTAATGTCATAAAAGTTATCAAGTACCTCCCTTTGTAACAAGGAAGCAGACCCAAGCTCACCAGCATGGCGCCAACACCATTCCCACCAGCATTCTGTATATCAGTTAAGTAAGGAGAGAGTGGTTGAATGAATAAAGATGAACCAATGAATCTGATTGTAGTGATATAATGAAAGAAGAAGGAAATGAATGTAAGAGTTGAGTGAGAATGGGAAGAGATGTGATTTGTCTAGATTTTACCTAATTTTGAGGAAGAAGTGTTGCAAATTTTTCTGGATTCTGGTGGGAATAGAATCAATGAGTGATGTGAAAACAACAAATTTTGTGAGGCCAGGTTTTTATATTTAAGGAATATGCTTTGAGTTGGAGGAAAGCTGTGAGTGAGGAAGTAATTCAGTCAGAATATGAGTGGAGGTTGTAGTTGAAAGGATTTGCATGAATTTCTGGTTCAAGTAGGAGAATATTGGTTTAACCTGCTGCATTGCCTTAATACAGTTTTATTCTCATTGCTGCCTATAATTTATAGTTCCCTCATTTCTCCTCTTAAGAGTAATTATTCTCTATTTTTCAGGTATTAAATCATGTTTAAAAAATTTAATATGTTTGAGTTCTGAACAAAGTATTATGTTGTTAAGGGGGATTAAAGTCATTGAATTTGCAGGTCTTGCTCCAGTTCCATTTTGTGGTAAGATTCTGTCAGATTATGGAGCTGATGTTGTTCGAATTGACAAGGTAAAAGTCTGATTTGATTGTCTTAATCTTTATTTATCGTGGCTCATGTAACTATTATAGCTTTTTGGATATATCTATTAAGAGAGTGATCTGAATATTAGAGCAAATTAATCACTACATGGCTCCATTTGAACTTGAAAATCCAAAGTATTAGAAATAAATCTAATTTAGGATTGTAATATTCTCTTATAATTCTGGTTCATATCTAATCTTACAGCCAAATGCAATGGTGACTAGCTGGTTAGATGCCAACAAAAGATCTATATATTTAAATTTGAAGAAGCCAACTGCAGTCGGCATTGTAAAAAAAATGAGTCAGTCATATGATGTCTTGATTGATCCATATAGACCAGGTAAAAAGTTTTGTTTTAAATTCTAAAAAATTCTCTATCTAAAAGTTGAGATAAATTTATGGGCTATTAAAAAATTGCTCTTTTATTTTTAGTATATCCACCGATGATTGGAAATTGTCAAAAAAAGAAGTTTATTTTATATATTTTTAACACTGCTTATATGTAATATTGGTTCCCTAGAGTATGGGGATAGAATTTTATTTAGTCCTAGGGCCATAGAACATTTGATATATTTTAGTTAAGTTTTTGTCATTGAAGATTCGGTCATTGATGAAGAGAGATTTATTGGATGAATAAAAGCATTCTAGTTGGGATATAGATACAAACCTAGATGTCAAATAAAAGAAATTATTATAAAAATAAATTTGAGTAAAGCTTGTTGTCCTCATCTTATTTCTGCAAGTGGTTTAAAAAGTGTTGATAGTTTATTCCTAGCTTTAAAAATAATATTTGATAGATCACTCATAGCTGGTGAAATTTGATGATTCAAAATTAGAAAATGGAGTTTACAGTTTTAAGAAAGGCAGTAAAAAGATGGTTAATAATTAATTATACTAATCTGCATGATTTAAGGATATCTTTGTTGTCCTTGGTCAGTTTCTCCCCAAATAATATCCATTTTCTTTAGTGGATCAAATTTGGGGTACAAAACATTATAATAGGATAATCTGGGATGAATGGGACTTGTGTTTTTGCCGGCAGAAAATTGATGTCATTATTACCATTGATAACATTTCTCCATCACTTGAATGTCCAAGTAAAATGCTCTGCCTGTTCTTCACTGGTCTCTGAAATTCTCTGCAAAATAGTCCAAATGAAATCTGAGAAAGTGTATTTTCACTGACATGTGTGCACCTAGTTGGCAGTAACTCTCCATCAGTTCATTAACAGTTTTCTGACGCTTTGGACATGTTTGGCCAGGTAATTTGCAGTGTGCAATTTCAGAGACATCAAAAGGGAGTTGATTATGATTCAATGCTCCATCAAAGGGAGTTTTTTTTATTGTTTTTTTAAGGGGCTATCTGGCAATTGCCCACTTGGGCATAAGTCGCCCCAAACAAACAGCCTAGCTCTAGGCTACTTTAAAATAAAAATTTGGAAAAAAAGAAGGTAAAAAGGGAAGATGACAATTAGGAAGCAAGCTCCAGCATCGGGGGGAGGTCCCCCTCCCCCCAGCACAGGAGCGTGCAACCTACAAAGAAAACCAATAACAAAAAAAGAACAAAACCTAATTAAATAAAAGGGAGAAGGCGGGCCTCCCCCCAAAAGTCAACAAGTCCACCAGTCAATGTGCATGCACTCATCCTGAGTACAAGGGGCAGGCGGTAGCGACCCCGCCCATCCTGGTACCGGGACAGGTAACATGCGCGAAGATCACCCAGACTGGGACATTCAACAAGAATGTGCTGAACAGTATGGGGGACAACGCAATCATCACAATAGGGCGCGGGCGAGCGCTCCATCAAATAGCGATGCGTCACACGAGTGTGTCCGATTCAGAGATGACAGAAAGCGACCTGAAGCCATCGCAGAATCGGGGGATAGGTCCATGGGAACAGTCGCGGTGAAATGGCACGCAACTTTAAGTTCCCTTCAACCATCTCCCATCTTCTTGGCCAAGCAGTCCTCGCAGACTCTTTGGCACACTCATTCCCTGCAATTCCTACATGTCCAGGAACCCAGCAGAAGATAATCTCGACATCCGCCCGGCTCACCAAAACCGTGGCGTCACAGATATCTCGAACCAGGGGATGCGGATATTCCAATGCCCTGAGAGCACTCAAGGCGCTTTGTGAGTCGCTATAGATCACAATCCACTCTCCGAACCGGGCACGTCGCGTAATCTCCCGTACAGAGTGGTGTATTGCCACCAGCTCAGCTGTGAAGACAGATGCAGCGCCTGGCAGAGCCCTGCTGACTTCAAACAGAGGGGATACAGCATGGAAGCCGACCTCCTCTTTGGACTTGGAGCCATCTGTATACACTGGCATGGCTCCAGCAGGACAGGAGGTGTGCTCCAAAAAGGTCGAACGCAATACTCCCGGCGCTCAACAAGCTTTGGGAGCAGAGGTGTGGCGACAAATAGCCAAATGTGGTACCCTCCAGGGTGGCGTCCTAGGCAGAACCAGGGGTGCCACCGGCCCGAGAGCTATATCCAGCTGTCGAAGGAGTTTCCTGGCCCTAAACTCAAAGGGCTTAGGGTATGACTGGCGTCTCTCGGCGGCATAGGCACCGTCGAGATCAGCTGCGGATGCAGTGAGAGCTGTTGTCGACTGACGACGGAGGCGCCGGGCTGGCGCGTACAGGTGAGTGATGCACTGCACGTGGCGCAGAGCGAGTGGCATCTCCCCAGCATCGACCAACAGGCTCTCAATGGGGAAGTGCGGAAGGCACCCATCGCAAGGTGAAGGCCGGTGTGGTGGATCAAGTCCACCTTCACAGCACTACCATCCAAGACATAAATATTCCTACCATTCTCACTTATCTCAACATCCGAATTCCATCCAATCCTTACACTCAATGTTTCATTCTGCTTGGCAGGCACACTCTCAATCGCATATACCTCCAGACCTTTCATGATGTTCACTCTCACACTTCCATCTGGATCCACATATCATTGACAATTCATACTTCCATTCTTCTTACATTCAATCATCTCTAAATCAGGGTGAATCATGATACCATTCACTTTCAAAAACTTATAACTTAATAGCATGTCATACTTTTTGTTTGCACCCTCTACTACATAAAATTCATCCTCATTCATTCAGACACCTGCAATCGAAACACACTCTCTAAACCTTGCAACAATCGACACATGCTGCTCACCTAATCCAGTCAAATGATATCCACGATCCTCAACTTCACTTACTTTCACTCCTACAAATGCTTCCCAGTACATCACATTGACCTTACATCCTGTATTAATCAATGCACTTATTTCTCGTTCTCCACACTTAACTTTAACACACATACACCTATTCACTCTCTGACCCCAATTCACTCCACAATTTGACAATCCTTCTCTCATTCATCACTTGCACTCTCGAGAATTCACCAAAAGGAACCCTCTCATTCCTTAGTTTTCCTGAGTCATACCATCTTGATTACTTGCATCGTTCCCATTCATTCATTCTTTCATTCGCACATCTATCACCAGTCCTACACAACCTTGTTGCGTGATCTACCATTATACATTTACCACAGGTAGTTCTTGGACTGGCACACATTCTGGCATAATGCTCTATCTGCCCACAATTATCAAACACTCCAGGTCCACTCATATTCACTCGGCCACCTTCCCTGCACTCTCGCACCAAGTGTCCCATTCTTCCACAACCATAACATGCTCTTTTCCTCGCATGACTACAATCTTTTATCATATGCTCCATTTGCCCACAACCAAAGCAAACTTCCTCATGACCAGCGACAGTCAGCCCTCATGTGCCCAAATTTCTTGCACCTCAGACACCTAGGCTCATTCACTCTAGATCTATTGCTATTCCTACCATTTGCATGACCACTACTCCGATCATTCTGAACCCTACTCTAACCATTCTGACGCTCACTCCTACTTTTATTTCCTCTTGGTTTGCGACCAACATACACACACTGCTGTTCATTCTGTCCATAATAATTCTAAAAAAATCTTGACATCACCTTGATCGGGTTCTCTACCAGTGTGTCCCGATATGACTGGAACTCGGGCAACTTACTCATACTTGAGTTGTGCACAGTGTTAATCGAGACCTCATCCCTTCCATAATCCCCAAATTTATGGTCCTCTAACATCTCCAGTACATCCTCCCATAGCAATCTCTCACCAGCCTATCTCATCTTATCTTTCTTCTTATACATCACATACTCACCCACTTCATTCGGAACAATATTCAAAAACTTCATCAGCTCCTTATTCCCATTTATATCATCATCGCCAAATCTTATTCACGCCAACGACTCTAAGCGATACGTATATGAATTCACATCCTCATTCTTCTTGCTTCCTCAAACCCATTTTTCTTCTTATATTTCACACTTGTCTTCATCCTCTTACATTGCTCTATCATTCTCTCTTTCCTTACATCCCACTTAGGCTCACCTACACTCATAATCATCCAGTAAAAATCTTTTATACGCCTATCCAAAAACTTGCACAACTCTTTCATGCCAAACCTATTCTTGTCTCCAAATTTCTCCTTACAATAACTTTCATACTATTTCAAAACCACTTTTGCATCTTTTGTTCCTTTCACTTTAAACTTACTTAACTTTGGCACTTCTCTGATCAATATACTCCGATGAACCTCAGCATCACTTTCACTCGTACCTTCATTTGAGCTGAAGTTCAAGCAGTCAATGCTAGCCAGTCGGGTCCTTTCCTGTTGGTCTGGGTATCTAGTCTTTGGGGTGTTCTTTTTTTGGTGCTTAGTCACTTGCGTGGGTTCGTTCAAGCCTGTCAGTCCTTTTTTCTCTCAATTCCATTCCAAGTGGAGTTGAGGCCACACTACCACCGATTGCACCTGATTCTCCCATTCTCTCATTCAGCATTTGCATCAATCTTTCCTCCATTCACACCTCACTGTCTTTAATCCTCTCTTCCATTCTTGCTTCCATCTCATTTTCCTCTTCAAACTATCATTCTCTTCCCTTATGAAAATTTTGAACTTTTTCAGCATTCTCGGTTATTTTACCCTTCTCAATTCCCAAGTTAAAACGAACTATCTGATGGTCACTATTTCCCAATGCTTCCCCAACAGTCAATTCTTGAACTAAATGATCACTGTTAGAAAGTACTAAATCTAATATATTGTCCTCCCTCGTTGGCTCATTAACAAATTGATTAAAAAACTTATCCTTAAAGCATTCTATGAACCTGCCACCTGTTCTATCCCTACCTATCATATTTTCCCAGTCCACAGAGTTTAAGTTGAAGTCCCCAATAATAACTGCATCTGTTTCACATCCCTTACTTATTTCCCTTATCATTAGTTCATCCATATCATCAGTCTGCCCAGGTGGCCTGTAAAAAGCTCCCAAATGCCTTATTCTATTTTTACTGAACCTAATATATATCCAAAGTGACTCAACCCCATCCTGCTTTATTGAAGTATTTAAACTTAAAACAATGTTGTTTTTTATATAGATAATTATTCCTCCACCAATCCTACCTGTCCTTTGACTAATGTACATATTATAGCCCTGTAAATCAAATTCACTTATAGTGTCACTAAATTCTATTTCATTAACCCAGGATTCAGTAACACATAATATATCTATATCCTCATTGCTAATATAACTAAATAGCTCATCCTTCTTGTTTCTAAGACTACGAGCATTTGTATAGAAACAATTTAACCCCCCTATCCCTGAAGCACCTCTTGAAACCTGATTGACCTCACCTCTATCGCCTTGGAACCTATTTCTGCTATCTGCCAAGTCCATTCTACTTTCAGTACTATAATGTCCTCTCATAATTTCCTGACCACTATTAGTATCTAGTTTCCCGCCCGCAAAGACCCAATAACACGATCATACTCCTCCCACAACACATCTACTCCCCTCCTACTCAAATGCAGTCCATCCATCGCATACATTTCTTTCATTCCAACAAACCTATCCCACATATCCACAAACATGATACCTTCCATCTCACACATCCTCCTCACATAATCATTCAGCCCAATCGCACGAGACATCCATTCTACCCCAACATCCATTCTTGGAAGCTCACCTGTCACAACACCTTTCATTCTACTTTCTTTCACCTTTTCAATCAACCTCTTGTACCTCTCACGTAACTCACATGCACCCACTTTCTTCACATCATTCACTCCACATGTGTAATCACAACCGCATCCCTTGCACAGCTTACACCAGCTCCTCATACCCATCAGACAGATGTCTCACTCCAGCACCCAGCAAACACACCTTCAAACCATTCAATCTACTTGCATTCAACTTCCTATCTAAATATCTAACTCGCGAATCACCCATCACAAGCACTTCAGTCAGACTCCTATTCCTAACCCCCACTCCTATTCTCATTCAAACTACCAGTCACTCTACCTCCACCCCCATCAGTCATATCACTTCCAGTTACTTCCTCTCTTAGGGCACTGAATCTATTAGTCAAGCTAATAGGTTCTGTGTCCCTCTGACTCACACACCTATTCTCACCCTGGCTAACAACCTCAACAGAGGCAACCTTATTCTCACAAAGAACAGGAGAAGCCTCCCTAGCTTCACGTTTCCTAACCACTCCACTGTCCCCCATCCTCACTAGGCCTATTTCTAACTAATCTAAGGGGGCTAACTTCACTATAAGTTTGAAAGATAGTGATTGGTGAGACTCTGTCTTCCAACAAGACTGTGACATTTGAGGAGACTGAAGCTGATAACTAGACTGACCCAGACTAAATGAACCGCTGTGGTAGGATTATATATCTACCACAACTTCACTAAACGTTTGGAACCCAATGTGCGCTGGTGCATTGGGGAGATAAAGGTCTGGCAGCAGGGAGACATTGTTCCATCCATCCCTTCAATCATGGGCAAGGTCCTCCAACTGGATAGTGAAATTCAAATAAAGATCAGAGTGACAATTTGCTGGCAAACCTGTGGGCACCAGGGACCAGTCCTTGAGGGAGGTAAAGGTGCAGAAAGAGCAGCAGTATTGTGTTTCTTCTCTTGTGAGCAAAGAACCCTCCATGGCCCAAGGCAGAGTCACCCATTCTGCTTTGCGAGAGTGTGGGTAGAAAATCCACTTTTGAGGAGGGTGCACAGAAAAGTGATGTGTTGTCTTTGAACATCAACGCTATCTAGGTGTGTGCCTCAGACTCAGTGTACCACTTCATTGATGGCTGCCCCCTGCGAGTGTCAAGTTTTTCTATCCATCCTCACTAGGAATCAAACTTAGCACGAAAATAAAGTCCCTGTAAGCCCTAGTGTAGCATGGTTTGGGTACCATGTTAACCTGTAGGTTTCTACTGAGAAATGTCTCACAAAGAGTGGAGATTGGTATCACTATGCTAATCCCCTACCCAGACCTCTATGATATGTGGTTGACACTTTTGAAGTGGTTCTTTTCCTGCTTATCCTTAGCTAGATTGGTAAAATTCTATATGTAAAGGATATTACATTTTATACTAAATTATCCCTCTAATTTCATTTCCCTGTTACAGTATTGTAAGGTTTCCTTTGATATCCTTGATTTTTATTCCAATCACTTTAAGGTGTTCTTGAAAAACTGGGCCTTGGGCCTTCAATATTAATGAGTCAAAACCCCCGGCTAATTTATGCAAGGTTGACTGGATTTGGACAATCAGGACCCCTCGCTGGCATGGCTGGCCATGACATAAACTATGTTGCTCTGTCAGGTAAGAATTGGTGTTTTTGCTGCTGCTGAACTTTGAACTGTTCTGCTTGAGCTGCCCTGAGACATGTAGGAAGGATAAGGCCATAGGCAAGGCCTACAACACAGGCTGTAGGATCAATGTTGGCAAGTCCAAGATCACCCAAGCAGTCAAAGGGAGCAGAGATGCCACTGCTCTTGTGGAGTTATAAACAACAACAGGCCTTTACTAGATTTTCCCACACAACTTTTCAAGTGGTCTATATTGTGTTATTGGCATGTGTACATTGCAATCTTCTATAATGTGTGGGGTAGTGGTGGCGACCATGTCCCTGGCGCGACAGGGGGTTGGGGATCCTCACACCTATTCCAGGCCCTATCCCAGCTCCCTGGACCATCGCAGGAGGAGACCCATCGCCTACCGGGGTATCTCCCAGAGATCCACCGGGCCCAGGTCTGTGTGTATCTGTGGGCAGTTGAAGAGATGTATGGTGTCGTGTATCTGTGTTAAGCATTTGGGGCAGTTTGGTATTGTATGGGTGATGTGAGATATTTTGTGCATGTATGATGTCAGGAAGGGTGATTTGTTTGTTCGTATCTGTGCTAGTGTTCTTCTGAACTGCTTTGTGAGTGTTTGTTCTGAGTTGTGTATGGTTGGAGGTGATGCACTTAATATTTTGTTGTGGGTTATCTTTGTCAAGTATTGTTGTGTGATCTGAGAGTAGATTATTTTCTTGTTTTGCTTGATTGTGTCTTCTGTTGTTGTGTTAGGGTCTGTGTCTAAGTTAGTGGTGTATTTATTGTTGTTATCAAAAATGATTTGTTTTGGGGGGCAGTGATTGGGAGGTTGTCTGGTGATGTGGTGGAGGGGATGATTTGGATGTTGTGTTTTCTGACTGAGTTGTGATGCATGTAGTTTTAGGTGATTTTTGATTGGTATAATGTTCATCTCATCATGTAAATGTTGGGTGTTTCTGTCAAGAGTGCATCCTGTGGCAGTGCGGAGGGCTGTGTTTTGTATTGTCTGTAGTTTTGGGGTGTTTGTTTCTGTAATGATTGGAGACCAGATTGTGTTGGTGTATTCTAGTGCTGGTCTTGTGATTGTCTTGTATGTGTTAATGAGTATTTCCTTGGTTTTCCCCCAGTGTGTAGTTGTGACTGCCTTGATGACTTTGAGTGTTTTTGTGGCCTTGACTATTGTGTTTTGAGTATGATTGTTTGGGGTCATAAGTGAGGCCAAGGATCTTCAGTTCTTTTGTGGTGGGTAGTGGTATGTTTTCTATGTTTAGATTTAGGGTTGTGTTGTATTCTGCAGGGTCTGGTGCAAAGAGAATGGTCATTGTTTTGGTGGCATTTAGCTTTAATGAGTTTTCTATTGTCCATGTGTGTATTTTGTTGAAGTAAGGTTGTATCTCTTGTGCAGCAGCTTCTGGTTTGTTTTGTGATGAGAGTATTGTGATGTCATCTGCGTAGGTGACAATTTTTACTGTTTGTGGGGGATTTGGTATATCTGAGGTGTAGATGTTGAAAAGTGTTGGGGAAAGTATTCCTCCTGGTGGGGAACTCTGGATTTTGTGTGTCTGTGTTTAGATTTTGTTTTGTATTTGGGTGTATTGGAGTCGTCCCTTGATGTAGTTTGGTGAGTTTGTGGATCTTGTTGATTAGTTTGTGTAGGTCTACTGTGTTGAATGCTTTGGACATGTCAAGGCCGACTGCTATGGTTCTATGTGGTGGAATTTTCTTGTGAATCCATTTGTGATTATGTTGTTTATTGTGTGTAATGCTGTGGTGGTTGAGTGCATGGGTTTGAACTGATGTTGGTGTGGTGTATTTGGGATGTTGGATGTGATGTAAGGTAGGATTATTTTTTCTAGCGTTTTGGCTATGGGGAAAAGCAGCGCTATTGGTCTGTAGGAGTATCCTTTGTTTCGTTTGGGTATTGGAATTATTTTTGCTACTTTCCATTGTTTAGGTATGCTGTTTGTGTTTATGGTGAGGTTGTAAGTGTGTGTGAGGAGGTTTATGGCATTTTGATCTAGTTGTTTGAGGGGGTTTGATGTTTATGTCATCATGGTCGGTGGAGTTGTTGTCTCTTGCTTGTTTTATAGCTCTGATGGTCTGTTTTGTTGTTGTGAATTGCGGTTCAGGTTTTTTTTGTAAGTCTGTCTATTTTCCTGTTTTCATTTTTCATTTGGTGTATGGCTGTGTTTGTGAATTGTTTGTTGAAGTGTTCTGATTTTTGTATGGGTGTTGTGGCTTCTTTGTTTCCGAAGGTGATGGTGTTGTTTTGTGGCTGTGTCAGTTTTTTGTTTGTGAGGCCAGCAATGGTTTTCCAGAGTTTGTGTGTGTTTGTTTTGTGGTCCCATTGCTGGTCTCGGTGATGTCTCCATAATTCTTGTTAGTGTTCTTGTATGGTGCAATCTATTTGTTTGTTTTGTTCTATAATGTTGTTTGATGGGTTTTGTTTTTTAGTGTTGTTCTGTTGTGCTATGAGGTTTATGATTGGTTCAGGGAGTAGTTTTTGTGCATTGTGTGTTTTCCCATGTGAGATGCTGTGTTTGTTTGCCTGTAAGATAGTGTTAGTTAGTACTTTGGGAGTTGGATGTTGGAGATTACTTGTTCAATTTCTTTTGTGTATTCTGTCCAGTTTGCCTTGTGATAATTTGTGTATGTTTTGAGGTTTTGTTGTAGCCTGAAATTTGTTTTGTATTTAATGTGATTAAGATGGGGAGATGGTCAGAGGAGAGAGCGTGTATCATGTTCCAGGTGAGGTGTCTGTGTAGGGAGTTTGTTGCAGTGGTGATGTCTGGCCAAGTGGGTTGTTGGTTGGGGTATCTGTGTTTAAGGTTATGTGATTTGAGTTTTGGATGATGTCAGCGATGAGTTCTCTGTGGTCTTCTGTGGGTGAGTTCCAAAGTTCTGAGTGTGCGTTGATGTCTCCTGGGATTATAGAATTTGTGAGAGTGGTTGCATGGGTGAGGAAGTTTATGTCTGCAACTTCATTTGGGTGGTTGGGGTTCATGGTGTCTCTGGGTGGGATATAGAGGTTTGTGAGGTGTAAGTGCTTAGTTTTCCTTAGATGGATTAGTGATTTGTGCTTCAGTTTTTTTGTGTTTATGTTGTTTGGGAGGGGGGTCTCTGTATAGGTGATGTTGTTTTTAATTTATGTGATGAGGCCTCCTCCCTCTTTGTGTTTTCTGTCAGTTCTGATTGATATGTAGTTTCTGATTTGAGGGGTTTTCTGTTTTTCCGTGAGTTTGGTTTCTTGGATGGTGATTATGTCTATTTCATGTTTGTTTGTGAGGTGCTTGAGTTCTGTTGTTTTCTTGTTCAGTCCATTTATGTTTATTTGTTGTATTTTTTGGATGCTTGTTATGTATGTTTCCTTTCTTTGATTGTCTAGGGATTTGGGATGTTTGTGGGAGTATGGGTTGTGAGTTTGTTGGTTGTGGTTGGGTGGGCATTGATGGGTGTGGTGCTTGTTGTTTTGCGCACATCCAGTGTTTTGTGTATTGTTTGATTTTAGTATTTGTGCATTTGAGCTGTACCCAGTGTGTTGTGGTGTCATTGCACATTATGGATGGTTGTATTTTTTTGTTTATGGCATAGTGTACATGTCCATGTTGTGGGGCCCAGGTTGGTCTCCCCCTCCCCCAAGGAGGAGTAGAGCCTCTGCCCACGTGACTGTGTCCATGGGGCAGAGCACCAAAAAATGGTGATATTGGAGCCCCATTGTTGGGGGCAGGGGAGTCTTGGTTGATTTGAGCCTCAGATTCTGCTTCCATCTCCACTTCGGTTTTCCTGGCTTTAGCTTCAGCTGCAGTCTGACATCGTGCCTGCAAACCATCTTCAGATTTAATTTGTGAGGTTCTCTGTTCGATTGCACACAGGTGTCCAATAGGGTCCTACCCAGCATTTTCTGATAGCTCAGGATGGTTGGGAGATTTCCATGTAACCTGATCAGATGGATTCTCTCCTTACAGGAAAAGAAGGAATTAGAAGAGTAGATGTCAGGGAGACACAAGTGCAGCTGTTTATTGTACAAAAGTGACTAAAGTGAGTGTAGATATGTCTCTAGAAGCTCTCTTTTTTTTTTTGTTCAAAGAGCCTATCTGGCGACTGCCTACTTGGGCATAAGTCACTGGAATCATGACAGCCTAACACTAGGCAACTTTAAAATAAGAACACGAAAACACAACAATGTTAAAAAGTGAAGATCACAACAATTAGGAAGCAATCTCTGGCATCAGGGGGAGGTCCCCCTCCCCCCGGTGCAATAGCGTGCGACCTACAAAGAAAACAACAATAACAAAAACAATAAAACAACAACAGCAAAACCTAGTTAAATAAAAGGGAGAAGGCCGGCCTCCCCCCAAAAGTCGACCAGTCCACCAGTCAAAGAGCATGCACTCCTCCCGAATACAAGGGACAGGCGGTAGCGACCCCGTCCATCCCGGTACCAGGACAAGTAACATGCGCGAAGATTGCCCAGACTGGGACATTCAACAAGAGTGTGCCAAACAGTCTGGAGGATAACGCAGTCATCCCAGTAGGGCGCTGGCGAGGGCTCCATCAAATGGCGGTTCGTCCCGCGAGTATGCCCAATTCGGAGACGACAGAAAGCAAGATGACGCCCTCGTGGCATTGGCGGGTAGGTCCATGGGAACAGTCGCGGCGCAATGGCACGCAACTTTAAGTTTCCTTCAACCGTCTCCCATCTTCTTTGCCAAGCAGTCCGAAGAGCTGCCCGTATTCCTGCCATGTAGTCGGTGTGAGGAAGAGCCAAACGATGGTCGGGTCGCAGAGTCCTCTCAGACTCTTTGACGCCCTCATCGGCTCGCTCATTCCCCGCAATTCCTACATGTCCAAGAACCCAGTAGAAGATAATCTTGACATCCGCCCGCTCTCCAAAACCGTGGCGTTACGGTGTGGTGAATCAGGTCCACCTTCCGCAATAAACGCTCGGCTGCGGATGCATAAAACTCGCATCCGTAGTTGAGCTTTAAACGAACAAAGGATCGATAAAAAAGTAAGGTAGTAGCTCTATCAGCACCCCAAGCGCTGAACGTCACGGAACAGAGAATATACATGGCACGGGTACAAGAGACCCTAAGGCTACGAATATGAGCCTCCCAGATGAGGCATCGGTCAAATACAAGACCAAGGAAATGGTGCGACTCAACAGCTTCCAGGTGTACCCCATTAAGAAACAAGTCTAGGTCTAGGTGGAGCTGTGGATGGTGGCAGAAGTGCACCACATTAGTCTTGACCAAAGAAAACCGAAACCTGTGCGCTTCGACATAGCGAGAGACGTGGTTCAATGCCTGTTGGAGTCGACGCTCCAGAGTTGGCATATGGGCCGCGCCAAAAGAGATCGAAAGGTCGTCCACTTAGAGCGTAGCGAGAACATCTTCCGGCAGCCCCGAGGTGATGCTGTTGATGCTCGGGGCAAAGAGTGTGACACTGAGGACACTTTCCTGCGGGACACCCTCTTCCTGCTCCATTGGGCCGGAGAGGTCTTTCCCCCACCCGTACGCGGAATCGACGATCTCGCAAAAATTCAGATATAAACATTGGGAGGCGTCCCCTCGCCCATCGTGTGGAGAGTCTCCATGATACCGTATCGCCATGAAGTATCATAGTCCTCCAGATTGAAAAACACCGTGGCATAGTGCTGTCTACGAAGGAAGGCCTCGCAGACGGCATTTTCCAGTCGGAGCAGAGCATCCAATGTGGAGTAGAACTTGCGGAAGCCGCACTGTGCAGAAGACAGATGGCCTCCGCTGTTCAGAAAAAAAGGCTAATCTAACATTTACCAATTTCTCCAACTTGCACACACAAGAGGTTAGAGAGATTGGGCGGAAACCGGCCAGAGTAGAGTGATCTCTCCCCGGTTTGCGAAAGGTGAGCACAGTAGCGATTCGCCAGGAATCCAGGATGAGACCCTCCACCGAGATCCTGTTGAACAAATCTAAGAGAAAGGCCATGCCTCACTCACCCAGGTGTGGAAGCATGGTGTACGGGACATCGTCTGGACCATGGGCGGTGTCCGCGCACGAAGCAAGAACGGAACACAACTGTGGGGTTAAAGTCCAGCCGGCGGCCTTCCGCGACATCACGACGTGCATTGAATGCTGGCGGAGCATCATCCCGGCTAGAGAATGTGGAGAAAGCAGTCGCAAAGGATTCGCCACGGACGCGGGGTCCGAGATTGCGGTCCCATTCTCCTGGAGAACGGGAGGGGGGGTCCTGCTAGAACTTGCCCTGAATCCTTTTGACTCGCTTCCACACCTCGGCTAGAGTGGTCTTCCCGTTAAGTGAAGACACGTATGCCCGCCAAGAGGAGCGGTGGGCGTACTTCGAAATATACCGGAACCTAGCCCTAGCCCGACAAAATTCACCGACAGTGAAATCGTTCGGGCGGCGCTTATAGCGCATGTAGGCATAACGCTTCTGGTTGAGGGCTGTCTCACTCGACCGACCACCATATAAATGGTCGGCGTGCAAAACGGCCAGACGTTCTGCGAATAGTAGTCAGGCCCGCGGCGATGAGGTTGCGGAAGAAGAACTCAACGGCCTCATCTACCGACCTTAACTCCTCGACTGAGATAGAGAATTCAGTCATTTCCTGAAATGCAGGCCACCGCGCCCGCGCCAAGCACCACCGAGGTGGGCTCTCAGGCGGCAGTTGCCTTGAAAATAATATTTGAATGGGAAAGTGATCACTACCATGGAGGTCATCGACCACCCCCCAATCAAAATCAGGCTGTGCATCTGGAGAGCACAAAGATAGATCAAGGCAAGAAAATGAATCGGTTCTCGGGCAGTGATGCGTAAACTCATCCACATTTAGGACACATGTCTCAAACTCTTCGATCAGATCAGCAAGGAGTTGTCCCCTGGGATTTATTGAGTAATCTCCCCAGAGTGGATGCCTGCTGTTCAGATCTCCAAGCAAGAGAAAGGGCCTCGGCAACCGTGCCACGACGCGGCGGAAGTCCCCCCACGTCGAAGTCAGCTGACGGTGGAATGTACACAGAAATGATAGTATACCTCCTATCCAGGTGAAGCTGCACAGCCACTGCATGGAAGGAGGTATCTAAAGTGAAAGGTAGAACGGAGACATCATGCCGGGTGTAAACCGCGCATCCCCCAGCCCAGCCATCTCTTGGTGGTGGGGTCGCAAGAGCCTTATACATGGGAGGGTGGGCAGGGGGGCACGCGCCTAGCATGGTCTCCTGCAGAAAAATAGCCAACCGGGAACGGGTTGAGACGAGCCTCCGCAGCTCCTCCCAGTTGGCCTGGAGTCCATGGCAATTCCATTGAAGGTGTATGCCCTCCAGGCCTAGCTCGAAGGAGACGCGAGGGCCCTCCTCGAACAGAAGACCCTCACGGAAATGGCCGTGCGCTTCCCAGAGGCCGAACCCCGGGCGCTGTTGGCCGGACAAAGCACTGAAGGCGCTGTCGCCTTCGAGGACTTATTGGGGGAGGTTGGGCTCGCCATCCGAGTCTTTTCCTCCCTTCCCTCGAAACCTTAGGCGCGCGTTGCGGCTCTGGAGGCGGGGGGCCTTCTTTTTGAGGAACCACCATCTCCGAGCCATTCAGCCCACTACTAGGTGTGGGCGAAGGATCCGAAGCTTCTTTCTTGCTATCCTCCTTCCGGGGGCCAGCTTTAGGGACCCCTGGAAGATCGCCTGGCGACCAACTTCAGGGGTGTTGCCTCCTGTGAATCTAACGACTCGGTGGAGGCGCGTGGCTGTTTCGCCTTACGGGAAACGTACACGCTGGGGAAAGGGCGTGGGAGCCCTGGTTTTAACTGGGGCTGGGTGTGAACCCTTTATGCCGCCAGCTTGACCAGGGGAGCGCCCGGGTTTAGTAGAACCCGCAGAAGAGCTCCGAATGGGTGCGGAAACAACCTTGCTCATTCGCCTGGATGGGCCTGGAGCTCAGGGTGTTTTTCTAACCATTGAGGCATAACATAAGACGTCCCAGGCAGAGCCGGCGCACCAGGACCAAGTCCTTAGCCTCGCTCAATGAGAGTCGATTCTGGGCCTGAACGGCCAGGATATCTTTCTCAAGGAGATATGCACCACATTGCTTCGAAGAAGCGGGGTGCGGCTCTCTGCAATTGACACACTTGGCCACACACGATTTGGATTTATCATGTGCGGCCTTGGAGCAATTTTCACATACTTTGGGTGACCATGACTTTGCACGTCTACATGAGCGATTTGTATACCCGAAGCGGTGACAGTATTAGCACCGCCGCAACAGTGGCACGAATGCCTTCACGCGGTAGTGGTACCAACCGGCACAGACTGACTCAGGGAGCTTGTCACAGTCGAACGTGATCAAGAGTGTAGGGGTGGGTCTTGAGGCCCCTCCCCATTTTCTCATCACACGTTCGACCTTGACCACTCCATGGTCGGCCAGCTCTAAGGTGATTTCCTCTATGGAGTAGTCAATGAGTTCCCTCACATAAACTACTCCTTTCACAAAGTTCATGATAGAGTGCGGCATCACACTCACCGGGGTGCCATCAAGTGTCCGAACAACACTTATCCTGTCCGCCTCGGCGGGATCCGCCCCATTCGCCTTTCTACCAATTACACTAGCTAATGCTCTCCTCTGATAGATCATGTTGCCCTTGGCCAACATGGTGCCATCAGTGGAGCGAATAACGAGGGAGCGTTTGAAGCCAGCTGGCTCGAACATGGCAGGTAACCTCTGAATGAGGGGCCCCAATGTTATCGATGCTCCACCCTGTGCACTTTTTTTCTTAGTCATAGTCAGGGGCTCCGCACCCAGGGAGGAAGAGGGGCTGGATGTGCTGATCTTGGCTTGGTTGCTTACCAAAGTTGCAGCAAACCCATCTGTCCCCGTAGATGGAGAGGAGCCCCGAGTCTTCTTAGTCTTTTTCTTATTTTTTTTCTTTTATGGAGAAGAGGGCGTGGAATGAACCTGCTTCTCCCCTCCACCAGCAGAAGCCCCTAGGCCAGATGGACTGGCCTCAGCCAGGTGCTTCTCCGAGATGGAGAAGGTCCTCGTCGTCGCAGGGGCACCGGTTGGAGGAGATCCCTCCCCTCCTTGTATTGCCTTGGAAACCTTGGAGGAGGACCTTGCATATGGGCGGCTTCGGGTTCGGTGCTTGGCACCGAGCCCAGATTCCCTTCCATGGAAGGCCCTACCGTACCCTCTGAGGCTGGGTTGCCTCAAGGACCATTTCTATCTCAGTAGGGGCCTCCAGTTGGCCATCCCCTCCCAGGACATCGCAGGTCCCGTTGGCAGCGTCACTAATCATGTGTGGGGAGGCACAGGCCTTGACCCTGGCAAGGTTCAATATTTGTGCCAGAATGACTTTTGAGGGAAGCGCTTGAAGGGGCCTGGCTTCCCACTCCCCCTAAGGGGGTTTGCCCTACCGAGCCACTTCACCGGGGAGCGGTTGGCTATGAGCTGCCTGCTGGCTTTCTTGTCAGTCCCCTTGGAATGAAAAGGGGGGACTGCCGCTGGAAAAAGGGAGGTGCTTGAAGGCTCCTCCAGAGAAGGGGGTGAGGGGGAGTCCCCTACCCCCATAGGTGAAGGAGAGGAGTAAGCCTCCTCTCCGGTTAGAGAAATATGGAGGGTCCCCTGCGCAAGCACAGGGGAGAGGGACCTCGATTTTTTCTGTGGAGCTGCCCGAGAGTGGCTCCATTGATGAACAAGGGGGAAATTAAGGGGAGATTTTGAATTTTCTCATCATTGGGCATGGTGACCCTAAATTTATAATGGGAGGCAATAGCTCATCACACCTTGCAGTAGCCCGCTCTGCAAGGGGTGCGTACAGGACCTGGCAGAGCCAGGTGCCTCCATTTTGGACCACTCCTCCCTCCTGGTGGCCTGGCAGTCCCTCAGCATGGCGGCTCCACCTTGGACATGGCGTAAAAAATTAATAGATTGTGAAGTGAGATGGAAAGGAGATGTGAGGAACGTATGGGTGGGGATGAAGCAGGTTGTTAAAAACCAACCACCCCAGACCGGAGCTCAGGGGTTAGGGAACATTGTCCCCAACCCCCTCAGCCCCGATCCGGGACGGTTGGCTGAGAAGAAGGTCAGCATCTACCCTGTGAAATTAGAGGCTGACCAGTGAAAGTTGTAGGAGAGGTTGTATGAAAAGCGACGAAGTATGGGCGAAATACAGGCTGTCTGAAAGAAGGAGAAGAGGCTAAGCTGGAGTCGGACAGGGTGCTGAGTCCCGTCAGCACGGCGGCCAGGATGTCAAATCGCCGAGCCCCTTATGGGGTTTCTAAAAGCAGGTTTCAAGTGAGTTAGGTAGGAGACTTACGAGTTTATGTAATATAAATTAGGGGTTTTAATGTTTATTTCTGGGTGTTCTGCCATGTAGTATAGTGGGTGTTCTGTGTTTGTCGGAGTTGTGGCTAGTATTTGTGTGGGTCTCATGTCAAGGTGATCCTTGACCTTGACTTTTTTTCCAGTGTCTAGGTGGTCTGTGGGTGTAGTAGCTGTGCAGCCTGTGATTGTTTTAAAGGCTTTGTTTTGTATGGTCTGAAGAGTATTGAAGAATCTTTGAAAGAGGCTCAGATAAGAGTTGTCTAATTTATTAATGATCATTTCCACTTTGCTAAACTTTCCAAAATTAACTTTCAGATGAAATGCGAATTTCCTTTTTAAATTTGCCATATTTGTTTATCCATTATGAATAATTTTTCCTCATGGAGAAAAAAACGTTTGCTATTCTTGGTTAATCATTCACTTATGCAGATTCTTTATGTGTTCTTATTTAATTGAAAAGTTTGAGCCATTATTGTGTATTAACAGTGATGATACCTTTGTGAGTTGCTACCAGGATACAATATTTCTTTTAGTAAAAAAAAATGTTCCAATATGATTATGGTAAGCATGATATTTCTGGACATTGAGGGGGTATATGACATGGTATACTAAATTTTGCCTGGGCATTTTTTGAATTAGAATATACATTATTGGGTAATCCAAAGCAGAGTGAATATTCAATTATTATTTATATGGGTATACAAGAAGGGCTCCAAATTGATCAAACTTTTTCAGACCTGTTGGACCACACAGGTCCCAACAAATTGTCCAATGGGTTGAATTTGTTCTAGTCCAAAAGACTAATAAATATTGTGACACAGGTCCTATTTTGCAAAAGTTTATTTGTGAAAAATTATTTCTAAATAAAATGAAAGGTATTGCTCTTAATTTAAGCTTATTAATCCCACAAATACATATGATACTTAAATTATTTTTCTTTCCTCTAGATCTTCAAGATGCGGACTTGGTAACCCATGCCTATATAATCATCCCATGAATATTTTAAGAGGTTGAGGATTTTGTCTTGACTCAATTAAAAGACATAGGATTGTGTGTTGACTCATAGAAGACCTAGGATAGTGTGTTGACTTGTTTAAAAGACCTAAGATTGCGAGTTGACTTATTTAAAAGACCTAAGATTGTTTATGACTTGTTTATATTCATAAGACAAGATTGTGTGTTGATTTATTTAAAAGACCTAGAATTGAGTGTTAACTTGTTTAAAAGACCTAGGATCATGTATTGACTTGTTTAAAAGACCTAGGAATGTGTGTTGACTTGTTTAAAAGACCTAGGATTGTGTGTTGACTAATTTAAAAGACCTAGGATTGTATGTTGACTCATTTAAAAGATATACAATTGTGTGTGAATTATTTAAAAGACCTAAGATTGTTTGTTGACTTGTTTAAAAGAACTAAGATTGTGTGTTGACTTGTTTAAAAGACCTAAGATTGTTTGTTGACTTATTTAAAAGACCTAAGATTGTGTGTTGACTTGTTTAAAAGACTTAAGATTGTGTGTTGACTTGTTTAAAAGACCTATAATTGTGTGTTGACTCATTTAAAAAGCCATGGATTGTGTGTAACTCATTTAAAAGACCAAAGCTTGCTTGTTGACTCCTTTGAAAGACCTAGGATTGTGTGTTGACTCATTTAAAAGACATAGGATCATTTGTTTACTCATTTAAAATCCTAAGATTGTGTGTTGACTTGTTTAAAAACCTAAGGATTGTGTATTGACTCATTTAAAAAACCTAAGCATTGTGTATTGACTCATTTAAAAGATCTAGGGATTGTGTGTTGACCCATTTAAAAGACCTAGGTATTGTGTGTTGACTTGTTTAAAAGACCTAGGATTGTGTGTTGACTCATAAAAAAACAAACTAGAATTGTGTGTTGACTGGTTTAAAAGGCCTTGGTTTGTATGTTGACTTGTTTAAAAAAAAACCCTAGAATTGTGTCTTGACTCAAAAGACAGGATATTGTGTTAACTGATTTAAATGACCAAGGATTGTATGTTGACACTTTTATAAGACCTAGGATTGAGTCATGACTCATTGCCTACAACCTGATTTTTGGTGTCTTACTCATATGATCTTTTATTCCTTTTTTCAAATTATATCTTCTCTTCGCGCCTTGCTATTGATAATTTAGTCCTCCTACCCCTTCATGTTGAAATTACTCTTGCCCTCCAGTGAGGTGAGTCAAGCTTGCTAAGTCCCCATATTAAGATAAAAGCATTAGTTGTGAGTTGACTGATGGCATACAGTACTGGCAGAATTATTATGGATTTTCTTTCTTCAAAAAAGCCAGTGAAACCAATTTCATTGATTGTAAATGGATTTATTTTATGCACTAATACCGAGCAACTATTTAAATTTTATTTTAAAGAGCCTTAGGTTACTTTATAAGTATAATTGATAACACTGAAGGAACAACTCTGCATTGGTCCATTTCACTGATGTCACAGCAAGTTGTGCAGGTCAGTTGGTATCTTGGCTTTAGAGTGTAAATAGGATGTTTTCTGTTATTTATAGTGTTTTTGTGTCTATCAGATAGTTTATTAGTTATTGTAATAGTTCGATTTTGTGTGTTTCATAAATTAAACCAAAATGGGTAAACAGAGTGATTTAAGTCCTCAAAAAATTGAACAAATAAATGTTTGACCTAAAGAAACTACATTATAACAGAAAGAAATGGCAATAAAACTAGGTGTTTCAACTCAAACAGTCAGTACTATTAAGGAAAAAATAACGGTCAAGATTTAAACTCGAAAAGGGTTGGAAAATATAATCGAAAATTGTAATAAGGGAACCGAAACAAAGCAGCAATCTTGGCTGTATTGAACTTATAAGGACATATTGTAAAAGAGGCAAACTAATTACCAAATGTATTAATAAAATATATATATATATATAATAAAATAAATGAATGAGGGAAAGTAAATAAACACATTAACAATAATTTAAACATAAATACACAAATTAATTAACAATTACACCTGTTACACTAAATACATGAAAACATGAATACAAAACACTGTATTAGAATATATATATATACGAGGGGTGGTTAATAAGTTTTGTGAATCGGTAGGGCAAAACAGAGGAAGGGGGATGGCTGTTTGTGGGGGTGTTAGGACAAGTTATGGCAAGTCAGGACCTGCAGCCGCATGCTCCTGCCTCATCTATTTAAGAAGCAGTAGCTGATCGCAGATCGTCAGTCACAAATTTTTCAAAAATGGAGAAGGTTGAGCAGCGCGCAGTGATCAAATTTTTGACCAAGGAAGGCAAGAATGCAAAAGAGGTCCATGAACGCATGGTTGCAGTGTACACCGACACCGCCCCTTCCTATGCAACCATTGCTCCCTGGAATAGGGAGTTCTGCCATGGTTGTGAGTCCCTTGAAGATGACCGCCGTCCAGGACGCCCGTCAGACGTGACCAACGAAACATTGTGGCCCATGTGGAGAGGAAGATCCTTGAAAATCGATGGGTGAAGGTCGAAGAAATCGAGCGAGAACTTGGAATATCACATGGAAGTGTTATCAACATCATCCACAACAATTTGGCCATGACCAAGGTCTCTGCCCGTTGGGTACCTAGAAACTTAACGCCCCATGATCGACTTCAATGTCGTCAAAGTCCACAAGGCCAGAGTTGCCCATCTGCCCTGCGTGAGTGCGGATTCGAGGAGCTCAATCATCCCCTCTACCGTCCAGATCTGGCCCCTAGCGACTACTTTTTATTCCACCAGCTCAAGGCTGCACTGTGTGGACGCCGGTTTGGGGGACTATGAAGATGTCCAGCTCGCCGTCTAGGAGTGGATTGAACAGCAGTCGAGAGATTTCTGGTTATCGGGAATTCAAAGCCTCAGGGACAAGTGGCGCAAGTGCATTGAAGTCGAGGGTAGTTATATTGAAAATTATAAAACACTTTTCCTCATATCTCGTTTCCTTATATCCGAATTGCAAAACTTATTCACTGCCCCTCGTATATATATATATATATATATATATATATATATATATATATATATATATATATAACAACCTAAAGGAATTATTACTGAAGTCCAACATTACGCTACATGTCTAAGATCACAACTAAATCCCAAATTAATATAATTACCGATATTAACTATTTAAGGTGGTAGTAGTTTTAACATATAACATTCACCCCTCCCTTAAAATTCAAAGATTTAATCGATCAACAGGTCATCGCATTCTACTCGATCGATGAACCACTGGGGAGGTTGGTACAGGGGTACTCTCAGGGAATTGAACATTCTGATTTGGTGCCGATTGATAGGTGTGAGTTGGAGATGGGAGAGATTTTGGAACAGGAGATAGAAGAGATGTTGGGGCAGATTGATCTGATGGCACTTCTGGGGCATCATGGAATGAGACATCTGGCAACCGAGAGGGCTTTTCTGTCAGCATTAGGATAGAATTTTCACTGAAGGGGCCAAATCTCTAAGAGAAAGTGTCTTCCCAGCCATCTTTGAACCAAATATGATCATATTAAGGTTTGCTTTCAAAAGCTGTATATCTTCCGTTCGGGGATCGGTCTTACTTCGAAGAAGAACCGGTCTGGATTCTAACAACCATGATGGCATCCTCGAGCCATTACTCGATCTCCTGGAATAGATAAATAAACGTTAATGAGGTATTACATTTGTAGAAGTGTTCAACATTGATCGTATTGAGTGCATAGCATCGGGGAGAATGACCTCCCAGCCAGCAGCAGGAAATCTTCTTGATTCCAGAGCTAGTGAAATAGTTTTCCAAACAGTGCCAACAAACCTCTCACATTGCGAGTTTCCCATAGGATGGTAGGGCGTAGACTGACTCATTGATATACTGTGGTTTGTATAAGTAAGTACAAAGCTCTTCAGACATAAGGGTGGATCCCCTATCTGAGTGAATATATTTTGGTAATCCCAAGATAGTAAAGAGAGTGGAGAGACATTTTATCATGATCGAGGTGGCTGTGTCTTTGCATGGAAAAGCCATGCAAAGCAAAAGGGAACCTCGAATACTCATTGACAAAAATCAGGAGATATTGGTTAATGCTATTTGAGGGGAGAGATCTTAAAGTCTACCGTCATTTAGTAAAAGGCATGCATCGCGCTGATAAGAGTTGAAGATTTAGGTTTATGATATTGAGGTTTCAATCTTTTGCATACATCGCATGCCCCCATAAGGGGCGCCTTGATTTGCCTTCCTGGCCGCCATGCTGATGGGACTCAGCGCCGCGTCTGGCCCCAGCTTAGCCTCTTCTCCTTTCACACAGCCTGTATTTCTCCCCTATTTCCTCACTTCCCCTACAACCTCTCCCACAACATTCTCTGGTCGGCCTCTCTTTTCACAGGGTAGTAGATGCTGACCTTCTCAGCTAACTATCCCAGATTGGGGCTGGAGGGAGCAGGGGACAATGTTCCCTAACCCCTGAGTTCCAGCTTGCGATGGTAGGTTATTAACAACCTTTTTTTTTACGCCGTGCCTAAGGTGGTGCCTAAGGGCTGCCTGTTCACCAGGCGGCACCTGGCTCTGCCAGCCCCATACGCACCCCTCGCAGAGTGGGCCACTGCAAGGGGTGATTAGTGTTTGCTTCCTATAAAAATAATAGGGTCACCATGCCCAATGATGAGAAAATAAAAAATCTTCCCTCAATTTCCCCCTGTCCATCGTCGGAGCCGCCCTTGGGCAGCTCCACAGAAAAAAAGGAGGTCCTCCTCCCCTATGTTCTCGCAGGGGACGCTCCAAATCTCTCTAACTGGAGAGGAGGCTTACTCCTCTCCTTCATCTATAGGTGTAGGGGACTCCCCCTCACACCTTTGCACCTCCCTCTTTCCAGCGGCAGTCCCCCCTTTACTCTCCAAGGGGACTGCCAAGAAAGTCAGCAGGCAGCCCATAGCCGACCACTCCCCATTGAAGTGGCTTGGTAGGGCAAACCCCCTTAGGGGGGGAGGGAAGCCAGGCCCCATTGATCGCTTCCCTCAAAAAACCTGCTGGCTAGAATATTAAACCTAGCAGGGGTCAGGGCCTGTGCCTCCCCAGGCTCAACTTGTGACACCACTGCCAATGGGACCCTCCATATTTCTCTAACCGGAGAGGAGGCTTACTCCTTTCCTTTGCGTACGGGTGCAGGGGACTCCCCCTCACCCCCTTCTCTGGAGGTGCTTTCGGGCACCTCCCTTTTTCCAGCGGCAGTCCCCTCTTTTCTTTCCAAGGGTAATGCCAAGAAAGCCAGCAGGCAGCCCTTAGCCAGCCGCTCCTCATCGAAGCGGCTCAGTAGGGCAAACCCCCTTAGGGGGGAGAGGGAAGCCAGGCCCCTTCGGTCGCTTCCCTCAAAAGACCTGCTGGCAAGGATATTAAACCTTGCCGGGGTTAAGGCCTGTGCCTCATCACAAAAGACTCTTGACGCTGCCAAGGGGACCTGCGATGTCCTGGGAGGGGATGGCTAACTGGAGGCCCCTCCTATGATAGACATGGTCCTTGAGGAGACCCAGCCTCAGACGGTAGGGCCTTCCATGGGGGGAAATCCGGGCTCGGTGCCAAGCACCGAACCCGAATCCGCCCCTATGCAAGGTCCCCGCAAACGGCTGAGGGCTACGAGGCAGTACAAGGAGGGGAGGGATCTCCTCCGACAGGTGCCTCTACGACTACCAGGACCTTCTCCATTTCGGAGAAGGTCCGGCTGGCTGAGGCCGGCCCATCTGGCATGGGGACTTCTGCTGGCGGAGGCGAGAAGCGGGTTCATTCCCCGCCCTCCTCTCCAACAAAATAGAAAGACTAAAAAGACAAAAAAGACAAAGAAGACTTGGGGCTCCTCTCCATCCGCGGGGGCTGCGGGGACGGATGGGTCTGCTGCCACTTTGGTAGGCGACCAAGCCAAGATCTACACATCCGGCCCCTCTACCCCCTCGTGTGCGGAGCCCCTGACTAAGACTAAGACCAAGTGTGCACAGGGCGGAGCCTCGATGACATCGGGGCCCCTCATTCAGAGGTTACCTGGCGTTTTCGAGCCAGCTGGCTTCAAGCGCTTCCTCGTTATTCGCTGCAATGATGGCATCGTGTTGTCCAAGGGCAACATGATCCATCAGAGGAGAGGATTAGCTAGTGCAATTGGTAGAGAGCCGAAGGTGACCCGTTTCTCGGACGGGAGCCTTCTGGCGAATGCGGCGAATCCCGCCGAGGCGGCCAAGATAAGTGCTCTTCGGACACTTCATGGCACCCCGGTGAGTGTGACGCCGCACTCTACCATGAACTTTGTGAAAAGGAGTAGTTTATACGAGGGAACTCGTTGACTACTCCATTGAGGACATCACCCTATAGCTGGCCGACCATGGGGTGGTCAAGGTCGAATGTGTGATGAGAAAACAGGGAGGGGCCTCGAGACCCACCCCTACACTCTTCGTCACGTTCGACTGTGACAAGCTCCGTGAGTCGGTGCGTGCCGGTTGCTACCGCTACCGCGTGAAGGCATTCGTGCCACTTCCGCGGCGGTGCTATTACTGTCACCGCTTCGTCCATACGAATCGCTCATGTAGACGTGCAAAGTCGGGGTCACCCGAAGTATGTGTAAATTGCTCCAAGGTCGCACACGATAAGTCCAAATCGTGTGTGGGCAAGTGTGTCAATTGCGGAGAGCCGCACCCCGCTTCTTCGAAGCAATGTTGTGCATATCTGCTTGAGAAAGAAATCCTGGCCGTTCAGGCCCAGGATCGACTCTCATTCCGCGAGGCTAAGGACTTGGTCCTGGCGCGCTCGGCTCTGCGTGGGACGGCATATGTCTCAATAGTTAGAAAGGCGAAACGGCCATGCGCCTCCACCGAGTCGTTAGACTCACAGGAGGCAACACCCCTGAAGATGGTCGCAGGGTATCTTCTGGGGTTCCTAAAGCTGTCCCCCGAAAGGAGGACAGCAACAAAGATGCTTCGGCTCCTTCGCCCACGCCCCGAGGTGGAGCGAGTGGCTCGGAGATGGTGGTTCCTCGAAAAGAAGGCCCCCCGCCTCCCAAGCCGCAACGCCCGCCTAAGGTTTCGAGGCGGAGGGAAGAAAAGACTCGCATGGCGAGCCCAACCTTCCCCAATAAGTCCTCGAAAGCGACAGCGCCTTCAGCGCTTTGTCTGGCCAACAGCGCCGCTGGGTTCTGCCACCGGGAAGCGTACGGCCATTCCCGTGAGGGTCTTCAGTTCGAGGAGGGCCTCCGCGTCTCCTCCGAGCTAGGCCTGGAGGGCATATTCCTTCAATGGAATTGCCGTGGACTCCGGGCCATCTGAGAGGAGCTATCATTTTGCAGGAGGTCATGCTAGGTGCGTGCCCCCGTCCTGGCCTCCCTGGGTATAAGGGTCTTGCGACCCCACCACCGCGGGATGGTTGGGCTGGGGGATGCGCGGTTTACACCCGGCATGATGTCTCCGTTCTTTCTTTCTCTTTAGATACCTCCTTTCAGGCAGTGGCTGTGCAGCTGCACCTGGATAGGAGGTATACTATCATTTCTGCGTACATTCCACCGTCAGCTGACTTCGACGCGGGGGACTTCCGCCGCGTCGTGGCACGTTTGCCGAGGCCCTATCTCTTGCTTGGAGATCTGAACGGCAGGCATCCTCTGTGGGGAGATTACTCCATAAATCCCAAGGGACAAGTCCTTCGCGATTTAATCGAAGAGCTTGAGATGGGTGTCCTAAACGTGGATGAGTGTACGCATCATTGTCCGAGAACCGCTTCATTTTCTTGCCTTGACCTATCTTTGTGCTCTTCGGATGCACAGCCTGATTTTAATTGGGGGGTGGTCGATGACCTCCATGGTAGTGATCACTTTCCCATTCAAATATCATTTTCAAGGCAACTGCTGCCTGAGAGCACCTCGGTGGTGCTTGGCGCGGGCGCCTGCATTTCAGGAAATGACTGAATTCTCTATCTCATTCGAGGAGTTTAGGTCGGTAGATGAGGCCGTTGAGTTCTTCTCCGGCAACCTCATCGCCGTGGGCCTGACTACTATTCCTAGGACGTCTGGCCGTTTTGCACGTCGACCACTTCCATGGTGGTCGGCCGAGTGTGAGACGGCCCACAAACAGAAGTGTTTTGCCTACATGCGCTATAAACGCCGCCCGAACGATTTCACTGTCGCTGAATTTCGTCGGGCTAGGGCTTGGTTCCGGTATATTTCGAAGCACGCCCGCCGCTTTTCTTGGCGGGCATACCTGTCTTCACTTAACGGGAAGACCCCTTTAGCTGAAGTGTGGAAGCGAGTCAAAAGGATTCCGGGCAAGTTCTCGCAGGACCTTCCTCCCGTTCTTCAGGAGAATGGGATCGCAATCTCGGACCCCGTGTCCGTGGCGGAATCCTTAGCGACCGCTTTTTCCGCATTCTCTAGCCGTGATGCTGCTCCGCTAGCATTCAATGCACGTCGTGATTTCGTGGAAGGCTGCCGGCTGGACTTTACCTCCAGAGGCGGAAAACCCTTCAACGACAAGTTTACTGTGAGTGAGTTGCGTTCCGCTCTCGCTTCGTGCGCGGACACTGCCCATGGTCCGGACAATGTCCCGTACGCCATGCTTTGACACCTGGGTGAGCGAGGCATGGCCTTTCTGTTAGATTTGTTCAACAGGATCTGGGTGGAAGGTCTTCTCCCAGACTCCTGGCGAATCGCTACTGTGCTTGCCTTTCGCAAACCGGGGAGAGATCACTCTACTCCGAGCGGTTTCCGCCCAATCTCTCTAACCTCTTGCGTGTGCAAGTTGATGGAGAAATTGGTAAATGTTAGATTAGCCTTTTTCCTGGACAGCGGAGGCCATCTGTCTTCCGCACAGTGCGGCTTCGGCAAGTTCCACTTCACGTCGGATGCTCTGCTCCGACTGGAAAATGTCGTCTGCGAGGCTTTCCTTCGTAGACAGCACTACGCCACGCTTCAGGTTGCTTTCTGTCGTCTCCGAATGGGGCACACTCGTTTGACGCATCGCTATTTGATGGAGCGCTCGCCTGCGCCCTATTGCAACGACTGCGTCGTTCCCCAGACTGTTCGGCACATTCTTGTCGAATGTCCTAGTCTGGGTGATCTGGGCGCACGACACCTGTCCCGGTACCGGGATGGGCGGGGTCGCTACCGCCTGTCCCTTGTACTCGGGATGAGTGCGTGCACATTGACTGGTGAACTTGCTGACTTTTTGGGGAAGGCCGGCCTTCTCCCTATTATTGTTTTTTTTTGTTTTGTTTTGTTTTTTGCATTTGTTTTTTTTTTCCCCTTTAGATTGCACGCTCCTGCGCCGGGGGGACCTCTCCCCGACGCAGGAGCTTGCTCCCTTTCCCCCATTTGGGGTGTTTTTTTCATTTGTTTAATTGTATTTTAAAGTAGCCTAGAACTAGGCCAGTTTTAATACGGCGACTAATGCCCATGTAGGCAGTCGCCAGATGAGCTCTTAAAAAAATATATATAATATAATATATATATTATATATATATATATATATATATATATATATATATATATATATATATATATATATATATATATATCGTCAGTTTCTAATTTAAATCTATCTGAGGGCAATTTTCTTTTAATCGTGTTATACGAAAGCAAATAAACAAAATAGTAAAAAGTCAGCCCTTCAATATGTTTAGGCCTAACCTCATCCTCCCCCTGATTAGCCACAAGTAGGGGATTGGGGGAAAAAAGAGGGGATCTTTCAAGACCTGACACTGTGTTATGTTTGTAAGCACTTTTCTCATATTTTCTATCCAGTGTCAGTTGAAAAAGGGTGTGAGATACACCAAAATGGGCAGGAGCTCCATCCTGCTGAAACCAGTCCGGAAGTCCCTCGCCTAGGCGCTCAATTTGAGGCATTAATTTGTCTCTCAACATGTTCAGATAAGTCTCACCGGTTACATGTTCATCAAAGAAGAAGGGTTCTAGCACATGAGCTTTCCACAAACCACACCACACCATCACCTTCTGGCAGCTTTGCTTTTTGGATGGATCCATCCAATGTGGATTTTCTTGAGACCAGTATCGAAGATTCTGTCTGTTGACTTCACCATTAACATAAAACAAAGCTTCATCACTGAACAACAAAAGGTCTTTAGTAAAATTGATATTTTCATACAATTTATCTGACATTCACACATCTGCATTCGTCTATCAGGGTCATCTTCCTTTAAGTGATGCAATATCTGTAATTTGTACGGATGGAACTTCTGTGGATAGTTGACCTTGGAACACCCAACTCCATGGATGTCCGACGAAGTGATTTCTTTGGGCTAGCAGCAATCTTGGCCATGACAACCTCTTTCGTTTCGTCTGAAGTCTTTGGTCGCCCGGAACGGGGTTTGTCCAAGAAACTGCCTGTTTCTTTAAACTTTGTGACCAATTTCCCAACTGCAGTAAAATAAATAGGTTGCTGATCAGGGTGTCGAAGGTTAAATTCATCGGCGATTTTGCGATAAGACCATCCTTCTCGTCCACTTAAGAGTACCAACTCGATTCTTTCTTCTTTAGACAGAGCCATCATTCGATCTGTGGAGGAAAAATAAAATAAATAAATAAAATATTAAAATTCTTATGTACCCAGACTTTGTGGACACCCTGTATATATATATATATATATATATATATATATATATGATGAAAATTAATGCAATATCGCAAGAAAAGATGAGGAATTAAACCACATTCTCCGAAGACAATTTAATTCAGAACAGTTTTGGTGTATCTCACACCCTTTTTCAACTGACACTGGATAGAAAATATAAGAAAAGTGCATACAAGCATAACACAAGGTCAGGTTGTGAAAGATCCCCTCTTTTTTCCCCAATCCCCTACTTGT
The DNA here is from genome assembly GCA_963969495.1 of Ceratothoa steindachneri. NCBI lineage: Eukaryota > Metazoa > Arthropoda > Malacostraca > Isopoda > Cymothoidae > Ceratothoa > Ceratothoa steindachneri. The sequence goes on from OZ018326.1 coordinate 24,238,155, forward strand.
GGCTAGTCTGGGAAGGGGAGGGTTAGGCCTAAACATATTGAAGGGCTGACATTTTACTATTTTGTTTATTTGCTTTCTTATTACCGGATTAAAAGAAAATTGACCCTCAGATAGATTTAAATTAGGAACTGACGATATCAAGCTTGATTCTACAATTCTTCTCTTAAAATAGTTAGCCGATATATATATATATATATATATATATATATATATATATATATATATATATATATATATATATATATATATATATATATATATATATATATATATTATATATATATATTATATATATATATTATATATATATATATATATATATATATATATATATATATATATATATATATATATATATAAGAAGGAGCAAATGCAAGTTCTGCGGGTGATAACAACCACCACAGGGCTTTGGCCATATCTATTTTCTGTCTTTCAAAACAATTTTGAAGACAAACAAAGGTGCAGAAACCTTGCATTGCAGACTATATAACGATATACTACAAGAAAGAGAAATTGGACGCGAATGAGCAATGACACAAGAAACAGGAGTTTTTTAGAGGCAAGAGAAAGGGACATTAGAAGAAGACCAGAATCAAAGAGAGCAGAGGGCGGCACAATGAAGGCAATCCTTTACCAAGAAGACAGAGATAACCTCAGGGGAAAAAGGTTTGAAATTCCTGGCCGGGACTCGAACCCGGGTCTGCTGATTGCCAGTCAGATGCTCTACCGCTGAGCTACCAGGCACAGTGACTCTACTTCGCTCATTCGCGTCCAATTTCTCTTGTATATATATATATATATATAATATACATATATATACTATATATATATATATAATATATATATATATATATATATATATATATATATATATATATATATATATATATATATATATATATATATATATATATATATATATATATATATATATTATAATATCATTGACTAGAAAATGCAACAAATTACTCAAAAAATATTTCTTTCATACCAACTTCAAAATCACTTTTGTCAACCCACTTTCCATAAGAAGTTTCTTCTCGTCAAAAGACAAACTTCCTCTAGAAATGAGCAGCCGTGTTGTTTATGCTTTTACTTGTCTTTGTTGTTTGCAAGGAACCTATATTGGTAATACGGTTCGCTCATTAAAAGAGAGGTTTTGTTTTCACATGGGAATAAGCCATCGCACTGGAAAAAATTTGTCTAATAAGGAAGCTTCTGTAATTAGAAATCATATTATGCAATGCAAGACAGACTGTTCCATAGATAACTCCAAAATAATGTGTCATAATAATAATGAATTTAGTCTAAGAATTTTGGAATCCCTACTAATACGTACAAATCTCCTACACTCAACATAGATAATTCGGCTGTTCCCCTTCTTATTTCTTAATTTTAATTACCTCATTAAACAACCAACCAACCTTCTCTTATTTAACAACCAACCAATCAAATTCCTATCCTTCTTTAAGCCACATCTTTTATAATTTCTTCACTTTGTGATTTCTCCTGAACTTCATCGGTAAGCAATATTATACTGTAATTTTTTACTTTTGTGTTTTTGCTTCTTCTTTTTTGTGTCAATAGTGTTATATTAGATTAATAATTTGATTCTCTTGCCTTTTAAATTCCTGAGTTATTTTCTAATTTTTGATTTACCTACATAGTCTTATTAATTATTTTTAATATTTTTAATATTCTTTAACTGTATTAGATTAATTTATGTTTTAGAACCTGAAGATGGGTGATACCCCCGAAATGTTGTTCTATAAATAAATCTTATGTACCTCAGCCTCCTACATGTCCTTACCTTCACCGTAAAATTATATATATATAAATAATATATATATATATATATATCAATGATCCCAAATATTGAATCATTATGAATATAAGTTAGTTATCAACAACAAATAACAACCTACAGAATTATCACTGAAGTCCAACATTACGCTACGAGGCTAAAATCCCAACTAAATCCCAAATTAACATAGTTACTGATGTTAACTATGTAAGGTGGTAGTAGTTTTAACATATAATTAAAATGAGAAACAACTCCAAGAACAGATCAAAAATTAATACAAGAGGCTCTTAAAAACAGAAGAATATCTTGGAAGATTTCTAGTGGGCTGGCAGCAGAGGGTGTTAGCCTTGTCCGAACAACAATGAATGACAGCCTTTTGGAAGCTGGATTGAAATCATATCGCCCGAGAAAGTAGCCACGACTCATGGAAACATTGATGAAGGCAATCTATTCCTGGGCAAAGAATCACCTTGAATGAACTTCAGAATGGACTTACCTTTAATTCATAAAAAAAGCATTAATACCTATTAACTTTAACAATACTGCATTTTTGTAATGGCTTCACTCTTTTCAAACCATAGTTTATTTGATGATTCATTACTTCAATGGCTTTTCCAATACTTCTAGGGCTGTTTATCTACTTATATTGTATTTTCTACTATTGGAAGTTCATCAACCAATGCAGTTCTAGATGACCATGTGCAGTCTGTAAGAAGGCTGCCTGGAGAATAATTTATGGCTGAATGTCTGAGGAAAACAGTAAAATTTTCAATGAAAATCATGGTGTGTGGAGCCATTTCTGTGCATAGAACAAGTCATTTGCACATTGTTGAGATAACTATGAACCAAGAAAAGTATATAGAAGTTCTTAAAGGTCATTTACTTCCTCAAATAATGGAATGGTATGGTGCCAGACTTTGGATATTCCAACAAGACTCAGCCCCATGTCATACAGCAAAATCAATGAAGATATGGTGTGCAATGGAGTTCAGCTGCTTCCATGGCCCTAAAATTCTCATGACATGCATCTGATTAAGAGTTTATGGTGAGGGTTGAAAGATGAAATATACACAGAGCCCATTATGACCAAACAGCAACTCATATGCTGTCTCATTGAAGTTTGGTTCAGATCTAAACAAATCCAGGAAATGTGCAAAACATTGATCCCTGCTATGCCAGGACATGTTAAAGCACTCATGTATGTTAAGAGTAGCCATACTGCTTACTAATGAATGTAGAAGACTTAACACTGTGCCACTGTGTCAAAATAAATCTATTTGCAATCAATAAAATTGGTTTTATTAGCATTTTTGTTGAAAAATTTAATCTTTTTGAAAAATCCATAATTCTGCCAATACTTAGGTTCAAACACCACCCATTTTTCATTTTCTTATCAAGTAAGAGAGATCTAATTTATCCTGTTTCCTATATCTCTTCCTTTGTTCTTAGTCTGTTTGTTCTTATATATAGACAAAAACATTTGTGCATCAACCTTTCCTAATCCTATAGGTTATTAAGCATGTACTGTGTTAATGTGTATATTGTGATTCCCTATTATAGACATATACAATAGTCAGAATGGACTGCTTCATAAATGGTCCTGTCCTCAAAATTCCTTTCATTTTTCTTAATGTTCCTTGACCAAGAAATCACTCTCTGCTAGATTACAACTTTTTTTTCCTCAATTGTATATTGCAAGATTGTTGAACATTTTCAGGGGCGTTGTCAATGCTTGGGAGAAAAGAAACGGTTCCAACACCGCCAATCAATTTGCTGGCAGACTTTGCTGGTGGGGGACTTCTATGTGCATTAGGCATTGTCATGGCGCTTTATAATAGAGTCAGTTCAGGTGAGATATTCAGGAGGTAAACTAAATGTCTTGTCCATTAGTGTTGTAAGGAAGCTGTCCTTCAGGGTTAGTGTTTTGAAGTGCTTTTCTTTTTCCTGCAAGGGATGCCCCATTTAGACTGTTACCCCTCTCACCCGGAGGAGTGGCATGTCCTCCCAGCCCAGTACCCTTGGTATGTCTGAAACTAGGATGAGACTACCTTGGCTGTATTCTTCTAGGCATTTTCATTTATCCTCCTTTTCACCCTTCCTTGGCTGTCAGCTAATTTTTACAAGCTGGTCACTAACCATCTTTAGTCCATTCACTCATGTTGAGACTGGGGAGGGTGGTTCTCTCCCTTGGCTCTGGTGGGGATTATATGCTTCCCTTCTTTCTATCTATTCTCTCATCCACTGTCTCTCCCTCCTTGAAGATCACTGTGGACATTATTGTCCATCAGTCTGTCTTCAGGGGTCCTACCTTGCTGAACAGGCCACTGTGGAGGAGTCAGACTAAGGATCCTCACACCCGTGTGTTGAGTACCGTTATATGGGTTGCCGATCATGTTCACCGGAGGTATCGCCTTGAAGGCTGCACTTGTTCTGGGGCTGATAGCAGTCCACAGCATTGGTCGTAGCCTAGCTGTCATCAAACTTGCATTCATGACGTTGCACTGATTTTAAAATGACAGCTACGTAGCATTGGGGAGGGCTACCCTGAGGATGGTGTAAAGTGCCTAGTCTGGGAGCAACTACAGTAACATGACTCCACTTCCCCAGGGGTACATGTTCTTTTAATAAAAATATTTATGGGTAAAAATAATAAAAACTTTTCCCAGAGGCTCCTAGGCTTCTGGTCTCCGTGGCACCAATGACCGTGATCTTCGTAGACTTGATCCTTTTGGTTCTAAGGTCGACGATGATCTTGATTATGATAGATTTGTAGTCTTAAAATCAAAGAATGATACACCAATAAGTAAGACTGACATTTTCAATGTCTATGAAGACTTTGTTGCCAAATGTGGTGAACTTGCCCAAATGTGGCCTAGGAATGATGGCTGCCTTGTTGTGGAGTCCTCTTCATTTGATCAGCATCAAAAAATCAAAGCACTAGATTCTCTTGCTTCCCTCAATATCTCCTCTTCAGCCCATCATACCTTTAACACCTGCAAGGGGGTTATCAGGTCTGGGAAGCTTATTGAATATGATGTAGACAGGCTTGTTGCTAAACTAACTTCTCAGAAGGTTGTTGGTGCATACCACGTCACTCGTAATGTTAATGGCACCAGAGTTCCTTTCGCTACTATCATATTAACTCAATAGGTTGGAACTCCCTAAGAATATCAAGGCTGGTTATCTGTGTATTCCCGCGAAGCCCTACGTGAAGAATCCTCGTAGGTGCTTTCATTGTCAACGTTTTGGACATGTCAATAAGCACTGCAGACAGGAGTGAGTATGTGTCAATTGTTCCTCTGATTTCCATGGAACACCGTGCCCTCATCCCCCTTGTGCCAACTGTGGTGGTGATCACCTAGCCACCTCTAAGCAGTTCACCTTTTTCTTGTATGAGAGGTTGTTGCTCTTCAGAATAAATTCCGAATTAGCAAGAGGGATGCTAGAAAGAGAGCTAAAGAATACACCAGGAGTGAGTTTTGCGTTGCTCTTAGAGTGTCCAGACCAGTCCGTAACAGACAACAGAGACCATTCAGACCTCCACTTCTATGGCGACAGAATATCCGTCAAGAAGCCCCAATAGAATCTCTGCCTCAGAATGATGCTCCTCCTCCCTCTCCAATCTTTAGGGAGGTTCTGCTTCTCCTAAACAAAGGCGCAAGAGGACTTGCCATTCCTCAGATTCCCCTCCATCAGCATCTAACCAACCATTGACATGTCCTGAAGACATGGAGGCGGATTCCGAGGATGTTTGTGCGGTATTCGTTTCACCTTTGGACATCCACCCTCCTCCCACTGAATCTGCCTTGAGTCCATCAGTCACAACTAACCAGCCTATTACATCCACAGCATCAGCAACTCCAGAAGAAGCTTAACAGATTTTTCTGATCCAACTTTTGCTGTCGCTCTTTTGGAAGAGGAGAAACACCCTTCTGTGGTTTCTTCACCCACCCCAGCTGACCCACCAACCACCTCTAAGAATGACTCTGTACCATCTCTCTCAACATTACACCTACCAGTATAGAGGACCCAATATCTTCAGAGGCATCTTTGCCAGCAAAAACCACCCTGCCATATTCACACCTGACAGATGGTTCTTTGTTATCTAATAAAAAAGCCATCCCCAAAACATTCAAACTACCTATACCTCAAACGTTAATTACACCTAAAAATGAAAAAGATTCAAAACCCCAGTCACCTTCATGAGGTGCAAAGAAAAATTTAATTACTCTTAAATGATGAATAGGTTTCCAATTGTTCATTGGAATCTACAAGGGATCTTCTCCAAATGGGAAGAATTCAAACTCCTGCTTCATGATTTCAACCCTTGCTGTATAGGATTACAGGAGACCCAATTGGGTATTCGTTGATTACCCAATATCCCCCACTATGTGGAATATTTTAAGAATCCACCAGAGCCCATTCATGGTTTGGCTATTTTTACCTGTGAAGACTGTTCTCACTTAGCAATCCTGTTGAGAACAGACCTTCAAGCAGTGGCAATTTGTGTGTATACCAATCGTTTATACACAGTTTGCTCACTGTACCTCCCTCCTGGTGAAGGAGTAGTTGCTTCAGACTTGGCTAACAAATTAGCTAATCTCATCTCCCAACTCCTGACCCCATTCCTACTAGTTGGAGACTTTAATGTAAGATACCACCTTTGGGGAGACTATCATGACAACCCCAAAGGAGATCTGATTGTGAGACTTATGGAGACCTTGGATGTGTCATTATTTAATGATGGCACTCCAACATCCTAACATGTCCAGACCAATGGCTCTACCTATGTAGATTTGTCACTTTGTTCCTCAGACTGCAGAGCAGATTACAGCTGGTTGGTGGATTCTGATCTGAGAGGAAGCGATCACTTCCCAGTTGTTCTGACCTCATGCCTGGGTGGCCCTCCTTTTCCACCGGGCAATAGGTGGAACACCAGGAAATCCAATTGGCCAAAGTTTGAATACCTTTCTCACCATTTTGGACACTTTCCTCAGGGTGACATTGACATGGTCCTGGAGAACTTCCATGATCATCTCAACCAGGCGGCAAATTCTTCCATGCCCCTCTCCAAAACTATTTCTCATAAGACCCATCTCCCTTTTTGGCCTGAGGAATGCAGCAAAGTGGTGACAGAGTGTAAGGGAGCTTGTCGTCGCTACCATCGAAACCCTACTGCCTTTAATAAGAATGCTCGTAGACGAGCCAGGCAGTATGACAGCGTACCCTCTGACAGGCTTGCCGAATTTCCTTTAAAGGGTACATCAACTCTATCAACCATCAAACTCCACCAGACAAAGTCTGGAAAAGGGTGAAAAAGCTCATGGGCAAAGCAAGTAGTTTCTCTGGCCCCAATATAGTTGAAGCAGGCGAGTTTTGGGGAGACTTAGCCAGAATTTCAAATGTCCTGGCAAAGACATTTGCTGACATTTCCAGCCCTAACAATTACTGCTTAGAATTTCAACACGTCAAAAAAATACAAGAGCAGTGCCTCTTGAACTTCATGGATCCCTGTATGGATAATGAACCATACAATAAGCTCTTTTTCATTCATGAACTTCGAAGTGCACTTAGAAGATGTGAATCCACCGCACCTGGTCCTGATGGTATCTCTTATGATATGATCAGGAATATGCATTCAACACTCATTTTGCATCTTCTCGATATATTTAACTATATCTGGATTAAGGGCTGTTTCCCTTCCAATTGGAGGGAAGCAATCATACTTTCCCTTCATAAACCAGGAAAGGAAGGGACACTTCCGACCCACTATCTCCCAATTGCCCTTACTTGTTCCCCATGCAAACTTTTTGAAAGGATGGTGAATGCCAGGTTGGTATGGTTTCTGAATAAACACAACCATATTTCTCCCTCACAGTCGAGTTTTAGAAAGAAACAATGCACCATAGACCTGCTGGTCAGGATTGAGGATTGCATTTGACAAGCTTTCTCAAAGAGACAACACTCCATTGCTGTCTTTTTTGATCTAGAAAAAGCATATGATACACCTGGAGGTATGGTAACCTGAAGCAACTATATGACTGTGGTATCAAAGGCCATCTTCCTAGGTTCATACAGCAATTTCTTGTTGGCCTTACAAATTTACTTTGGCCAACAACCACACGTATATATTTATACAAAAGGCCTTACAATATTCTCGGCCAAACAAACGAAAGCTATATACAACAATGCACGTCCAAACACTCCAACCAAAGACAAAATATCGGAATGACGGGTGCACCCTTAACTCACTAACGGAGCCAGACGAGTCAGGGAAAATGGGAGGTGGCCCACTTTCTGCGGGATTCTGAGGGGTCCGGGACTCGGCAAAGCTAAGGACTTTAGGAACCTGGGATGCTTGTTAGTCCCAACTGCTGAGTCATAGTCTGTGAGGTACTGCTCCAATTACTCCCTGGAGACTGGGAGGTGCTCCCCAAGTTCCACACCTTAGAAGATCGCCCCGAAAGGTAGGCACACGTGCGAGGGTCAGGATTGGCTTCAGCCATCTCCGAAAGCTAGATGTTGCCGACTATTGGTACCACAGAGCTGGAAAAGAGAAGGCACATTCATTCACGGAATCACTGCCACACTCAAACATCTTTACTCCTAAAACATTCAACCACATCCACACTCACACAATTTTCACTCACCTATTTCCCGTCCAGGCGGCTCTTCCTTCTTCAGTCCCAACTAATGACTTTCAAACTATTACTAAACGCAAAATTAGCTGAAAGAATCCGCCTAAAAAGAAAATAGAGATGAATGGGGATGCACGATAGAGGTCTATCGAGTCCCCCCCACCCAAAGCAATAACGGTCATCACAGGATCCACACACACATTCTGAAAAAAGAAGAAAGAGATTAGACATAGGGAAGGGTAGGTGGACAACCAAACTACTACAATATGACAGGTTTCCTTCGCTGACTCACCCCTTTGTTTTGCGCATGACTGGAGATACAGGTCAACCTAGGGAATTATCAGTTATTCCATATCAGATCCCTAAAGTACCCCATGGCTATTGCAACCCATGAGGGTTTGCAAGGTGCTGGCAGGCGAACCGAAGACTAAGTTCTTGCCTTCGGTTCTACGAAGCCTCTTTTATGAACACTCTTGTGCCACAAATCAAGCGCTTTTATCTACACAGATGGATCTAAATCCTCTGATGGGAGCCCAGCTTGGCATCCTTTTTCTCCTTGTGCTAACCCCTACTTTCCCATAAGGGGCGCACCAATTTGCCACCGTGCCGACGGGACTCGGCGCCCCGTCCGGCCCCAGCTTGGCATTCTTTTTCTTCTGCCGCTAACCCCTATCTCGTCTTCTGTACCAATTCTCTTCCCCGTAAGCGGCGCGGTGATTTGCCTTCCTGGCTGCCGTGCTGACGGGACTCAGTGCCCCATCCGACCACAGCTTAGCCTCTTCTTCTTTTCTTACTTTTACCTCTGTACGGGTCGATGGATCCTCCCACTGGGGGGCATCATTTGCAGGACCGGACCATGCCTTAGAGGAGGTTTGGTTGCCCGGGTCGTCATTTTGTTTCTGAGAGGTCTTAGCACCGCAGTCTAGAGAATCTCCCGTTATGCGGCTCAGCTGTTTTTAAAACGACAGTGGGAGTTGGGGGGGCGGGTTACCACGTCTGGGCTGTATGGGCGCGCTTTGGACTCACGGTGACGATTTGGTGCATGCCCTCGGCTCCAGGGGCAGCCCAAAATAAAATATATACTTATATGGGTAAATTTAACAAACATAACTCCCATCCCAGAGACAGGCCTGGTCATCGTGCCTTGGACCCTGATGGTATACGCTTTGATTCTTTTAAGTAAGAAGTCGACCCTGAGTTGGATTATGACCGATTTTTAGTCTTGAAAGCGAACGATAGTCCTCTTAGTAAGGCTGACATCTTCGACGTCTATGAGGATTTTGTTGACAAATGTGGCGAACCTGCCCCAAATGTGGCCACGTAATGATGGCGCATTGATATCAAAACTTAGCAATCAGAAGGTTGTAAGAGCTCACCGCATTTCCAGATTTTTGAATGGCGCTAGGTTACCTACCGCTGCCATAATCCTGACCTTCAACAGATTGGAACCGCTAAGTACATTAAGGCTGGCTATCTTAACATCCCAGTCAAGCCTTACGTTGAAAACCCACGACGATGCTTCCATTGCCAACACTTTGGCAATATAAGCAAGTTTTGTAAACAGGCAAGGTTGTGTGTGAATTGTGGATCGGATTATCATGAGACGCCCTGTTCTCAACAGCCGTGCTGCCCTAACTGTGGTGGAGAACACCCTGCAACATCACAGCAATGCACTTTCTTTCTCTATGAGAGAAGTCATTGCCATTCGAAACAAGAACAGGGGCAGTTTTAAAGAGGCCAGAAGAAGAGTAAAGGAGATGTATGTCCAACCTGGTGTGAGCTTTTCTGATTCTCTGCGTTCTACTGGCCAAAGACAGGGAGAAGCCAGAGACCTCCTACTGGTTTTCCTGTGCCTGACCAGGTAAAAAGTCCTCCTCATCCTAAGCGTAGATCTCCTCGTGATGAGCACTTGTTCAGCACCTAACAGTGCTTCTGAGGTTGCTAACAAGAAGAGGAACCTTCCATCCTCTCCTGGTTCCCCAAGGGTGGTTAAGCACCTTGCTACCGCTCCAGAACATGTAGATGTTGATCATGTTGGTCCTCAGGTGGTATCCATTCCACCTCTGGACATTCACACCCTACCCCTAAAGGACCAAGCTCTTCAGCTCCAAAGCAAGTTATCACTCCACCCCCCCTCTCCCCTTGTTGATACTACTTTGGAATTCCTTCGATCCCTGAATGAGAAGGAACCAACCTTTGCTCCTTTCCAGGAGCCAGCTGTTGTGGAGGTTACCCCCTTATGTGAGAAGGACTCTCAAAAACTGACTCCACATCCTTCTCTATCAACATTGAATTCACAACTATTTCCGATGTCCTCGCCACCACCATCGCCTCTACCATCCAAACCAATACCACCAGCTGTGTCAACATCGTCTGTTCCTTTGACACTTGAACTGACCCCTTGAGTTGCTTCCATTTTTGCTTCTCCAGTGAAGACTTCTCTCTTACAGCCACTTATCAAAATCTGATGCACCACCTCTTAAAGAAAAACCAAAGGCAAAACTCAAGCTTCTGATGCCTCCTTTGTCATACTCCAAGCCTAAGGCTAGTATGACACAAACTACTTCCGGAAGGCTGGTAGTTCAAATCCAAAATCTCCTACCCCTAAGGGTAGGAAGAAATCTAACATTATGCTTAAACGGTAACAATGTTTCCAATTATTCATTGGAACCCCCAAGGTCTCTTCCCTAAATGGGAAGAGTTCAAGCTCCTGCTTAATGATTACAATTCTGATTGTATTGATTTACAGGAGACTTGCTTTGGTACTCGCAGAGTACCCAACATTTGGGGTTTTGTGGGATATTATAAGAACCCCGGAGAACAAATTCATGGTTCTGCTGTTTTTGTTAACAACAGGGTTCCCCACAACCAGCTCTCTCTTAACACAGACCTGCAGGCGGTTGCTGTCCGCCTGTTTTACAGTCGCCATTATTCGGTCTGTTCGCTGTATCTTCCTCCTGGCGAGAAAAGAGATACAGCTGTTTTAGCTACAAAGTTAGCTAATTTAATTTCTCAACTCCCTCCTCCCTTTTTATTGATTGGCGACTTTAATGCTCGACACCCCCTTTGGGGGGACCATAATAACAACCCTAGAGGAAATATGATTGAGAGATTTCTGGGCACTAATGATGTCTGCTTTCTTAACGATGGCAGTGACACATTATTTCACATCCAGACGAACAGCTTTACATGTGTTGACTTGTCTCTCAATTCACCAAGCTGTAGAGCTGATTTTGACTGGGCAGTGGATCCTGACTTGTGAGGCAGTGATCACTTGCCCCTTGTAATAACACCATGTACAGGTAGTCCTCCTCCACCACCTAGCAAAAGATGGAATACAAAAAAAGCAAACTGGCCTAAGTTCAGGCACCTCTCGAGCCATGATGGGACCTTCCCTCATGAAGATATTGAAGTGTCTATTGATGATCTTCTAGCCCACGTCAATCATGCAGCTAATTCCTCCATCTCGCTCTCCGGCCTAACTGCTTGTGGACCACAATTGCCCTGTTGGTCTGCTGAATGCTCAAGAGTTGTCACTGAATGTAAACAGGCTTGCCGACGTTACCATCGGTGCCCCACGATGGTAAAGAAACTTGCTCGTAACTGAGCAAGGGCAGCATGGCAACGCACCCTCGAAGAGCTCGAAAGACCTCGTTGGATTGTTACATCGCATCGATATGTTGTCAGACCCCTGTAAACAAAATCTGGAAGAAGGTCAAAAAGCTAGTGGGAGAATCCATCTGCTTTACAGCTCCCAACATTGTTTAGGCCAGAGAACTGTTGGGAGACTTGTCCCATATTTCCGATGTTTTGGCCAGATCGTTTGTTAATATTTCAAGCCCAGACAACTATTCGATCCAATTCCAGCGCTTTAAGCTCGAACAGGAGCAGCATCCTATCAACTTTATGGAGCCTAACATGGATAATGAGCCTTATAACCGGCTCTTTTCTATCCATGAGCTCCATAATGCACTGAAGCTTTGTGGATCCACTGCACCTGGATCAGATGGCATTTCCTATGATATGATTAAGAATATGCATCCATCCCTCCTCTCACATTTGCTGGACATCTATAACTTCATCTGGATTAAGGGCTGCTTCCCTTCTATATGGAGGGAGGCTGTGGTTTTACCTTTCTGAAAACCAGGAAAGGATGGGACGGAACCCTCCCATTACCGCCCCATTGCCCTTACTAGTTGTCCATGTAAATTGTTTGAGAGGAGGATAAATACAAGACTCGTCTGGTTTTGGGAGACAAACCATCTTATATTTTCCTCTCAATCAGGGTTCAGAAAAAAGCAGAGTACCATCGACCTGCTTGTTAGAATGGAGTCTTATATAAGCGATGCTTTTTCAAAGAGGTAGCAATTTGTTGCTGTTTTCGTTGATATTGACAAAGCATATGATACCACTTGGAGGCGTGGTATCCTTAAGCAACTCCATGATTGGGGCCTGTGGGGCTTTCTCCCCAGGTTTGTTGGGCAATTCCTCATGTGGCGCACACTATGTGTAAAAGTTGGAAATGCCCTATCAGAACCCATAGAGCAAGTTGAGGGTGTGCCACAGGGAAGTGTCTTCAGTGTCATCTGCTTCTCTGTGGCCATCAATAGCATTATCACAAATCTCCTAGCTCAGATTTCCTCAACTCTATATGTGCATGACTTAGCGCTTATCTGTTCACCACCTAGACCTCCATTTGTCATCCGTAAGCTACAGTGGGTTATAAATACCGTAGCTGATAATGCTTCTTCTAAGGGCTTCCGCTTTTCCGCAATAAAAACCAAGGCTGTCCACTTTTACAATCATAGATCGGTGACATGAGCCCCTTCCCATTTGTCACTCTATGGTGTCTCTGTCACCTTTGAGCCCCATTTCAGACTTCTAGGGGTGATCTTTGACTCAAGGCTTTCTTGGAGGCCTCATTTGGATGCTTTGAAAAGGTCTTGTTCTAAGAGAATGGACATAATGAAATTACTGTCACACACTTCTTGGGGAAGTGATCGAAGCACCCTGTGGCATCTGTATTCAGCATTGGTCCAGTCAAAGCTGGACTATGGGTCACAGGTGTACTCCTCTGCCTCACCATCTATCCTTGATAAATTAAATACTGTGCGTAACCAGGGTGTGTGCCTGGCTTCTGGAGCCTTCAAGTCCTTCCCTGTGTGGAGTCTATGCAGAGAACGGGGCTCTTCCTCTTCCTTTTCATAGGCTCAAATCTAACCTCAAATATCTTTTTAGACTTGAGCAATTACCATGGTCGCCAGGATATGAGTGCATGTTCAATTTGCGAATAGTGACCTCATATGATAGATTTCCATCCCTGGTTCGCCCTTTTGCTCTGCACATGGCCGTCACACAGGATGTATAAGGGAGTTTTCTGTTATTCCGTTTTCAATACCAAAGATTCCCCCATGGCTCATACCACCTGTAGTGGTATGCAAGGGGCTTACTGGTAGGCCCAAGGATCAGTTCTTGCCTGTCGTTTTGAGAACCATGTATGATTAACACTCCTCCCACCATCGGCCTAGCACTTTTGTGTTCACCGACGGGTCCAAGTCATCGGACGGAGTTGGAGCTGCTGCTCCTTCCCATCTCAGACAGCATTGATTCGCCTACCAAGTGCAGCTTCTGTTTTCACAGCAGAACTTGTTGCCATTCTTGCTGCACTCTTTGTTATTGCTCCTATGCCATCTGGTTGTCTTACGATTTTCTCTGACTCCCTTAGTTCTCCGGAGGCATTGAGTGCTTTTGGTTCTAGCCATCCGCTGGTTTCCAAGATCCAGCAGTGGCTTTTTTTTCTTTCTCCTATTCATAAGATTTCTTTTTGCTAGGTGCCCAGTCACATGGGCATCCCAGGGATTGAAAGGGCGGATACTGTGCCTAAGGAAGTGGTATCATTGGGGACACCCCCATCAGCCCCAGTCCCACTTCATGATGTCTATTCCCGCATCGAATATGTCCTCTGCTTATGGCACAAGATGTGGGATGAGCTTCCTCCGACCAAGCTCCATTCCATAAAACCTTCAGTCCTCCCATGGCCACGTAACATGAGAACACATAGACTGGAGGTCATTTTGTGCCGACTGAGGATAGGCCATTGCCGTCTCACTCATGGGCACCTCATGAATGGGCAGCCCCCACCTTTGTGCATCCTGTGCTGAGTGCAGCTGTCCATCCTTCGCATCTTTGCCGAGTGCCCCCTTTTGAGAAATCTTGGGAGAAGGGTCTTCCCTTTCATTACTGGACAGATGGCCCCCATCTCCCAACAGGTTCTGCGGGGCATCTTGTCTGAGACTCATGTCTCATTTTAGTGTGAATAGAATTTTTAAATATTTAGAAGAATCTAATCTTTTACCCAAAATTTAGTACAGTTTCATGATTTTGTATTTTCTGTTCTTGTATCTATTGTTGATCCATCTATACTCTATGTTTTTATCCTTTGTCAAGTTCTCAATAGTTTATTTTTTATATCCTTGTACACCCCTTGATGGTTTTAAATTCCTGTACTTCCATTCTATTGATCTTAACTTCATAGCTATATTTTTGTATATTCTCCAGATGTCTATATTTCTATTGAGAACACTCATGCAAATTACTACCCCTCCCTGAGGATCACCTTGTCGTGGTGGAGGGGCTTGCGTACTCTAATGATGCAGTGGGCTATGTCAGTGAAGGCTGACCGAGATGGTCACTACTTCCCATCAGTCGGTTTTCAGGGGTCCAACCTTGCTGAACAGGCCACTGTAGAGGAGTCAGACTAACGATCTTCACACCTTCGTGCTGAGTACCACTGTACGGGTTGCCGATTTGTTCGCCGGAGGTATCGCCATAGGTCGTACTCGTTCTGGAGCTGATAGCTGCCCACAGCTTGGGTCTTAGCCTAGCTGTCCTCAAACTTCCATTCATGATGCTGCACTGTTTTTAAAACTACAGATGTAGCGTGGGGGGGGGCTACCCCAAGGACGGTGTAAAGCGCCTTGTCAGGGGCAGCTACAGTAACGTGTCCACTTCCCCAGGGTACATGTTCTTATTAATACAAATATATATGGGTAAAAATAACAAAAACTTTTCCCAGAGGCCACAGGCTTCTGGTCCCCGTGCTGCCAATGACTGTGTTCTCCGTAGACTCGATCCTTTTGGTTTTGGTTCTATGGAAAATTTGTACTATTGAAATCAGATAACGATAAACCATTGAGTAAAGCTGATATTTTCAACGTTTATGAAGACTTCGTTGCTAAATGTGGCGAACCAGCCCAAATGTAGCCTAGAAATGATGGCTGTCTGGTAGTGGAATCAACTTTATTTGAACAACACCAAAAAATCAAAATACTCGATTCTCTAGCTTCGCTGAATATCTCCTCTTCAGCCCACCCTACCTTTAATACCTGCAAGGGGGTTATCAGGTCAGGGGAGCTGATTGACTACGATGTGGACCGACTTGTTGATAAACTGACTCCCCAGAAAGTAATCAGCGCATACCGCGTCACCTGCAATGTTAATAACACAAGAGTTCCTTCCGCTACCATTATACTAACCTTCAATCGGTTGGAACCTCCTAAAAACATCAAGGCTGGCTACTTGTGTATCCCTGTGAAGCCCTACATTGAGAATCCCCGTAGGTGCTTCCATTGCCAACATTTTGGGCATGTCAGCAAATACTGCAGACAGATGAGGCTATGTATTAATTGTTCTTCCGACTTCCATGGAACACTGTAGCGGGCCGAAAATAATCTCTAATCCCAATCGATCCAACCCGCTTCCTACACTGTCCGGACGTGAGAAATCGAGGGAGAATGAAACGGATTGTATATACAGTCCCTTTACTTACAAAAAAAAAGTACAATGATAGTTACAGTTATATTTACAGCAATTTATATTTACAAGGGAAGTGTGCACACTTCAAAATGAGGCCAAATTCCCCCTACAAAATACGATACCAAAAGAGAATTTTATAACAGGCGAATACAACAAATTTACTTATATATCTACACAAAACATAAAAAAAACACAACAACCGAACGAAAAGGGGCACGCGCTATCACTTGTGTGCTGGAGGTGGGTGGTAGTAGGCTAACTTAGAAGGAGGCAGGATTGTCAACGAAGGCGGGTATGGTGGTCCAGGTGGTTAGCGAGGTATGAAAGCCCTCCGTCTCAGGGCTGGGCGGAGCACTCGTCTAGAGAACCCTTCTTGCTGTCAGTCCACGCTTCCACTCTCTTTAGAAGAGATATATCCTCTTTTTATGACCCCTTTATTTATACATGGAAGGGAAACTAATAAGTGGGCATTACCCGAGTAAATTTATCGACTAGCTTACCTCTTTCCAGAATATGGCGCTTTGCTAAAAGAATATATAAACAAAGTACAATTTTGATAAAAGATTATTTTAAGCAAAGTACAATCTGAGAAAGAGAAAACAATTAATACATGAAATCAAATACATATATATACAAAGAGAAAATATAAAAAACCTCATTCCCACTCACACACACATTCTTACAGAGGGAGGGAGAGGGTACTGAGAAAAGGGGTGGGAGAATGGCCCTTTTACACACACTCACATTCGCTCCACCACAACACCATGCTCACGTCCCCCTTGTTGTGCCAACTGTGGTTGTCACCACCCAGCCAGCTCTAACCAGTGCACCTTTTTCTTATATGAGAGAGAGGTTATTGCTCTCCGAAATAAATACAGAATTAGCATGAATGATGCTAGAAGGAGAGCAAAAGAACTATACATTCAACCAGGAATAAGTTTTGCAGATGCTCTTCGAACAAATAGATCAGTCTGTAACAAACAACAAAGAATATTCAGACTCACCTTTACAGCCACAGAATAACCACCAAGTAGCCCCAACAGAACATCTTCCCAAGAATGATGCTTCTCCTTCCTCTCCAATCATCAGAGAAGCTCCTGCTTCACCGAAACCAAGACGCAAGAGGACTCGCCGTTCCTCAGATTCTCCCCCATCAGCATCAAACCAACCATTGCCATGTCCTGAAGAAATGGAGGCTGATTCCGGGGAAGTTTGTGTGGTGTGCGTCTCACCTTTAGACATCCACCCTCCTCCCACTAAATCTGCCTTGATTCCATCTATCAAATCAAGTTGGCCTACAATACCCGCAGCACCAGCAACTTTGGAAAAAACTAATGAGATGGTCACAGATTCAACATTGGCTGTGGCCCCCTTGGAGGAGGAGAAACAGCCTTCTGGGCTTCCCTTACCAACCACAGCTGACCCAACAACCAGTCCTCAGAATGACCTTGCACCATCCCTTTCAACACCACTGACCAGCTTTACAGAGACACCCTTGCAAATAAAACGAACTAATACTACAGAGGACCCACTACCTTCAGAGGCATCTTTGCCAGCAAAACTAACCAGTACTCCAGAGGACCCAATATCCTCAGAGGCATCTTTACCAGCAAAAACCCACCTTGTCATATGCACAGCTGACAGATGGTTCTTTGCCCACTAATTAAAGTACCATCCCTAAAACCCTAAAGCTACCAATGCCTCAAGTACTAATAACATCCAGAAACCTAAAAGGCTCAAAACCCCATTTACCTTTACCAGGTACAAAGAAAAACCTAATTACTCTTAAAAGATAAATATGCCCCCAATTATACATTGGAATTTACAAGGAATCTTCCCCAAATGGGAAGAACTCAAAATACTGCTACACGATTACAACCCTTGCTGTATAGCATTACAAGAAACACAATTGGGTAATTGTCAATTACCCAATATCCCCAACTATGTAGGATACTTTAAAAACCCACCAGAACCCATACATGGTTCAGCTATTTTTGTCCACAAAGACTGTTCTCACTTAGTAATCCCATTGAAAACAGATCTTCAATCAGTAGCGATCCGTGTGTACACCAACCGTTTATACACAGTCTGCTCACTGTACCTCCCTCCTAGTGAAGGAGTAGTTGCCTCAGATCTGGCTAACAAATTAGCCAATCTAATCACCCAACTCACAACCCCATTCCTACTGGTTGGAGACTTTAACGCAAGGCATCAACTTTGGGGAGACTATGATAACAACCCCAAGGGAAACATGATCGTGAAATGTATAGAGACCATGGATGTGTCATTTTTTAAATGATGGCACTCCAACATCTTTTCATGTCCAGACTAACAGCTCTACCTGTGTAGATCTATCACTTTGTTCATCAGAGTGTAGAGCAGATTACAGCTGGTCGGTGGATCCTGACCTGAGAGGAAGCGATCACTACCCGGTTGTACTTACCTCATGCTTGTCTGGCCCCCCCCACCCACCGAGTAATAGGTGGAACACTAAGAAAGCCAACTGGCCAAAATTTAAACACCTCTCCCATCATTCTGGACACTTCCCTCAGGGTGACATTGACATGATCTTGGAGAACTTTCATGACCACATCAACCAGGCAGCAAATTCATCTATGCCCCTCTCCAAAATTGATTCTCACAAGACCCACCTCCCTTTTTCGTCTGAGAAATGCAGCAAAGCAGTGATAGAATGCAAACTAGCTTGTCGTCGCTACCACCGGAACCCTACTACTACCAATAAGTATGCCCATAACCGAGCCAGGGCAGTGCAACAGCATACCCCCCGCCAGGCTCGCCGAATTTCCTTTAAAGGGTACATCAACTCTATCAACCACTAAACTGCACCAGACAAAGTCTGGAAGAGAGTGAAAAAGCTCATGGGCAGAACAAGTGGCTTCTCTGCCCCCAATATAATTGATGCAGGTGAGCTTTTGGGGGAAGACTTATTGAAAATTTCAAATGTCCTGGCAAAGACATTTGCTGACATCTCTAGCCCCAACAATTACCCTCTAGAATTCCAATGTGTCAGGAAAATGCAAGAACAGTGCATACTGAACTTCATGGATCCTTGTATGGATAATGAACCATATAACAAGCTCTTTTCCATCAATGAACTTCAAAGTGCTCTTAAGAAATGTGGATCTACTGCACCTGGCCCTGATAGTATCTCTTATGATATGATCAGGAATATGCATTCAACACTCATATCACACCTTCTTGATATATTGAACTATATCCGGATTAAGGGCCATATCCCTTCCTATTGGAGGGAAGCAATTATACTTCCCTTTCGTAAACCGGGAAAGGATGGAACACTTCCGACCCACTATCGCCCAATTGCCCTTACTTGCTTCCCAAGCAAGTTTTTCGAAAGAATGGTGAATGCCAGGCTGGTATGGTTTCTGGAGAGAAATAACCTTATTTCTCCCTCACAAGCAGGTTTTATGAAAAAGCAATGCACCACAGACCTGCTCGTGGCCATCAACAAGATCATTACTGACCTTCCAGCAGAGACAATATCAACTCTATGTGGATGACTCGGTAATTATCTCAACATCACCTCGGCTGCCCTTTGTCACCCGAAAATTGCAACAGGCCATTAATATCATTGCCAAGAATGCCACCGCAAAAGGCTTCCGACTATCATCCTCAAAAACGAAGGCAGTACCCTCCGACAACTTCAGGCGAGTTGAGTGGCAAGAGCCAACCCTATTTCTATATGACTCCCCCATCTCATTTGAGCCCCACTTCAAATTTCTAGGGGTTATCTTTGACTCAAAGCTCTCTTGGGTCCCGCATATAACTGCTTTGAAAAAATCCTGCCTGAAGAGAATGGGAATTCTAAAACTCTTATCACATGTTTCGTGGGGAAGTGACCGCCGTACCCTGTGGCTATTGTATACAGCCTTGATCCAGTCTAAGCTGGACTACGGGTCACAGGTGTACTCTTCAGCAACATCCTCAAACCTGGATAAACTCAATTCCATCAGGAACCAGGGCATACGTTTAGCTTTGGGAGCATTCAAGTCCTCTCCAATACCTAGTCTTTATGCAGAGAGTGGGATTCTCCCACTACCCTTTCACCGCCTTAACCTTAACCTGCAGTACCTCTTCAGACTGCAACAACTTTGCCAATCGCCTGTATATGAGTGCACGTACAATATTCACTCGGTACCCTCATATGGCAGGTTCCCTTCACTGACCCGCCCATTTGCCATGCACATGACTGAAGATACAGGTCAACTGAGGGAATTATCAGTAATCCCATATCAGATCCCAAAAGTACCCCCATGGCTATTACCACCAGTGAGGGTCTGCAAGGCATTGACAGAGGAACCAAAGACCAAGTTCCTACCTTCCATTCTACGATGCCTCTTCCACGAACATTCTGTGCGTCACAAACCAAGCACCTTTATATACACAGACGGATCGAAATCCCCTTTTATGTACCAATAATAATAATGTAAATTACCCGTCCTTGAATTTGGCTGCGGGCTAGTCCGTTTAGGCTTTGCAGCATTTATTTTCGGCACTATTCATTCATCCTCTGATGGGGTAGCAGCTTCTGCTATCTTTCCCTTCCACCATGTGTCTGTGTACCTGCCCAATACAGCCTCTATCTTCACGGCTGAGCTTGTCGCGATACTGGCTGCACTGTATAGCATCGCTTCTTCATCACCGGGATCTTATACAATATTCTCTGATTCCCTCAGCTCTTTGGAGGTTTTAATATTATTTCCAGATCACCCACTGGTTTCAAAGATCCAACGGTGGCTTTTTATTTATCCTCGTTCCACGAAGTTTTATTCTGTTGGGTACCTAGCCACATAGGTATAAAAGGAAATGAGAGAGCAGATGCTGTTGCCAAGGCAGCTGCATCTCTAGGAACCTCCACCCCTGCTCCTCTTCCTTTCCGTGATGTCGTGCCATACATCCGTGAGTACATGGTCGGCCAGTGGCAGAGACTTAGGATGAACCCCCCCCAACTAAACTGCATGCTATCAAACAGTCAATCCGCCCCTGGCCACGCACTACTAGGACCCGTACTCAGGATGTTATTCTATGCCGTCTGAGAATTGGGCATTGTCGTCTGACACATAGCTTTCTGATCGAAGGCCTTCCTTGAGCAGCCTCCAATGTGCACTCACTGTGGAGTACCAATGTCTGTACTCTCCCTATTTTCTGAATGCCTACGTTTCCATACTCTGAGGCAAAGGCTTTTTCCTTTTATTTGCCAAGGGGTGTGTCCTCAGCAGGTTCTGAGGAGCAACCTTTCAGAACATGAGTGCACCTTTAACATGAACCGAGTGTTTAACTTTCTATCAGAGACAAATCTCTTAAAGGAAATTCAATGTTTTATCATTTTTAGAACCGGATAGACGTGTCGTGTCTTAGGATTTTACTTTGATTTTACAGCATTCTAGACGCATTTATTTTTCTACGTTTTTACTCCCTCTTCCTTTTTTATATATATATATATATATATATATATATATATATATATATATATATATATATATATATCTTTAGATTGTTAACCATTAGTCTATGTTTTTAAAGAACATTTGAAATTTTAACGAATCCTCTCTTTCTGAAAATGGCTGCGAGCTCGCCCACTTGGACTTAAGCAGCACCCGTCTGTTTTGTACCATTCATTCATCCACTGTCCCAGAATAGGTATACTTTTACCCCAATTGCCACGCAGGATGTTTGTCCATCAGACCGGAGAGGTGGCCCTGAGTGCTGCCAAAGCTGGTTCTGGCACCCTATGAGGAGTGGGTTTCTCCTTTTCCTATGTCACTGCTGCCTCTCTAGTACGCAGATGGCCCCCACCCACTTTATTTTCTCAGAATTCCCTTCAAAAGAAAGTAAAATTGAATCAAGATAAATTCCTCCCCCATGCTACAGGAAAGAGGGAGGGCACTAATGGAGATTATACGACCATTAAGGGCATAGACAGCGCTATGCCATGGTGTTTTTTTAATCTCGAGAAGGCCTATGATACCGCATGGCAATAAGGTACCATGGATACTCCACACGATGGGGGGCGAAGGGGGATGCCTCCCAATCTTTATTGCTGAGTTTTATGAGATCTTCGATTTCTTGTACGGGGGGGGGAGGATCCCTCTCCGGTCCAATGGAACAAGGAGAGGGTGTTGTGCAGGGAAGTGTCCTCAGTGTCGCACTCTTTGTCCTGAGCATCAATGTTATCACCTTGGTGCTGTCAGCCCTCAGGGGGCTACCCTGTTGTAGCCTCTTACATTTGGTATCCAGAGGAGTTGCTCTTCCTCCGACCCTGAGGGCAAATTAGGGAGCCCCTGTCACTGGGCTCACATGAACATTAATTTGACCTGTGAAAGTTGTTGGCGCACTTTCCCCTTGCCCCCAGTCAGCACTTCTTTACCCTTTTTTTATTATTATTAGCATTCACATTATTTAGTAATATTAATTTTGTTATTATCAGTATGATTTTTATATTATTAGTGGTATTTATTATGATATATTATTATTTATGTATTATAATTATTTACTAGTGGGACCCATGGAAATTCCATGAATATATTTTTAATGATAAATTTATTAAAAAAATATAAATGGTATATTAAATCACTACATAATGGACACTTAGTTATTATGCGCATTCAATCTTTAATATTTTCATATTTAACTTTTAGTAAATGTTGTACTTTTAGCCCATTTAGTTAATTAAGTAGATTTAGTACTTTTAGTACATTGTGTACTTAATTTTAATTTTGTTCTTTTAGCATATTTAGTACATTTAGTAAATTTTGTACTTTTAACACATTTAGTACTTTTATTACCAGAATTGGGCGGTCTGCTACATTAGTCCGCTACTTGCGGATACTAAATGGTAGCGGAAGCGGTTTCTATAAGCAAAAAGTAGCTGAGTAGTGGGTAGCAGACTAAAAATATTCAAAACTGCTACCGCCACCTATTTTACATTTCTACAATAAAACTGCTAATTTGGGATGTAATATACAGTAATTTTCCTTGAAATTTATTAAAAAAAAACAGTGAAAAGCTATTTTAGGGGAGGGGGCTAGTGATTTACAATAAAAAGTAGCGATATCGGAGTAGCGGGTAGCAGTTTTGCAATTGTGAAAAAGTAGCGGTAGCGGTAGCAGTTTCAGCTAGCCAAGGTAGCGGATATTGGTTTAAAAAATTTGATAGCCACGCCCACCTCTGTTTATTACATTTTGTATTTTTATCACAGTACATTTAGTACTTTTGGCACCTTTAGTATATATAATATCTTTAGTACTTTTAGCACATATCCATTATAAGATAAGAGCGACCTGGGAGTGATGATGTCGGTTGAATGGTGGATGCAACCTAAACAAATTATTATATAGATTATTAGTATGTTATTATTTAATATTATTAATTATTATTATTTATTATTATCATTACGAATATCCCCTTAACCTTTTCTACCTGCACTTTGTACCAGGAGGAGTGTTTCCACCTGTACTTTTTGGTTCAGTAGCCATAGTGTTTTGGTGGACTTCAGGCCATGCTAGGATCATCTAGCACCAGACTATGATAATAATAGTGATCACACACCCTACTCATTAGTGGACCCGCCTATCTCTACTTCTCTTTATTCCATATCCTCCTACCCCTTTCCACACTTGGTTTTCTATACACAGAAGTTCTGGTTGCCTGGCACACTTTCATCTTCTTATGAGCCTTAGTCGAGTGGTAGTGTGTACTGTGAGATCCCTACCTGTTTCAAGGGCTTAAGAAAGCCTGCTGGTTAAGGCAAGTATTAGGTACAAGGTGTGTTTGGCCGTTGACTCTGCTCACTTTTATGGTTAAAGTTCCTGGACAATTTTGTCTAAATGGCAGTCCGGGTTGGCAAAGCCCATCAACGCTTGATTGGGGCTGATTATATGTAAGTAAATGATCACATCTGGAATTTCTGATCCGATGGAGACTTCTCTTAACCTCCCAAGTGAACTTTCCATGTGCCTTTTTTTTCTCTTTTTGGTGACAAGTGATAAGAATAGTGGTACTGTGCATGGAGATCCGCCTCCAGGTTTGGCCTCACCCTCCCTAAGTGTCGGGGAGGATGAGGTAACCGGTGTAGGGGCTCCCCTCTCAGTATCCGTATATGTCAAAGGGGCTTTCCCTTTGCCATCTTTGGTGGCGTTCTCGGGCATCTCCACCTCTGAAAAGTGTCCCCCCTCCCCTCCGTGCTTTCTAAAGGGTCCCTCCAACACACTTTACAAGACAGGAGGTTTACTCCTCTTCTAGCCTTACAGGTGTGGTGGATTCTCCTTCACGCACTCCTTTACTATTACAGGTTACAGGGCACTGTCAAGAGAGCAGGCATGCAACCCAAAATTGACCGCTTCCAGGGGGAAAAGGGTAGTGGCTCGAAAGGGCCAACCACCTTAGAGGGCCAGAGGATAGCAGGGCTCTCAGGTCCGTGCCCTCTATAGTCCTGCATTTTCAGATTGGAGGCGGTGGAGAGGAGCGGGTTCATTTCCCATCCTCCTCTCCAAAAAAAGAAAAGGACCAGGAAGACTAAAGATTCTTCTCCGTCCGCTGAGAGGAGTCTCGATTACGTCGGGGCTCCTTATTGACAACCTGCCGTTTTAGAGCCTGCTTGCTTCAAACGCTTTCTTGTTATTCGCCCTACTGATGGCAGCATGTTGGCCAAGGACAACATGAGCCCTCAGAGAGCAGCATTAGCTAGTTTGATTGGCAGAGAGCCGAAGGTGACCCGTTTCTCGACCAGGAACTATTTGGCGAATGCGTCAGATCCCTCCGAGGTGTCCATGATTAGTACCTTTCGGACAGTTAATGGTACGCCGGTGTGTGTGACGCCGCACTCCACCATAAACTTCGTGAAAGGAGTGGTTTATGGGAAGGAAGTCGTGGATTACTCCATAGATGACATCACCTTAGAGCTGGCCGACCATGGGTCGGTCAAGGTCGAACGTTTGATTAGAGAAGAAGGAGGTGCATCGAGACCCCGACTCAGGCTCCCTGAGTCGGTGCCTGCCGGTTGGTATCTCTATCTCGTGAAGGCATTCGTGCTACTGCCTCGGAGGTGCTACTACTGCCACCGGTTCTGCAATAAGAATTGCTTGTATAGACGTAGAAAGTCGGGCTTACCTAAAATCTGTATAAGTTGCTCGAAGGCGGTACACAAGTTCATATTGTTTATGGCAAAATGTGTCAATTGCAGAGAGCCACGTCCCGCTTCTTCGAAGCAATGTAATACCTATCTCCTTGAGAAGGAAATCCTGGCCCTTCAGGCCCAGGATCGTCTCATTTCGCGAGGATAAGCACTTGGTCCTGGCGCGCCCTGCTCAGTCCCGGGAAGTCTTATACCTAAATTTTAAAAAAGGCACCTCTACTCCTGGCCCCTCCAAGCCTACGAGCACGGTCGTTTTCCCTCCCATTCGGAAGACTTCTGTCGGTTTTACTCACCTCGGGCGCTTCTTTGGTAGAGCTAGTGGCACAAAGGATTCACACCCAGCCTCAACTAAAATCATGGCTAACGTTTCGAGGCGGAGGGAGGAAAAGACCCGCATACCGAGCACAATCTGCCCTGATAAGTCCTCGAAGGCGACAGCGCATTGTTTGGCCAACAGCACCCGGAGTTCCGCCTATGGGAAGCGTACGGCCATTCTCTTGAGGGTCTTCTCTCCGAAGAGGGCCTTCACATCTCCTCCGAGCAAGGTCTGGAAGGCATATTTCTTCAGTGGAATTGCCGTAGACTCCTGGCCAACTGCGAGGATTTGCGGAGGCGCTTCTCCCCGTTCTCTGTTAGCAATCTTTTGCAGGAGACCATGTTGGGCTCGTCTTTCCTGCCAACCCTCCTGAGGTATAAGGGTTTTGCGATCCCACCACCATGAAATATGGCCAGGCAAGAGGATGCGCCATTTACACCCGGCATGATGTCTCCGTTCTTCCCTTTGATTTAAATACCTCCCTTCAGGCAGTAGCAGTGCAGCCTCACCACTGTTATTTCTGCGTACATTACCCCATCAGCCCACTTCGA
Source organism: Ceratothoa steindachneri (assembly GCA_963969495.1). NCBI lineage: Eukaryota > Metazoa > Arthropoda > Malacostraca > Isopoda > Cymothoidae > Ceratothoa > Ceratothoa steindachneri. The sequence continues at coordinate 24,264,451 of OZ018326.1, forward strand.
CGCTGTGTACTTCTGACGCGTCTTGGCTCCGTTGCCAGAGTCGGTAGACATCCCCTTTGGGGAGATCCGATCACTTCCAGGGGTCAGGTGCTTGACGACCTGATCAACAAGCTGGAGATATATCTCCAAATTTGGACGAGTTTACGCATCTTTGGCCGAAAACCGCTTTATTTTCCTGTCTCGATCTACCCCTGTTCTCCCCGGATGCACAGCCTGAATTGTGGTAGGAGGTTGCTGATGATCACTTTACCATTCAAATATCATTTTTTGGACCGCTGCTGTCTGAGAGACCCCCTCGGTGGTGCTTAGTGCGGGTGCGATTATCCACATTTCAGGAAGTGACTGATTTCTCTGTTCCAGTAGGATTTTATGTTGGTGTATGAAACTGTTGAATTCTTCTGCAACCTCATCGTCGTGTGCATAACTAATATTCCTAGAACGTCTGGCCGTTTTGCACACCGACCGATCCCGTGGTGATCAGCTGAGTGTGAGACGGCCCTCAAACAGAAGCGTTATGTCTACATGCGATATAAGCGCCGCCCGAACGATATCGCCTTCGCTGAATTTCGTCGGGCTAGGGCTAAGTTCCGGTATATTTCGAAGCACGCCCGCCGCTCTTCTTGGTGGGTAAACGTGTCTTCACTTACGGGGAAGACACCTCTGGAAGAGGTGTGGAAGCAAGTCAAAAGGATTTGGGGCAAGTTCTCGCAAGACCCTCCTCCCATTCTCCAGGAGAATGGGACCGCAATGTCGGACCCCGCGTCCGTAGCGGAATTCTTCACGACCGCATTCTCTAGCCGGAATGCTGTTCCGCCAGCATTCAATGCGCGTCGTGATGTCGCGGAAGGTCGCCGGTTGAACCTAACCTCCAGAGGCGGAGAACCCTTCAATGACTGGTTTACTCTGAGTGAGTTGCCTTCTGTTCTTGCTTCGTGCGCGGACACCACCCATGGTCCGGACGATGTCCCGTACGCCATGCTTCGACACCTGGATGAGCGAGGCATGGCCTTTCTGTTAGATTTGTTCAACAGGATCTGGGTGGAAGGTCTCCTCCCGGATTACTGGCGAATCGCTACTGTGCTCGCCTTTCGCAAACCGGGGAGAGATCACTCTACTCCGGCCGGTTTCCGCCCAATCTCTCTAACCTCTTGCGTGTGCAAATTGATGGATAAATTGGTAAATGTTAGATTAGCCTTTTTTATGGACAGTCGAGGCCATCTGTCTTCTGCACAGTACGGCTTCCGCAAGTTGTACTCCACGTCGGATGCTCTGCTCCGACTGGAAAATGCCGTCTGCGAGGCCTTCCTTCGTAGACAGCACTACGCCACGGTTTTTTTCGATCTGGAGAAGGCCTATGATACCGCATGGCGATACGGTATCATGGAGACCTCCACACGATGGGGGCGAGGGGACGCCTCCCAATGTTTATATCTGAATTTTTGCGACATCGTCGATTCCGCGTACGGGTGGAGGAAGCCCTTTGCGGCCCAATGGAGCAGGAAGATGGTGTCCCGCAGGAAAGTGTCCTCAGTGTCACACTCTTTGCCCTGAGCATCAAGGGCATCATTTCGGTGCTGCAGGAAGATGTTCTCACTACGCTCTACGTGGATGACCTCTCGATCTCTTTTGGCGTTGCCCAGATGCCAACTCTGGAGCGTCGACTCCAACAGGCATTGAACCGCGTCTCTCGCTATTCCGAAGCACACAGGTTTTGGTTTTCTTTGGCCAAGACTAAGGTGGTGCACTTCTGCCGCCATCCACGGCTCCACCCTGACCCAGACTTGTTTCTTAATGGGGAACGCCTGTAAGTGGTTGAATCGCACTGTTTCCTTGGTCTTGTATTTGACCGACGCCTCACCTGGGAGGCTCATATTCGCAGCTTTAGGGTCTCTTGTACCCGCGCCATAGATATTCTCAGTTCCGTGACGTTCAGCGCTTGGGGCGCTGATATGGATGCAAGTTTTATGCATCCGCAGCCGAGCGTGTATTGCGAAAGGTGGACTCGATCCACCACACCGGCCTTCGCCTTGCGACCGGTGCCTTCCGCACTTCTCCCATTGAGAGCCTACTAGTCCATGCTGTGGAGATGCCACTCGATCTACGCCTCCCCCAGTCGCCAACAACTCACTGTATCCGCATTTGATTTCGACGGTGCCTATGCCGCCGAGAGACGCCAGTTATGCCCTAAGTAAGCCCTTTGGGTTTAGGGCGAGGAACTCCTTCTAGAGCTAGGTATAGCTCTCGGGCCGGTGGCGCCCCGGGTTCTGTCCAGGACGCCACCCTGGAGGGTACTACATTGGAATCCCCGCATCCTCTTGTTCGCGATATCCGTGACGCCACGGTTTTGGCAAGCTGGGCGGATGTCGAGATTATCTTCTGCTCAGTTCCTGGACATGTAGGAATTGCGGGGAATGAGGGCGCCAAAGAGTCTGCGAGGACTCTGCAACCGGACCAGCGTTTCGCTCTTCCTCACACCGCCTACATGGCAGGAATACGGGCAGCTCTTCGGACTGCTTGGCAAAGAAGATGGGAGACGGTCGAAGGGATCTTAAAGTTGCGTGCTATTGCGCCGCGACTGTTCCCATGGACCTACCCCCAATGCCGCGAAGGCTTCAGGTTGCTTTCTGTCGTCTCCGAATTGGACACACTGGCGGGACGCACCACCATTTTGATGGAGCGCTCGCCAGCGCCCTACTGTGAAGACTGCGTTGTCCCCCAGACTGTTCGGCACATTTTTGTTGAATGCAGGGTGGGCAAATCAAAAAGCCAGCCCTAAAAATCCCGAGTTGTTTTCCCGTTTTGTTTTTGTTTTTTTTTAGCTTTTTCAAGTGAAATTTGAAAAAACCCGCGTTTGTTTTTTTTTTAGAAAATTACTCTTTTTTTTAAAAGAAATAAATGCTACTTATTTTATTCAAAATTCATATTTTTTTATAATTTCAACAAATATTTATCAAATTAAGGTTATTTCTATGATACTGACTCATAATAATCCATCTCTACTTCTACAGGTTATGGCTATCATGAGTACCCACAATTTTCGATCACTGATCTGTTACTGTGATCTTTTCTTACTACAATATAATTATTAAACTAAGTAATTAATATTATATAAAAGTAGAGATAGCTATTCTTTTTCAATGTTATTCTAGTGCTTGTAGCATTTGTATTTTGAAAACCCCAGAATAAAACCCGTTTTTTTAATAAAAACCCGAGTTTTATTGGGGTTTTTTGCCAACCCTGGTTGAATGTCACAGTCTGGGCGATCTCCGCGCACGTTACCTCTCCGGGTACCGGGATGGGCGGGGTCGCACCCCCTATCCCTTGTACTCTGGATGAGTTCGTGCACATTGACTGGTGGACTTATAGACTTTTGGGGGGAGGCCGGCCTTCTCCCCTTTATTTAACTAGGTTTTGTTTATGTTTTCTTTGTTGGACGCACTCTCCTGCGCCGGGGGGGGAGGCGGACCTACCCCCGACGCCGGAGCTTGCTTCCTAATTTTTGCCATTTTTCCTTTTTATTGTTGTTGTTCTTTCATATTCTTATTTTAGAGTAGGCTGTCGTGATTGCAGCGACTTATGCCCAAGTGGGTAGTCGCCAGATAGGCTCCTAAAATTAGAAGAAAAAAACCCCACCAAAAATCGTATATCTCGGTATGCCGAACCGCACAGGTTTCGGTTTTCCTTAGTCAAGACTAAGGTGGTGCACCTGCCCCCCCATCCACTGCTCAACCGCACTGTTTACTTGATCTTATTTTCGACCGACGTCTCACCTCTCACCTGGCCGGCTAATATTTGCAGCCTTACGGTTCCTTGTGCTCGCGCCATGGACCTTTTTCGTTCCTTGACGCTCAGCACTTAGGGTGGTGATAGGGCCAATGCCTGGCTTTTCTAACGATCCTTTGTTCGTTCGAAGCTTGAAAGCTTATTTGTCGATGCTGAGGAGATGCCACTCTCTCCGCGCCACACAGAGTGCATTATGTACGGACGCCACCCTGAAGGGTACCACCTTTGACTATTTATCGCCACGCCTTTGCTCCAAAAGCTTCTACACCGCCGGGACTATTGCGTTCAACCTTTTTGGAGCACACTTCCTGATTCGGGTGGATGTGGGGATTATCTTCTGGACATGTGGGAATTGTGAGTAATGAGCGCGCCAAAGTGTCTGCGAGGACTGGATGACCAGAACAACGTTTGTCTCTTCCTCACACCGACTACATGGCAAGAATACGGGCTTCTTGCAAAAGAAGATGGGAAGCAGCCGAGGGGAACTTAAAGCTGCGTGCCATCGCCCCGCGACTCTTTCCTTCGACCTAGCCCACCATTGCCGCGGCGGCTTCAGGTCGTTTTAGGTTGCCCTCCTAATCAGACACACACTCAACTTGATGGATCATTCCGTCAAGATTTCCTGGTCCCCAGGTGAGAAAACACCGTTTGGTTGAATTCATAGCCTGGGGTAGCTTCGTGAGTTGTACCTTTTCCAGTACTGGGATGAGCGGGGTTGCTACCGGCTGTCCAGAGTCCTTGGTTCTGCATTGGATTCGTACCTACCCGAACCCTGGTGTGTTTAGTATTGGGAAGGACTCCTACCTACTGGACCCTGGTGTGATTATTTTAATTGTTGGCTGCATCCTCAGGCGAGCCTACTTCCGGAACCTGTTCTTTGTTAGTTTTTGTTTTTTTCCTGAATATATAAAATATGCTTTGTAATTTTGGTGGATGTCTCCTTGCTGTCAGTCGCCAGACCAGAGAATAAAATTCAAAATATACCTCCCCTTCCCTCCTTGTTTTTCAGCCAATGACTTACTATTGGCAAGGAATATGAGGAATTTTCTGCACTAATGTATGCATAAAAGTTTGTGTTTTATCTCACGTTTTATTTGAACATAAACCTCGTTTCCATATTGAGAAAAGCTAAGCTGCATTGAATGCGGCTAGTGCCAGGATGCCCGATTTTGGCAACTTGGTCGCTGCCGACATTTGTGATTTTACCTTATAATTTCCTTGCATGTTCCGTGAGTTTCTGGAATAGGTCATCCCTGATCTCCTATTTAATGATGACATTTACTGTCCTGAGTCTGGAGATCTCTTTCAAGACATGGGGGGCATGTTGTAAAAAGCGACGAAGCCCGTATAAAACTGGAATAGGGATCCCTCCCCCCTTTGCTGAGAGACCTATACGAAAGTTAATGCCCACCGACACACTTCTGGTTACGAATGAGAGTATTGAACCGGACTTGTACCTCATTCCTCATTTTCAGGGCAAGGACAGTGCGTAGACCTGAGTATGTCTGAAGGAGCTGCCTATATCTCGTCATGGCTCTATTCCGCCAGAAATTCCTATGTATGGGGGAAGGAGAGAGGAGAAAACTGGTACGTATAGTAGGACAACGATGGTGCCTTTGCTTAACTTATTTGCTTCCCTTCCTACCTTTCCTAAGAGAAGAGAGGTAGGTAGTACAAGTTTGTGAAAGGTTTGGGCAATCTAAGAGTAGGTTTGAAGAAGCTGGAAGGAGAAAACTTCTGCTTAATATTCATCTTTGTCAACTTCATTGTGGTTTGAGAAGCAAACACAATGAAGATTATTACAATGCTCATAATCATTGCCCCCCCCCCCAACCTTAAGGGGTGTTGCAGCTGCTCATTGACTCCCCTCCAGGGGTGTGGTAGATGTACTTGAAACACTTCAGAGATAGAGAACCTACGCCCTCTCTCGGGGCCCTCATTTGCAGCCATTTATCTCTATCAATCCGGGCCTCTTATCTACCACACAATAGGTAGGGCTGTTTTTTGTTTTTTAATCTCTTAACCACCCTGTAAAGCAATAATAAATATTTGTAAGAATGGGTACGTCATTTCTTAGTGGGTATGTCACGACCACCCCACCAGGATGCAATATGTGTGAGGTTAAGCTGAAAGCGAACTCCCACTTTCTAACTTAAGCGGACCGTTAGCAAGGGGGGCTGCTATAATATTCTCGTAGCATGCAACAACTTCACGACTCTCTAACCTGGTCCCTCAAGACAGTCTTACGAAAACCACGGCCCTAACTAATCGTGGTATCTTACAGCACAGTGTGTAGGATCAAAGGCTTTCCCAAATGGTCTGAGTGGGGTGGGAGCAGAGGTAATCTCCTCCCGAGGAGCAATACACAAACAGTATTGAAGACCCGACCAGCTGCCTTATGAACCTCTAAGTGACATCTTTTAAAGCTCACGGTAGGCAAGAATCCAGGCTTGAGGTTTCCTGGGCATTTGGGCATGATTAATAGGATGATAAATTTGCGCTCTAGTAACTCCACTGTTCTTTTCTTGACTCACAAGGCGGTGGTTCCATGTAATCTCTCTCACTTGAGGAAGCGATGGCCCTGTGGCTCCCGTCCCACTGGGCTTTATTCTTTTTTGACAACTGCCTCTCCCTGACACCGGAACCCGCTTCCTTCTTGTTTTTTTGTTCTCTTGGCAAGGGTTTTTTTTTTTTTTTTTTTGGCAAATCTCTTAATAGCTTACTCTTAAACTAGAATTTAAAAATACAACCACTGGAAAGGTAGTTCCATTAAGATGGTAAGGTCAACATTGGTTATTTTCTGGCTGGATCTGAGATTTAAGCTTGAAGTATCCAAGTGTTGTCTACTTTCTAGTTGAATCTGAGATTTGGCTTGAAGAAGCCAAACGTTGGCTACTTTCTGACTGAATTTGAGATTTCTAAGCTTGAAGTATCCAATTTTTTGCTACTTTCTAGTTCAATTCGAGATTTTGGCTTGAAGTAGCCAATGTTTTAGACCTTGTATCCTAATAGCTCTTAGGAGAGATTGCCAATAGAATGGAGAATATTTCTAGCCATTTCCTGATTTCCGGATGATTTAATGTGGGCCTCTTCCCTAGGCTGGACTCGGGTACCCACTTTTACAATACCTATGAGACCAAAGATGGGCGTCACGTGGTAGTAGGTGCAGTCGAGCCTCAGTTTTACCATCAGCTCCTGTTGGGTCTCGGGTTGGACCCCGAACAAGTCGATCAATTCAGCAACTTCGAGGAAAACAAGAATATTTTTGCCGCCAAAATCAAAGAGAAAACGCAGGAAGAATGGTGTAAAGTGAGTAGTCTATGTCGTTTTCCGAGAGAGGACCCCTTAAGGGGCACAGCGATGTGTTATCGTGAGGGCAATGCTGGCGGGACTCGGCGCCCCGTCTAACCTTTTTACACCCCGTCACTTTCTCTACCCTTTCGTTGGCCCCTCCTACCACCCATGGCCTAACCGCGGGTACCCTTTGTAGCATGTTGGTACCTGGAGGAGCTGCACGTCCTCTCGGCCTCAATACCCTCAAGGATTGACCCGACTGGCAGGAAACCTCTCTGGTAAGCTGGTGCGTGCCCCCTTTCCCCAACTGCCTCTTCATCTTCCTTCATTGGCCCCTTCTACAGCACGTCCTGGAGTACGACTCTGCCTCATTCTCCATTGGATGTCGAGCGTGGTGAGCCCGATCTCTTCCAGGCTCGTCCCTAAGCCTGATCCGCCGCTCCGACCTGCCTGCCACGCCACGCCACGTGTAGGATTTGGTCTGGGGTTCCGAGGAGTGGTGTCGATGGTGTATACTGCTCCTCCTAGGCGCATCGACCGATCCTTTGTTACGGTGAAAAGAGGGCTGTCGCGGACAAGGGCGATAAATTCCCCCCTTAATTTCCCACTCAATCTTGTTGCAGGAGTTTACTTCTCACCACCCACCCATAGAAGCGCTTTACTTATATTGTTGTTTCAGGGGCCCCTCCAAGTCTTCTAGCATAGAAGGTGTTTCCTCCTCTCCAATATATACAGGTTCGAGTGCCTTCCCCTTACCCCCCTTTGCAGAGTTGCTTTCGGGCGACTCGAATCGAGTGGCGGGCCTTCCCCTTATACCTTCTCAGAGGCTCTTCGAAGATTCTCTTAGCGGGGAGAGTTCTTCTCCCTTAACAATTGTGACAGGTTCGGGGGTTTCCGAGTGGCCTCTATGTAACTCCACTTGCTTTATCAGGGGCCTGCCAAGAACACGACTATACAAGTGACGCGCCTCCTAGTTTCTTCCCTCCCGGGAAGGTGAACCACCTCAACTCCCTTAGAAAGGTAAGAGGACGTGTGATCCCATCTGCCTTGCCAAGACACCGTGGATCCGTGGTTTGTCAGGTTAATCGGAGCCTGTCCCAGTGATGCTCGTGACTGGCTACATGTGTTAAGAGTATAAGCGCCGCTCGAATGATTCACTGTCGGTGAGTTTCTTCAAGCTGGGACTAGTTTGCGGTATGCCTCGAAGCACGCCTGCCCCTCTTCCTCGCCATCATACGTGTCTTCGTTTACCGGAAGACCCTTCTTTTCGAGGGTGGAAGCGTGCCAAAAGGATTCGTGGCAACTCCGCGCAGGACCCCTCTACCGTTCTCCAGGAGAACGGGTCCACAATCTCGGACCCCGGATCCTTGGCGGAGTTTCGCAACCGCTTTTCAACGATCTTCTAGACGACTCCGCAAGCATTCACTGCACGTCGTTATGTCGATAATGGCGGCAACTGGACTTTACCTCCAGAAGGGGAGAACCCTTGGACGAGAAGTTTACTTTGAGTGAGTTGTCTTGCGTTCCGGTCTTACTTCATGCACAGATACCTAGGTGAGCGAGGCATGACATTTCTGTTGGATCTGTTCAACAGGATCTGGACCGACTGTATCCCCCCAGACTCCTGGCCACTGTGCCCATTTTTCGCAAACCGGGGAGAGATCGTTCTACCCGCCAGGTTTCCGCTTAATTTCTCTAATCTCGTGCGTTTGGAAGAAATTGGTAAATGTTTAATTAGGTATTTTCCTGCATACCGTACTCCGCCGCCTGTTTTCCGCAAGGTCCACTCGACGTCGGTCGGATACTCTAATCTGACGGAAAAATGATATATATAGGCCTTTCTTCGTAGACAGTACTACGTCATGGTATTCTTCGATCCGGAGACTGCCTATGATACCGCATGGCGATACGGTATCATGGAGAACTTAAGGACGATGGGGGCGATGGACGCCTCCCATTTTTTCTCTGAATTCCTGCGAGATCATCTATTCCGCGTCCCCGTAAGGGGCGCGGCGATTTGCCATCCTCGCCGCCGTGCTGACGGGATTCAGCGCTCTATCCTTCTGAAAGCCTGCTTTCTTACCCTACATCCTCACTTTCCACACAATCTCTTCCTCAATTTTCTCTGGTCGGCCTCTAATTTCACAGGGTGGATGCCGACCAGCTTCCTCAGTCAACTATCCCGGATCGGGGCTGAGAAAGGGGAGGACAATGCCCTGAGCTCCGGTTTGGGCTGGTTGGTTTTTTAAATCCTGCTCCTTCTCCACCTTCACCCTCTTCACACCCCCTTTCTTTATCTCAACAAACTATCAATTTTGCGCCGATCCCAAGGTTGAGCCGCCATGCTGATGGGCTGCCTGGCCACTGGTCGGGAGGTGTGGCCCCGAATGGTGGTTGCCGGCTTTGCCGGCCTCGTATTCACCCCTCAGCGTGGGCTACTGCGGAGGGTGATTAGCGTTTGCATCCCGCAATAAGAACAGGGTCCCCATGCCCAATGATGAGTATTTAAAAAAAAAACTCCCGAACACCCGACCCCTGCTGCTCCACCGGATATGCTCAGGGACCATTCTTCGGACAAGGCGAGTTCGAGGCCTACGCGACAGCCTCTATCTCGCCCTCAAACGGAAAGCGTCGCAGCAACCACTTCGAGGTCGTTCCCTCGCAATATTACTCAACCGTCTCGTGCTCAACAGCACCCTAACCTCCGCCTAAAACCGACGACAAACCTACATAGCATCCTAGCTCCCTCTGCTTGGTCTCGCTCTATATCATTACGTGTTCCAGAAGAACATAGGGTCTGTGGTTTACACGCTCACCAGGCCTTAAAAGAAATTTTCCCTAAGGCCACCCCTGACTTCTCAATCGCCGATGCATGCGCGGAAGTAATAGTCCGCGCTACCACAGTCATTTTCCGAACGCCTGCTCAGCCTACAATCTCTTGGCTCTCTAAAAATCTCCGCCAGTGACAAAAATGAATTTAATGTTAGGAATTGCACAGTCCTAGTAGATAACTTCTTCCCAGGACCCGATGCTACAGATGAATTCATCTCTTCGGTCATTAAAGAAGTTTTCACAGATCAACACCACAATGTTGAGTCGATTAGTATTTTCAAAAAAACATCTTCTCGTTCCTTCACCCCATTTAAGGTTGCTAAGATAACCCTAAAACAACAAACGATACCACCGTTAATAAAATTTGCAGGAACACGCATACAAGTCCAAGAAGAACACCCTACCCCACTCCAGTGCCGTAACTGCAACAGATTTGCCCACTCGGCAAATATTGTAAGAGCACTGAGAACCTGTGCTTCCGATGTGGAAAATTGGGACACAATGCCCCAGATGGCACAGAATAGACGCAATGCCTTAACTGTGGTGGCCCACATCATGCCCACCACAAGAAGTGCCCTCACTACCTCTACCATCGGGAGATCCGCGTTCGCTCCCTACGATCTGGAATATCTAGACGTCAAGCAAAAATAGACATGCGTGAAGAAGGCATCACGTCAACACGCACCTTTTCCGCTGTGACGAGTGTTTCTCCTAGCATTCTCGTCGCTCAACCCAAAGCTAGTACATCGGCACTCCGTGCCGACCATCCGACCACAGCCTCTCTAGCTCTAACAGTTACCATTTCCTTGAAGCAGCGCACGCATCAAGCTACACCTCGGCAGCAAGGCGAAGTAATGGAAGAGGCAATGTTGTCTCCCAGTCTTGATAGAGCACGGCCCACCTCTCCCCGTCGAAGAGTGCCACTGTCGCCCGAAGTACATGTGGTACAACTATCTTCAAGATCCAAGTCACCCCCCAATCGCAAAAAGAGATATCGAAAGGGAAGACTCCGAACTCGATCACCTCACTCCCCTCTGTATGCATCAAATAGTGAACTTGCCCTTGCGTCACCAGCAACTGAACCCTCAGAGATACCAGTCGATGACCACCTTGGCGATCATCCAACTACTCAGGCCCCCATTTCTACTGAGGGTTTGATAAATCCGGAAACTGTCCTTACTCACAGTAAGCCGCTTCCTGCCCCCGTTCATCGCAGATTATTGCTGCCCAATGTTATTCCCAATAGTGAAATCCTTACCCCCCCCCGCGGATCAATCGTAAGGGAGGTGGAGGCTGTAAGCGCTCTCTACCTTCTCTTTCCGATTCTTCCTCTCTGAGCCCCTGCAACGACAAACGCACCCGACTCGAGGACGATGTCCCACGCTCTCCGGGAGCAATGAGCTCTTCAGATGAAACGTGGCTTTACGACATTAAATCATATACCTCGTATAGCCCCTCGCAAAGTGTGTCCGAGATAATACCTCCATCCGACGAGAGAAATCTTATAGAGCTCTCGCTCGCTAAGCTACATGGAATCGGTCCGCCAGACCATCTTCACTGTATAGACAAGAACACACTGATATCACCATGCCTAAATAAATCCGCAGAAACCACCTCAACTACTGACCTTGATCAATCGTGTGATTACTTGGCTGACTCATCACTTTGCTTTATGCCCCTCGTCCTACCTAACCGCCAATCCCTGATTACAGATTATGATCTACCTCCCGGTTGTACAGCTGCCAATATAGCTTCCTACGACCTGACATCATCTCCAAATTCTTCTACCACCACCAAGGAAACTACCCAACAATCACCAGCAAACCCTTTAACCAACGCTCATGATGTACCCACAGATAATGTACCCTCCCCTATCTGAATACGCCCGGACCAAATCGATTGAACCATACCCCCGCCCCTTTGTGCAACTCATCCTTTAACGCTCTAACGCCATCAACCTTCTGCCTAACATGGAATATCCGTGGACTACGAGCTAATTACGGCTCGCTGCAGGCCCTCTTAAAACAGTTTATCCCCGAAGTGATTTGCCTCAGTGAAACGAAGCTCCAAGATCCCTCTTACTTTTCTCCTGCCAGCTACACCCAGGTCAGCCTTCTACATCCCCAATTTTATGGAAACATCATCTTGGTCCGCACGGATATATCGTTTACCACCATCCCCCTCCGCACAAACCTTAATGCCCTCGCTGTTCACCTTCACCGATCTACGCTCTTAACTGTATGTTCAATATACCTCCCACCCTCAAAGCCAATCAACTTTGCCTTCCTGAGTGAACTCGTCTTCCAACTCCCAAAATCACTCCTTTTAACTGGAGACTTTAATGCTCGTAACCAGTACTGGTACGACACCATAAACAACAGCAAAGGACATGTTGTACTAGACGTAGTCTTACAACAAGACCTACAAGTCATCATCTACGAAACCCCTACCCATTATCATCCTCAGACAGACTCCTTTACCCACATAGATCTTTGTCTGTGCTCAACTGACTTCCTGCCTGATCACTTCTTCATAGTATTTGATGATCTGTGTCGAAGTAATCATTATCCCCTGCTCCTAGATCTTCTCCCTCGCTCCCCCATATACACAAGACCGTATTGGGTTTATCAGAAGGCTGACTGGGAATCCTTAACATTATCGTCTTCCATAACTGTGTCTGATGATACAACGCAAGGCACATCCTGCTTAAAACAGTTTGTGAAGCATTTTTCAGCAACGGCTCACAAACATGTTCCACTACGCAAAGTTCAACTCAAACCTTCGGTCACCTGGTGGAATAAAGACTGGATCCAATACACATTCTCTATTTCTTCCCGCACCCCTCTAGCCAAGGTTTGGCAAAGAATACATAAAATCCGCGGCTCATCATGACACCCACACTTCCCCATCCTCCGTCACAATGACAACCCCGTCAGTGCTCCCCAGGACGTTACACAGCTTATTGCGAATAGTCCCGGCTCAATCTTCCATAGACCCCTCCTCCCCGAATTCAATCGTCACAAAGCATTAATGGAATCGCAACCACTAATGTTCTAGACCTCTAGGAAACTGTGCTACAATAAACCCTTCTCGATGAAAGAATTCCAGGAGGCACTCTCATCGTGTAAGAACTCTACCCCTTCAGAAGATTTAATATCATACACCCCCATCCAACATGCCCGTGTAAATGCCCTCCAGTGCCTCTTAACAATTTTTAATAATATTTTCCTCTCTGGAACTTTTCCCCAAGAATGGCGCCACAGCATCATCCTCCCTTTTCTCAAGCCAGGAAAAGACCCTTCCAACCCAATAAATTATCGGCCAATTGCCCTTACCTCATGTCTATGCAAGTTGCTCGAAAGCATGGTGAATACCCGCCTGATGTGGTACCTTGAAGAACAGGAGCTTCTCTCTCCGTCCCAATTTGGGTTTCGCCCAAATCGTTCCACACTCGACCCTCTTACCCTACTTGACCATGACATTGGCCTTGCTTTCTCTAGGGAAAAGTTTGTCACCGCAATCTTCTTCGATTTAGAAAAAGCATATGACACAGTCTGGCGGCGCTTGATTCTACAGCAGCTATACGACATGAGAGTTCGCGGACCCTTGGCTCTGTTTATACCACTCTTCTTAAAAGACGGCTCTTTCTGTGTCGATCTCAGAGGCGCTTGCTCTACAAAGCTTGTACAATACGAGGGAGTGCCCCAATGAAGCGTACTTACCACTTCTCTCTTTGTAATTGCGATTAATGCTTTCCCAAAACATCTCTTGTACATTACTCACTTTATGTAGACGACATTGTCATCTGGGTGACGAGCTCGTCCGCGGCGATAGCTACCAACTTGCTCCAGCAAGCCGTGGATTCAATAGCGGCTTATGCCTCATTGACCGGATTCACCATCTCCCACCCGAAAACAACGGCAGTTATATTTACCCGACGCAAATCGATTCCTAGCATAAGCCTTAATATTTCTGGCTCGCCGATCAAATTCACCACCAATACTAAATTCCTAGGCCTTATATTCGACCAGCGTATGACATGGCGATATCATATTGAAAACCTCGTGAGAAGATGCGCTCTTGTACTTGCCCTTATGGCCTCTTTATCAAAACTACACTGGGGAGCTGACCATCGCACCCTCGAAATCCACAGGTCGCTATTACTTTCAAAGCTCAACTACGGCTGCCACCTGTATGGCTCTGCTTCCAAAAGCATGTTAAATAAACTAAACCCGCTCCATCACAGAGGCCTGCGCCCTGCTACAGGGGCATTTAAGTCTTTCCCTGTTCTACCTCTCTATGCTGAAACAGGATTCATCCCTCTCATCTCGCCGTAATGAATACTGCCTCCGATTCTTCATCAGATCCCTCCGTATGCGATCTAAACTCGCTCGAATTATCTGCTCCACATCCCCTCCACCAGAGACTCGTTTTCGTACCTTCTATTCATATACATTGCGTATACCACAGCTTTTGGAAAAAATCGAGCTTAGACACCTCTCAGTTGCGGTGGAAAGACCACCAACGCTACCCCTATGGACCCGCAGGAGTGCTAAGTTCTGTGAACTTTTCTTGAGAGGCCCCATGGATCAAATACCAACTGCAGCTCAACGCGCCATGTTTCAAGAACATGCAGAAACTCATACCGGTGAAACTCCTATTTACAGCGACGGGTCGAAAACTGATACAGGGACTGGATGCGCTGCTGTCCTTCCCTCTCATACCTTACGCTCCGCCCTACAGCCTACAACATCCGTCTTCTCAGCAGAGCTCGTGGCCATAAAAATAGCCTTGCGTCCCCTCGGTCTCCATTCCCCAGGGTTATATACAATATTTTCAGATTCTATGAGTGCGTTGACTTTCCTTCAGCGATTCCCCCCTCCCCCGACACCCTGTAGCCATAGAAATCTTAGAAACCCTACATCTTTTGATCGGACGCTCTTACTCCATATCATTCTGCTGACTCCCCGGACAGGAAAATGAAACGGCTGACCTAAAAGCAAAGGCCGCTCTCCATACTGCATCGTCCATACCTCAATCACCGATCTTTCACAGAGACTACATCCCTCTCATACGTAAATTGGTCAGAGAAGAATGGGAGCGATATTTGAACTTGTATGGTCATCCTCACTTACTCCAACTCAAGGAAAACGCTTCCCCGTGGCCATCGTCATACTCTCCCACCAGATGGCATGAAGTTGTGCTGTGCCCTGCGAATCGGTCACTGTCGCCTCACCCATGGCCATTTAATTGCTAACGAAGAACCACCATCTTGCCAGACGTGTCACACTCGCATCTCAGTGCAACATATTCTGCTCACCTGCCCGCGATACTCTCCCCATCGAAAGAAGTATTTCGGTCTTCACCCCACCTTTGCTTCTATTCTCGGAGAGTATCCCCATGTTGTGCCCAACTAATTGGCATTTCTGGAAGATCCCGACCCGGACTTATTCAGAAACGGAGTTCGAATAGGTGGATTCGCACCGTTTCCTTGGTCTTGTTAATGACCGATGTCTCATACTTGCAGCCTTAGGGGCGCTTGTACCCGTGCCATGGATATACTTCGTTCCGTGCCATTCAGCACTTAGGCGCCTTATAGGGCTACTGCTATATTTTACCAATCATTTGTTCGTTCGAAGCCTGACTCCAGGTGTGAGTTTTACGCATCCGCAGGCGAGCCTGTATTGCGAAAGGTGGACTCGATCCATCACACCCGCCTTCGCCTGGCAACCGGTGCCCTCCGCACTTCACCTATTGAGAGCCTATTGTCGATGCTGGGGAAATGCCACTCGCTCTGCGCCGTGCACAGTGGATTATTCGCTTGTAAACGTGAACCCGGCGCCTCTCTCCCTCCCTCTGTCGCCAACAGCTCACTGTATCCGCAGCTAATCTCCACTGTGCCTATGCCGCCCAGAGACGCCAATAATACCAACTACTTCGAGAGCTAGGTATAGCTCGCGGGCCGCTGGCACCCCTGCTTTTGCCTAGAACTCCACCATGGAGGGGTACCACTTTTGACTATTTGTTCACACGCCTCTGCTCCCAAAGCTTCTACATCGCCATGAGTATTTCGTTCCGCCTCTTTGGAGGTCCCGTCATATCACAGTGGAACCATATCAGTGTATACGGATGGCTCCAAGTCCCGAGAGGGGGTTGGTTTCCACTCCCTGTCCCCTCCGTTTGAAGTCATGGGGCCTTGCCAGACGCTGCGTCTGTCTTCACGGACGAGCTTCTTTTCTTTATTTTATTAAGCGTTTTATGCCCTCTTTCACCCATGTAGGGGTCTAAACAGGCACGGTATTTTATAGTGATTAAAATTTAAAAGCGTGAATAATAGTCATGAGTTGTGAATGGTGATCTGATGGATGAAGTGAATTGAAATGAATGAGTGGTGATAATTAAATTGTGCATGAAATAAAAGGTCTTTAAAATTGCAAGAAACGAATTTTTCATAATTTATCGGTTTTTTCTTCTTTTCTTTTTCTAGATTTTAGTATATAATTTACTTTCCTTTAAGTATGCTATCAGTGCCGTACTTGTTTGGAGTTCGTCGGCGAGGACTTTCTTTAGTGTTGGGATGTTACCCAAATATTTTTTCCGGTGTCGGGGGAATCTAGCGCAGGTTAGTAGTATGTGCGGGATAGATAGCTGGGCGTTGCAGGTAGTGCATTGTGGTGGGGGAGAATTTGCGAAGCGATAGCTGTGGGTAAGCTTTGTGTGTCCTAGTCATAAGCGTCCTAAGACGACTTCATCTCCGACAATTTCTGGGAGAACTCTTCCATTTGTTGACGTCATCTTTTATTTGTCGTAGATGGTGATGGCCGTGTGCATACCATTCAGACTTCCACTGGTTTTTAACTGCCTCGACAAAGAGATTGTAATAATCTTTGTGGTATGTTGGTTCAGTGGGCAATGAGTTATCTGTGACTGCTGATTTTGCAGCTCTGTCAGCGTCTTCATTGTCTTTTATCCCTACATGGGAGGGACACCAGCATAGGGCTATGTTACCCGAAAGCGACGTTATCTTTCTTCCAATTTCAATGGCTAGGGGATGGGTTTGGTTGCGTGATTTTATCATTGTCAGCGCACTGTTTGAGTCTGAAAATATTGTAGTTTTATCGGTACCTGTTTTGACTGACTTGAGACCTATGTAGATGGCAGTGAGTTCTGCCGAGAGGACGGAAGCGCAATCCGGAAGTCGGGCTGCTCGTATGTGGTGCGGGAGAATTGCTGCACATGCCACGCCATCTGCCGACTTCGATCCATCTGTGAAAATGGACTCACATGGTTGATGGGACCTTTGGTGGTCCTGAAAAATTTTGGATAGCACTACGGGCGTCATTGTCGATTTCGAAGAAGGGAGAGTTATTTTCCATATTACTGAAGGTTGAATAGTCCATGGGGGAATAGTATAGTAGTTGTCAATGAGGATGTTTGGCTCTGGCAAGTTTAAACTTTGTAAGAGTTTTTTAACCGTTACCGTTGGGGTTGATTTGAAGGCACCGGTGGCTAGACGGAGGGCTTGGTTTTGTACAGGATCTAATTCCTGGATTACAGATTTTGATGCTGCTCCGTACAAATGACATGCGTAGTTTATTTTGGACAAGATGAGAGTCTCGTAAAGGTACAGGAGGGTGCTTCTGTCTGCCCCCCAGTGATGATGCGACAGTTTTGTCAGAATGTTTGTGGCTTTGTAGCACCGTCTTTTGAGGTTTAGGATGTGGGGTTTCCATGTAAGCCTCTGATCCAATGTGAGACCTAGAAATTATATGTTATTTTGAAAGGTGATATTGGGCGTCGTTCATGTAGCAATGGCATATGCGGAATTTGTTTTTTTCTTGTAAAGGTTATGGCGGTTGTTTTTTCACTTGAAATTGTGAATCTGTGTTGTACTGAGTAGTTCTCTATTTTGTCTATTGCCTCTTGTAGGCGATTTGATACTTCTGTTGCGCTAGTGCCTGGGAGCTAAATTGTCAAGTCGTCCACATATGAGCATTTAATGGTAGGTGGTACTTAGAGTCAAATTGTTGAAGACTATTATGAAGAGGGTTGTGCTGAGCACACTTCCTTGGAATCTTCTCACTCCCTTGACGCCACGGTTGCTCCGAGCCGGGCCACTGTTGAGATCCCACTTCTTGGTTCTTGGAAAAGTAGCGCATGCGAGGAATGATCGCGCCGCAGAGTCCGCCAGGACTGGGCGACCAAATAAACATTCTTTATTCCTCACACTGACTACATGGCAGGCATCAGCTCAGTATTCTGGGCTGCCTGGCAAATAAGATGGGAGATGGCCGGCGGGAACCCAAGGTTTCTTGCTCTCCTGCCGCCACCGTCATTTGATCGATCCCTTCCCCTCACTGCCACAACTGCGTCGTCCTCTGACCGTTAGGCCCATTAGTGTTGAACCTCCTACTCTGAGAGATCTCTGCAAGTTACGTTTCCAAATACTGGTTCGAGCTGGTGCACTACGGACTGTCCCTTGTGCTTAGGACGGGTTCGTCCACGCTGACATATGATGGCCTATTTTATTTGACTGTTTGACGTTGGTCGCATGTTCTGGTGCCGAGAGCAGCCGGTCTTCCTTCTCCTTACCCTTTTTTCTTGCTTGTTTGATTTTGCTTTACTTTGTTTTTTTATTAGTGTATTGCTTTTTCTTTTTATTTTCACTAGCCTAATAATTAGTTACGGAGACTTATTCCGATTGGGGGAGTCGCCCGTTGGGCGTCCCCCCCCCACCCCTCCCTCGCTCGCTTCGTACACGGATACTGCCTCTCAGCGAGAGGTAGGGTGTTTTATGTTGACGGTTCATCAGCATCTGGACTAAGTGTATCCTCAGTCTCTTGGCGATAGCTACTATGCCTGCATTTCGCAAGCCTAGAGATCACAACCTCTACCGTTTACGCCCAATTTCTGTCTTGCCTGTCTAAGTTAATGGAGAATATGGTTAATGTTTGGTTAACTTATTTTCTGGACAACGAAAGTCATTTGTCTCTTGTACAGTGCGGGTTTCGCAAGTTCGACTCTACGTCGGATTCTCTACTCCGGTTGGAGAGCGGTCTCTGCGCGTCCTTCCTTCAGAGGCCCCTCCAGGGGGTACCGCCTTGCCGTGGCGGAGGGGCTTGCGAGCTCTGATCCCAGGAGCCGTACCAGGGTAAGACTAAGTTCTTACAAAGGTCCAACCATACTGGATAGGTCCTGGGTGAGGAGCCAGACCAAGCGTACCCCATACCTTGTGGGGCAATTGTGTTCCTGAACTCCAGTGCACTTTTGGCCCACCTGGTTCCAGCTATAGAGTGCCTCTGTATGGGTCGATGGATCCGCCCACTGGGTTGCATCGTCTGAAAGACCGTGCCATAGAGGAGGTTTGGTTGCCTGGGTCGCCGTTTTGTTTCCGGGAGGTCTTCGCACCGCAGCCCAGAGAATCTCCGTTATGCGGCTCAGCTGTTTTAAAAACGACAGTGGGAGTCGGGGGGCGGGTTACCCCGCCTGGGCTGTAAGGGTGCTCTTTGGACTCACGATGACGATTTAGTGCATACCCTCGGCTCCAGAGGCAGCCCAAAATAAAAAAAAAATAACATATGAGTAAACTTAACAAAAATAACTCCCAGAGACCGCAGGTTTCTGGTCATCATGCCTTGAACTCTGATATTAGAAGATTTGACCCTTTTGGGTCAGAAGTTGACCCCGAGTTCGATTATGACAGATTTTTAGTTTTAAAAGCAAACGATAGTCTTCTTTGTAAGGCTGATATCTTTGATGTCTATGAGGATTTTATTGAAAAATGTGGCGAACCTGCTCAAATGTGGCCACGTAATCATGGCGCATTGATAGTCGAGGCAAAATCAAGTGAACAGCATCAGCGGATTAAAGAACTACAGTCCTTAGCTTCTGTAGACATGTCCTCTGCTTCGCACCCGACATTTAACACTTCTAAAGGTGTTATCCGATCGGGAGAACTAATAGATTATGACATCGACAGGCTGGTGTCAAAACTTACCAGTCAGAAGGTTTTAAGTGTCCACCGCATTTCCCGGTTTGTGAATGGCGCTAGATTACCTACCGCCACAATAATCCTGACCTTCAACAAATTGGAACCACCCAAGTACATTAAGGCTGGCTACCTTAATATCCCAGTCAAGCCTTATATTGAAAACCCACGGCGGTGCTTCCATTGCCAACGCTTTGGCCATGTAAGCAATTTTTGAAAACAGGCAAGGTTGTGTGTTAATTGTGGAGCAGACTTTCATGGGAAACCCTGTTCTAAACAGCCGTGCTGCCCTAACTGTGGTGAAGAACACCCTGCATCATCACAGCAATGTACTTTCTTTCTCTATGAGAGGGAAGTCATTGCCATTAGAAACAAGAACAGGATCAGTTTTAATGAGGCCAGAAGAAGAGTAAGGGAGATGTACGTCCAACCTGGTGTGAGCTTTCTGATGCTCTACGTTCTACCAGGCCAAGGAGAGAGAGAAGCCAGAGATATCCTACCGGCTCTCCTCTGCCTGACCAGTTAAAGAGTCCTCCCCGTCCTAAACGTGCATCTTGTGATGAACACTCTTTGTCGGCATCTAACAATGTTTCTGAGGTTGTCAACAAGAAGAGGAACCTTCCTTCCTCTCCTGGTTCCCCAAGGGTGGCTAAACACCTTGCTACCGCCCCAGAGCATGTAGATGTTGATCATGTTGGTCCTCAAGTAGTATCCATTTTACCTCTGGATATCCACCCCACTCCTAAAGGACCAAGATCTCCTTCAGCTCCAAAGCCAACTATCACTCCAACCCCCCTTGTTGATACTGCTTTTGGAACTCCTTCGACCCCCAAAGAGAAGGAATCAACCCTTGCTCCTTCCCAGGAGCCAGCTGTGGGGGAGGCTCCCCCCTCATCTCAGGAGGAACCCCAAAATCTGAGTCCACATCCTTCTCTGCCAGCATCGGACCCACAACCTTCGCCGATACCCTTACTACCATCATCGCATCTACCATACCAACTAATACCACCAACTGTGTCAACGCATCTGTTCCATCGACACCTGAACTGACTCCTGGAGTTGTTTCCATCTCCCCTTCTCCAGTGAAGACAGTTCTCTCGTACAGCCACATATCAAAATCTGATACACCGCCTCTTAAAGAGAAACGAAAACTCAAACTTCCAACGCCTCCTTTGTCATACTCCAAACCTAAGGTTAGTATGACACGAACTACTTCTGCTGGTAGTTCAAATCCAAAATCTCCTACCCCTAACGGTAGGAAGAAATCTAGTGTTATCCTTTAACGCTAACAATGTCTCCAATTATTCATTGGAACCTCCAAGGTCTCTTCCCCAAATGGGAAGAGCTCAAGCTTCTGCTTAAAGATTACAATCCCGATTGTATTGCTTTACAGGAAACTTGTTTAGGTTCTCGTAGAGTACCCAACATTTCCGGTTTTGTGGGATATTATAAGAACCCCGGAGAACCAATTCATGGTTCTGCTGTTTTAGTTAACAACAGGGTTTCCCACAACCAACTATCCCTTAATACAGACCTGCAGGTGGTTGCTGTCTGCCTGTTTTCCAGTCGCCATTTTTCAGTCTGTTCGCTGTATCTTCCTCCTAGCGATGAAAGAGTTACAGCTTCTTTAGCTACAAAGTTAGCCAATTTAATTGCCCAACTCCCGCCTAACCTTTTTATTGATCGGTGATTTTAATGCTCGACACCTCCTTTGGGGGGACCATGATAACAACCTTAGAGGAAACAGCTTTACCTGTGTGGACTTGTCTCTCTGTTCACCAAGCTGTAGAGCTGATTTTGACTGGGCAGTGGATCCTGACTTGCGAGGCAGCGATCACTTCCCTATTGTAATAACACCATGTAGAGGTAGTACTCCTCTACCACGAAGCAAAAGATGGAATACGAAAAAAGCAAACAGGCCTAAGTTCAGGCACCTCTCGAGCCATGATGGATCCTTTCCCCATGAAGATGTTGACGTGGCTATTGACAATTTTCTAACCCACATCAACCATGCAGCTAACTCCTCCATCCCACTCTCCGGCTCGGCTGCTCGTGGACCACAAGTACCCTGGTGTTCTGCTGAATGCTTGAGAGCTGTCACTGAATGTAAACAGACTTGCCGATGTTATCACCGATGCCAAACGATGGTAAATAAAATTGCTCGTAACCGAGCAAGGGCAGCACGGCGACGCACCCTTCGACAAGCTCGAAAGGCCTCGTTGAATGGTTACATCGCGTCAATAAGCAGGCAAACCCCTGTAGATAAAATCTGGAAGAGGGTCAAAAAGCTATTGGGGAAATCCAATGGCTTTATAGCCCCCAACATTGTTCAAGCCGGAGAACTCTTAGGAGACCTGTATCATAGTTCCAATGTCTTAGCCAGATCGTTTGCTAATATTTCAAGCCCAGATAACTATTCCATCCAATTCCAGTGCTTTAGACTACAAAAAGAGCAGCATTGTATCAACTTTATGGAGCCTAACATGGATAATGAGCCTTACAATCGGCTCTTTTCTCTCCATGAGCTCCATAGTGCACTGAAGCACTGTGGATCGACTGCACCAGGATCGGATGGCATTTCCTATGATATGATTAGGAATGTGCATCCATCCCTCCTCTCACATTTGCTGGACATGTATAATTTTATCTGGATTAGGGGCTGCTTCCCTTCTATGTGGAGGGAGGCTGTGGTCTTACCCTTCCGAAAACCAGGAAAAGATGGGACAGAACCCACACATTACCGCCCCATTGCCCTTACTAGTTGTACATGTAAATTATTTGAGAGGATGATCAATACAAGACTCTTATGGTTTTTGGAGACAAACTACCTCATATCTCCCTCTCAATCAGGGTTCAGAAAAAAGCAGAGTACCATCGACCTGCTTGTTAGAATGGAATCTCATATAAGAGATGCTTTTTCAAAGAGACAGCATTCAGTTGCTGTCTTCTTTGATATTGAGAAAGCATATGATACCACCTGGAGGCGTGGTATCCTTAAGCAATTCCATGATTGGGGCCTGCGGGGTTTTCTCCCCAGGTTTGTCGAGCAATTCCTCATGTAGCGCACACTACGTGTAAAAGTTGGAAATGCCCTATCAGAGCCTGTAGAGCAGGTTGAGGGCGTGCCACAGGGAAGTGTCCTCAGTGTTACCCGCTTCTCTCTAGCCATCAACAGCATTATCACAAATGTCCCAGCTGAGATTTCCTCGACTCTATATGTGGATGATTTAGCACTTATTTGTTCATCGCCTAGACTTCCATTTGTCATCCGTAAGCTACAACAAGCTATAAATACTGTAGCTGATAATGCTTCTTCTAAGGGCTTCCGCTTTTCCGCACTAAAGACCAAGGCTGTCCATTTTTACAATCATAGATTGGTGACATGGCCCCCCCCCAATCATCTGTCACTCTATGGTATCCATGTCAACTTTGAGCCCCAATTCAGATTTCTAGGGTTGATATTTGATTCAAGGCTTTCTTGGAGGCCTCTCTTGGACGCCTTGAAAAGGTCTTGTCTGAAAAGAATGGACATAATGAAATTACTGCCACACATCTCTTGGGGAAGTGATCGACGTACTCTGTGGCTTTTGTATTCAGCATTAGTCCAGTCAAAGCTGGACTATGGGTCACAGGTGTACTCTTCTGCCTCGCTGTCCACTCTTGAAAAATTTAATACTGTGCGTAACCAGGGTGTGCGCCTGGCTTCTGGAGCCTTCAAGTCCTCTCCTGTGAGGAGCCTCTATGCAGAGAACGGGATTCTTCCTCTTTCCCTTCACAGACTCAAGTCTAACCTTAAATATCTTTGTAGACTTGAACAATTGCCATGGTTACCAGTATATGAGTGCACGTTCAATTTGCGAACACTGGCCTCATATGATAAATTTCCATCCCTGACTCGACCCTTTGCTCTGCGCATGGCCGAACACACAAAACGTCTAAGTAAGATCTCTATTATTCCATTCTCAATACCAAAGATTCCCCCATGGGTCATACCGCCTGTAGTGGTATGCAAGAGGCTTACTAGCAGGCCCAAGAATCAGTCCTTGCCTGTAACCCTGAGAACCATGTTCGATCACCACTCCTCTCACCATCGACCTAGCAACTTTGTATTCACCGATGGGTCCAAGTCATCGGACAAAGTTGGAGCTGCTGCTATTCTCCCATCTCAGACAGCATTGGTTCGCCTACCAATGCATCTTCTGTTTTCACAGCAGAACTTGTTGCCATCTTGCTGCACTCTTTGTTATTGCTCCAATGCCATCTGGTTGTTTTACAATTTTCTCTGACTCCCTCAGTTCTCTGGAGACACTGGGTGATTTTGGTTCTAGCCATCCACTGGTTTCCAAGATCCAGCGGTGGCTTTTTTATCTTTCTTCCTTCCACAAGATTTCCATTTGCTGGGTACCTAGCCATGTGGGCATTCCAGGTAATGAAAAGGTGGATGCCGCAGCCAAGGAGGCAGTATCTTTGGAGACATCCCCATCAGCCCCAGTCCCACTTCGTGATATCTATCCTTTCATCACCGAATATGTAGTCGGCTTATGGCAGAAGAGGTGGGATGAACTTCCTCCTACCAAGCTCCATTCTATAAAACCTTCAGTGCTACCATGGCCACGTACCATGAGACCACGTAGACTAGAGGTTATTTTGTGCCGACTGAGGATAGGCCATTGCCGCCTCACTCATGAACACTTGATGAATGTGCAGCCCCCACCTTTATGCATCCTATGTGGAGTACAACTATCCATCCTTCACATTTTTGCTGAGTGCCTCCTTTTGAGAAATCTTAGGAGGAGGGTCTTCCCTTTCATTACTCAGCAGATGACCCCCCAGCAGGTCCTGCCGGGCATCTTTTCAGAGACTCTTGCCTCCTTTATCATGAATAGAATTTTTAAATTTTTAGAAGAATCTAATCTTTTAACCAAAATTTAATATATTAGCTCATGATTCTATATTTGCTGCTCTTATATCCATTATTGACCTATCTATAGTCTGTTTTTTTATATCTTAACTCTTGCATCTATTATTGAGCCATCTATAGTCTATGTTTTTTATCCTTTGTTGAATCTTAATAGCTTATTTTTCATGTCTCTCTTTGTGTGAATAGAACTTTACATTTCTAGAAGAATCTAATCTTCTAGCCAAAATTTTAATATATAGTGCCATGATTTTATATTCTCTGGCTTATAGTCTATTTCTTACATGTCTTCCTTCTTTATGTGAATAAAATGTCTAAATTTTCAGAAGAATCTAAATCTTTTAGACAAAACTTAATATATTATTCAATGATGTTATATTCTTTGCTCTATAATCTATAATCTATGCTTTTTACTTTTTGTTGAATCTTTAATAGTTTATTTTTATGTTTTCTTTTACATGAATAGAATGTTTAAATTTTTAGAAGAATCTAAACCTTTTAGACAAAATTTAATATATTCCCCATTACCTTTGTTGAATTATTAACAGTTTATTTTTTACATGTCTCTTTCTATGTTAATATAATGTCTAAGTTTCAGAAGCATCTAAACAAAATATATAGTGTCATGACTTTATATTTACTATTTTTGTATCTATTAGTGACCCACCTATAATCTGTTTTTTATCCTTTGTTAAATGTCTACTAATTTACCTTTTAGAATGTTTAAATTTTTTAGTTAAAATTTATATTGTTATGACTTTATATATATCTTTGAATTTGGCTGCGGGATAGTCCGTTTGGGCTTTGCAGCATCTTTTCTCTGCACTATTCATTCATTCATTCATTCATTCCTTCAGAGGCAACACTTCGCCACACTATGGAGGCGATGGGGGAACCAAATTTTATTGTAGTGACTACATGCGTGCTTTAATTGCACATATGGGTATGGAAGATATCTCTGGACCAATAGGGCAGGAAGAGGGTGCACCGAGTGAAAGTGTCTTTAGTTTCACACTCCTTTTTCCCCGTAAGGGGCGCGGCGATTTTCCATCCTGGCCGCCGTGCTGACGGGACTCAGCACCCCGTCCGACCCCAGCTTAGCCTCTTCTCCTTCCTTCAAAACACTTGTTTCCTTGCTTTTCATACAACCTCTCCCACAACTTTCTCTGGTCAGCCTCTAATTTCACAGGGTAGATGCTGACCTTCTTCTCAGCCAACCGTCCCGGATCGAGGCTGAGGGGAGAGGGGACAATGTTCCCTAACCCCTGAGCTCCGGTCTGGGGTAGTTGGTTTTTAACAACCTGCTTCATCCCCACCCATAACTTCCTCACATCCCTTTTCCTCTCCTCTTCACAATCTATCTTTTTTACGCCGTGTCCAAGGTGGAGCCGCCATGCCGATGGACTTTTAGGCCACCAGGCGGGAGGGGTGGTCCCAAATGGCGGCGCCAGGCTCTGCCGGGCCTGTAAGCACCTCTTGCAGTGCGGGCTACTGCGAGAGGTGATGCGCGATTGCGCCCCGTGATACAAATAGGGTCACCATGCCCAATGATGAATATAAAAAAAAACAACCCCCAACTTCCCCTATAACATCAACGGAGCCTCCCTCGGGCAGCTGCCAGCGAAAAAAATGGAGGTCTTTCCCCCCCCCCCCCTGTGCTTGCGCAGGGGACCCTCCATATCTCTCTAACCGGAGAGGAGGCTCACTCCTCTCCTTCGCCTACCAGTGTAGAGGACTCCCCCTCACCCCCTTCTCTGGAGGTGCTTTTGGGCACCTCCCTCTTTCCAAGGGGACTGCCAAGAAAGCCAACATGCAGCCCGTAGCCAGCCGCTCCACATCGAAGCGGCTGGGTAGGGCAAACTCCCTTATGGGGGAGAGGGAAGCCAGGCCCCTTCAGTCGCTTCCCTCAAAAGACCTGTTGACAAGAAATTTCAACCTTGCCGGGGTCAAGGCCTGTGTCTTCCCAAACAAGACTGGTGACGCTGCCAAGGATACCTGCGATGTCCTGGGAGAGGATGGCCAACTGAAGGCCCCTCCTGTAATAGACATGGTCTTTGAGGAAACCCAGCCTCTGACGGTAGGGCCTTCCATGGGGGGGAATCCGGCCTCGGCGCCAAGCACCGAACCCGAATCCGCCCCTATGCAAGGTCCTCCGCAAACGGCTGGGGCCTCTGAGGCAGTACAAGGAGGGGAGGGATCAACTCTGACCGGTGCCCCTGCGACCACCAGGACCTTCTCCATTTCGGAGAAGGACCTGGCTGAGGCCGGTCCATCTGGCATGGGGGCTTCTGCCGGTGGAGGTGAGAAGCGGGTTCATTCCCCGCCCTCCTCTCCTAAAAAGAATAAAAAGACAAGAAAGACAAAGAAGACTCGGGGCTCCTCTCCATCCGCGGGTGCTGCGGGGACGGATGGGTCTGCTGTCACTTTGGTAGGCGACCAAGCCAAGATCGGCACATCCGGGTCCTCCACTCCCCGTGTGCGGAGCCCCTGACTCAGACCAGGAGTGCACAGGGCGGAGCCTCGATGACATCGGGGCCCCTCATTCAGAGGTTACCTGGCGTTTTCGAGCCCGCTGGCTTCAAACGCTTTCTCGTTATTCGCTCCACTGATGGCACCATGTTGGCCAAGGGCAACATGATCTATCAGAGGAGAGGATTAGCTAGTGCAATTGGTAGAGAGCCGAAGGTGACCCGTTTCTCGGACGGGAGCCTTCTGGCGAATGCGGCGAATCCCGCCGAGGCGGGCAAGATAAGTGCTCTTCGGACACTTCATGGCACCCCGGTGAGTGTGACGCCGCACTCTACCATGAACTTTGTGAAAGGAGTAGTTGACTACTCCATTGAGGACATCACCCTCGAGCTGGCCGACCATGGGGCGGTCAAGGTCGAACGTGTGATGAGAAAACAGGGAGGGGCCTCGAGACCCACCCCTACACTGCTTCACGTTTTACTGTGACAAGCTTCCTGAGTCGGTGCGTGCCGGTTGGTACCGCTACCGCCTGAATGCATTCGTGCCACTGCCGCGGCGGTGCTATTACTGTCACCGCTTCGTCCATACGAATCGTTCTTGTAGACGTGCAAAGTCGGGGTCACCCGAAGTTTGTGTAAATTGCTCCAAGGCCGCACACGATAAGTCCAAATCGTGGGTGGCCAAGTTTGTCAATTGCGGAGAGCCGCACCCTGCTTCTTCGAAGCAATGTGGTACATATCTCCTTGAGAAAGGAATCCTGGCCGTTCAGGCCCAGGATCGACTCTCATTCCGCGAGGCTAAGGACTTGGTCCTGGCGCGCCCGGCTCTGCTTGGGACGTCATATGCCTCAATAGTTAGAAAGACACCCTCTACTCCTGGCCCATCCAGGCCAACGAGCCCGGTTGTTTCCGCGCCCATTCGGAGCCCTTCTGTGGGCTCTGCTCAACCCGGGCGCTCCCCTGGTAAAGCTGGCGGCAAAAAGTGTTCACACCCAGCCCCGGCTAAAACCAGGGCTCCCCCCCTCTTCCCCCAGCGTGACCGTTTCCCGTAAGGCGAAACGGCCACGCGCCTCCACCGAGTCGTTAGACTCACAGGAGGCAACACCCCTGAAGATGGACGCTAGGCCATCTTCCGGGGTTCCTAAAGCTGTCCCCCGAAAGGAGGACAGCAACAAAGGAGCTTCGGCTCCTTCGCCCACGCCTAGTGGTGGAGCGAGTGGCTCGGAGACGGTGGTTCCTCGAAAAGAGGGCCCCCCGCCTCCGAAGCCGCAACGCCTGCCTAAGGTTTCGAGGCGGAGGGAGCAAAAGACTCGCATGGCGAGCCCAACCTCCCCCAATAGGTCCGGGACCCCGCGTCTCCTCCGAGCTAGGCCTGGAGGGCATATTCCTTCAATGGAATTGCCGTGGACTCCGGGCCAACTGGGAGGAGCTGCGGAGGCTCATCTCGTCCCGTTCCCCGTTAGCTATCGTTTTGCAGGAGACCATGCTAGGCGCGTGCCCCCTGCCCGCCCTCCCGGGGTATAAGGGTCTTGCGACCCCACCACCGCGAGATGGCCGGGCTGGGGGATGCGCGGTTTACACCCGGCATGATGTCTCCGTTCTTCCTTTCTCTTTAGATACCTCCTTTCAGGCAGTGGCTGTGCAGCTGCATCTGGATAGGAGGTATACTATAATTTCTGCGTACATTCCACCGTCAGCTTACTTAGATGCGCCGGACTTCCGCCGCGTCGTGGCACGGTTGCCGAGGCCCTATCTCTTGCTTGGAGATCTGAACGGCAGGCATCCTCTCTGGGAAGATTACTCCATAAATCCCAGGGGACAAGTCCTTCGCGATCTGATCGAAGAGCTTGAGATGGGTGTCCTAAACGTGGATGAGTTTACACATGACTGTCCGAGAACCGCTTCATTTTCTTGCCTTGACCTATCTTTGTTCTCTTCGGATGCACAGCCTGATTTTGATTTGGGGGGTGGTCGATGACCTCCATGGTAGTGATAACTTTCCCATTCAAATATCATTTTCAGGGCAACTGCCGCCTGAGAGCCCACCTCGGTTGTGCTTGGCGTGGGAGCGGTGGCCTACATTTCAGGAAATGACTGAATTCTCTATCTCAGTCGAGGAGTTTAGGTCGGTAGATGAGGCCGTTGAGTTCTTCTCCGGCAACCTCATCGCCGCGGGCCTGACTACTATTCCTAGGACGTCTGGCCGTTTTGCACGCCAACACTCCCATGGTTGTCGGCCGAGTGTGAGACGGCCCTCAAACAGAAGCGTTATGCCTGTATGCGCTATAAGCGCCGCCCGAACGAGTTCACTGTCGGTGAATTTCGTCGGCCTAGGGCTAGGTTCCGGTATATTTCGAAGCACGCCTGCCGCTCTTCTTGGCGGGCATACGTGTCTTCATTTAACTCTAAGACCCCTTTAGCAGAGGTTTATAGGTGAGTCAAAAGGATTCGGGGCAAGTTCTCGCAGGACCCCCCTCCCGTTCTCTAGGAGAATGGGACCGCAATCTCGGACCCCGCGTCCGTAACGAAATACTTCGCGACCGCTTTCTCCGCATTCTCTAGTCGGGATGCTGCTCCGCCAGCATTCAATGCACGTCGTCATGTCGCGGAAGACCGCTGGCTGGACTTTACCTCCAGAGGCGGAGAACCCTTCAACGACAGGCTTACTGGGAGTGAGTTGCGCTCCGCTCTCGCTTAGACACTGCCCATGGTCCGGACGATGTCCCGTACGCCATGCTTCGACACCTGGGTGAGTGAGGCATGGCATTTCTGTTAGATTTGTTTAACAGGATCTTGGTGGAGGGTCTTCTCCCAGATTCCTTGCGAATCGCTACTGTGCTCGCCTTTCGCAAGCCGGGAAGAGATCCTTCTACTCCGACCGGTTACCCAATCTCTCTAACCTCTTGCGTGTGCAAGTTGATGGAGAAATTGGTAAATGTTAGCCTAGCCTTTATCCTGGACAGCGGAGGCCATCTGTCTTCTGCACAGTGCGGCTTCCGTAAGTTCCACTCCACGTCGGATGCTCTGCTGCGACTGGAAAATGCCATTTGCGAGGCTTTCCTTCGTAGATAGCACTACGCCACGGTGTTTTTCGATCTGGAGTAGGCCTATGATACCGCATGGCGATGCGGTATCATGGAGACTCTCCACACGATGGGGGCGAGGGGACGCCTCCCAGTCTTTATATCTGAATTTTTGCGAGATCTTCGATTCCGCGTACGGGTGGGGGGAGCTCTCTCCGGCCCAAAGGAGCAAGCAGGAAAAGGGTGTCCCGCAGGGAAGTGTCCTCAGTGTCACACTCTTTTCCCTGAGCATCAACGGCATCACATCGGTGCTGCCAGAAGATGGTGTCACTACGCTCTATGTGGACGACCTTTCGATCTCTTTTGGCGCAGCCCAGATGCCAACTCTGGAGCGTCGACTCCAACAGGCATTGAACCGCGTCTCTTGCTATGTCGAAGCGCACAGGTTTCGGTTTTCTTTGTCCAAGACTAAGGTGGTGCACTTCTGCCGCTATCCACGGCTCCACCCCGACCCAGATTTGTTTTTTAATGGGGTGCGCCTGGATGTGGTTGAGTCACACCGTTTCCTTGGTCTTGTATTCGACCGACGCCTTACCTGGGAGGCTCATATTCGCAGCCTTAGGATCTCTTGTACCCGCGCCATGGATATTCTCGTTCAGCGCTTGGGGCGCTGATAGGGCTACTGCCCTACTTTTTTTATCGATCCTTTGTTCGTTCGAAGCTCGACTACGGTTGCGAGTTTTATGCATCCGCAGCCGAGCGTTCATTGCGGAAGGTGGATTCGATCCACCACACTGGCCTCCGCCTTGCGACCGGTGCCTTCCGCACTTCCCCCATTGAGAGCCTGTTGGTTGATGCTGGTGAGATGCCACTCGCTCTGCGCCGCGTGCAGTGCATCACTCGCTTGTACTCGCGAGCACGGCGCCTCCCTCAGTCGCCAACAGCTTTCACTGCATCCGCAGCTGATCTCGACGGTGCCTATCCTGGCGAGAGACGCCAGTCATACCCTAAGCCCTTTGGGTTTAGGGCCAGGAAACTCCTTCGAGAGGTAGATATAGCTCTCGGGCCGGTGGTGCCCCTTGTTCTGCCAAGGACGCCACCCTGGAGGGTACCACATTTGGCTATTTGTCACCACGTCTCTTCTCCCAAAGCTTGTACGGCGCCGGAAGTATTGCGTTCGACCTTTTTTGAGCACACTTCGTGTCACGCTGGAACCGTGGCAGTGTATACGGATGGCTCCAAGTCCCAAGAGGGGGTCGGCTTCCACGCCGCATCCCCTCTTTTTGAAGTCAGTGGGTCTTTTCCAGGCGCTGCGTCTGTCTTCACGGCCGAGCTGGTGGCAATACACCACTCGGTACGGGAGATTACCCGACATGCCCGGTTCGGAGACCGGATTGTGATCTATAGCTACTCCCAAAGCGCCCTGAGTGCTCCCGGGGCATTGGAATCTCCCGCATCCCCTGGTTCGCGATATCCGTGACGCCACGGCTTTGGCGAGCCGGGCGAATGTCGAGATTATCTTCTGCTGGGTTCCTGATCATGTCGGAATTGCGGGGAATGAGGGCGCCAAAGAGTTCTCGAGGACTCTTTGACTGGACCAGCGTTTCGCTCTTCCTCATACCGACTACATGGCAGGAATACGGGCAGCTCTTCGGTCTGCTTGGCAAAGAAGATGGGAGACGGTTGAAGGGAACTTAAAGTTGCGTGCCATTGCGCCGCGACTGTTCCCATTGACCTATCCCCCAATGCCGCGACGGCTTCAGGTCGCTTTCTGTCGTCTCCGAATCGGCCATACTCGTGTGATGCATCGGTATCTGATGGAGCGCTCGCCACCGCCCTATTGCGACGACTTCGTCGTCCCCCAGACTGTTCGCCACATTCTTGTCGAATGTCCCAGTCTGGGTGATCTTCGCGCACGATACCTGGTCGGTACCGGGATGGGCGGGGTCGCTACCGCCTGTCCCTTGTGCTCGGGACGAGTTCGTGCACATTGACTTTTGGACTTGTTGCTTTTGGGGGGGAGGCCGGGCTTCTCCCCTTTATTTAAAAAGATTCCTTTTTTGTATTTTTTTGTTTGCTATTGTTTTGTTTTTTTGTAGGTTGCACGCTCCTGCACCGGGGTGAGGGGGACCTTCCCCCGCTCCTGGAGATTGCTTCCTAATTGTTAAGTTTTTCTCATTTTTATCATTGTTATGTTTTCATATTTTTATTTTAAAGTAGCCTAGTGCTAGGCTATGTCGTGTTTCCGGCGACTTATGCCCAAGTGGGCAGTTGCCAAATGGACTCTATAAATTTAAAAAAAAAATCACACTCCTTTTCATGAGCCCCATCAGTATCAATTCCTTGCTGCAGGAAAATGCTATCATCACACCCTACATTAACTTTTGGTGCCACTCAGATGCCTACCTTCGCGCGCTGACTCCAACAGGCGCATAGATTTCGGTTTTCTTTAGCGAAAACCAATGTGGTACACTTCTGCCGCCAACCACGCCACCACCCTCCTGAACCGGACCTTTTCTTAAATGGCCCTTCCCTGGAGGTGGTTTAATCCTGTGACATTCACTGTGACTCGTTTGTCACTGTATTTATTTAATACATTTGAATCTCTTTGTATTATATCCTCGCAGATATCTAAACACCTTCCTGTGGACCTCTTTATTTCTTGTTTTGGGGCCGAGATAACTTAGTTCCTAGCTTTTCCTTTACAACTAGGCTATAAAATGTAACAAAGGTTAGACACAAACTAAACAAAAACAAGGAAACGCGCTCCGGCGTCGGGTGTAGGCCCGCATCTCCCCGCTGCAGTAACATGCTGCCTACAACAAAGTCAAATTAAATGGAGGAGGCCAGCCTCCCGCAAAAAGTCGTATAGTCCGTAAGTCCATGTGCGCGAACCAGTCCCGAGTACAAGGGACAAGCGGTTACGACCCCGCCCATCCCGGTACCCGGCCAGGTAACGTGCGTGGAAATCTCTCAGACTAGGACATTCAACAAGAACTTGCCGAATAGTATGAAGGACACCGTAGTCGTCACAATAAGGTGCAGGTGAGCGCTTTATCAAATAGCGGTGCGTTCCGCGAGTGCGTCCAATTTGGAGACGACAGAAAGCAGCCTGAAGCCGTCGTGGCATTGTGGGGTAGGTCCATGGGAACAGTCGCGGCGCAATGGCACGCAGCTTTAAGCTCGCCTCGGACGCCTCGATCTTAATTTGCCAAGCAGCCCGGAGTGCTGCCCGTATTCCTGCCATGTAATCGGTGTTAGGAAGAGCAAAACGCTGGTTTGGTCGACCTGTTTCTTCCTAGTCGACCTGGTTGCAATACATCTCTCTGTACGTGAGATTGCGCCCTTGGCTGGTTCAGAGACGCTACTTGTAATTCTCCTGAGAATCACAGAGCGCGCTAAATAGCCTAAAGGTTTTGGAATGCATTCCCTAGTATACGTGGCGCCATGCCTTCGACGACATGGCAGGATGTCGACATTGCCTTCTATTGGGCTGCTCCTGGAGGCAGGGTTGGTGGCAAATAATAAAACCCGGGTTTTATTACCGAGTTTTTTTTTAGGATGGGGGGGTTAAGGGAAATTTGAAAAAAAAACGTTTTTTTCTTGTTACATTTTTTTCAAGAAATGAAAGCTACTTATTTTATTCAAAATTCATATTTGTTTAGAATTTTAATAAATGTATCAAATTAAAATAATTTCTCTGATACCGACTAATAATTAAAAAAAAAATATTAATCTCCTTCTACCGGTTATGGGTACCCACAATTCTCTATCTGGGATCTGTTCTTAGTATAATATAATTATTAAACTAATTAATTATTAATATTGTCAAAATAGAAATAGCTATTCTTTTTCTACGTTATTCTAATGCTTTTAGAGTTTCTTTTTGGAAAAAACATTAAAAACAAAAACAAGAAAATCGGCTTTGGGGGGGGCAATTTTTTTATTTTGTCATCTTGCCTGGAGGAGGCGTTGATAGAAATGAGCTAGCTATTGGGGGCACCAGGCTGACTGTAAAGACTGAGCGTTGGGACCAGCCCTGCTTGGCAAATCTGGGAGACGGCGGCCGGACGGCAATATAAACTTGCGCGCCATTGCGCCCCGACCTTTCCCCTGGACCTATCCCTCAATGCATCAACTATATCAGGTTATTTTGTTATCGGCTCCGAAAAGACGCACTCGGGGAACGCGGCCCCATTGGATGAGGCGCTTCCTTGAACCATTCCTGTAAGGGACCAGGCGAGAAGACACAGTCTGGTTGAATGTCCTAGCCTCGGGAAGCTTACTGACTGGTACCTTTCCCAGTAGCGTGAAGGGCGGGATCGCTACCCCCTTTCCGGCATCATTGAGAGAGACTGCGGCGGTTGAGTCCTTGAAGGAGGCGTGCTCAGACCGCTTAGGGAGGCGCTCCTCCCTCTGGCCCGCTGGCGTACTTTTTCTGTCTTCGGTTGTTTTTTTCACACGACTGCTGAAATACTCGACCTCGACCTCTGTAAAGGACCGCATACCATGACTTAATTACCGAGTACCTCAGGACTTGACTGATGAAAACCATGTAGAGGGAGGAGGGACGAAAGTAAGTCCATGGTTGTTTAAATTTTGGACTTTTCCAGATCTTCTCCCCACTGGACGCATGCGTCTCCCCCGTACTCACCCTGGATGAGGCCCCCTCTCACCCGCACAACCGGGCCAGGAAAAATTTCTTCAAGGTGAAAGGTCAGTGGGAACCGACCCCGTCCCCCCGTCTACTGGACGCTGATGGCGCTTTACACTCCATTCTGAAGGAGAGGATGGAGGACGAACCCCCTTGCCCTTCACCGGGGCAACACACCTTAGACATCCTACAGGAGCTGGGCTACACGCAGCAGGAAATCGACCATTTATCCGAAGACGGAGCAGTCCTGTGGGATGAAACTATTGAATCAAAGTTGTAATCACGATTTGCTGGCTTTTAGGGTTCCTGTAGATTTTGTTAAGCTCTAGTGGTGCTCTTGATTTAACTGTCTTTTGATTAAACTATTTTTGTACCTTGTTAATAAATGTATACAAATGTTTTTGTTGATATTTTATTTACTACGCAATATGGTGTGTGTCCACTCCATGACGCCTACCAACCACTGCTTTGTGGGTTCTGCCTTTTTAGGTAGGGGCTAGAGGAAGAATACCTCGAACACAAACCAGGATCAAGAGTGCCTATAGACGAGCACCAACAGACCGGTGTCTCGGTAGCTCCCTGCAGCAGAGGATGAAGCTTGGTTGTCCCGAGCTTCTCCTGCCACCAGGGACCTTCTCTCCTCGTTCAATATACGGGTCCGAAGACTTGATGGACTTCCCAAATCAAATCACTAGAAATTTTGATTTCTTTACATTCTAAACATTGACATTGTTGTTGCTGATCCTGAAGCTCTCTGGGCGACCAGCCCCGAGACTCCAACGAAGGATATGGCCTGTACCGAGTTGCTCACAAAGCCTTCTTTCCAAATGTGTTTGAGAGTGATTTGAAGGCTTCATGTACGTTTTTATGTGATATTGTTTGAATGTATTTGACATTTATGCTATGCCAAGAATTTTGTGCCTGTGTGTAATGGGGAGCATTGCTTGTTTCATGTGGTGTGCAGTGTGTTCGCGTGTGTCACTGAGGAGGAGGGCAGCTGTTGATTTGGTTGGGGTTATTATATGCAAGGTTTATGGTGAACCAGGTGTATACTGTGCTGAGGTTGTGTTGGAGGATGTTTGATGATTTACCAGCCAATGTCACGGAGGCATATCTACCCGCTAGATAGTTGGCCAGACTTTTTGTCTGAGAGGTTGTGGCGAGGCGGGGCATCGAAAGCTTTGCTGGCTTTGTGTTAGGAGGGTTGTTTGTGGTTGTCCTTGGTTGTCATTATCATAGATTATTTGTGTGTGGTTCGTACAAATAGTAGTTATTGAGTGTAGTGGTCTGAAACCATGTGTGGGTGCTAAGGGAAAGGGCGAAGAGATCTGGTTTATGATCAGGCCTATGGGGTCGAAACTAAGGCTCTCAGCACTTATGGGGGTTATGTCCTTTAAATGTCGGTTATGGGGTTACCAATGATGGTAGTCGCCATCAATTTCTAGCGGTAACCAACTTATATGAAGGTGAATTAAGTATCCGACTCCAAAGATGAATTTTTTACTGCGTTCTTATTTTGGCTGGGCTTACCGAAGCTTTCTGAGTAATCGAAGCAAAGAAGAACGTTACCAAAATGTAATTTATTCTAATAGCCTATAACTGGGCCAGCGGTACGTCGCGAAGTTACTTTGCGGGCGACTAGCAGTCTATATATATTCAACGCGAAATATTTAATTCTGTAGCGATAAGGCTTGGTGAACTTAAAAGGAGGAACGTTAACGAGATCATTTTAACGACTGCAATCTTAGTAATACAATAATCATGCTAACAGCTGCTCCGACTATATATGTGCATATTTATTGAGGACGTGGTCTATAATCAATCTTCTCCACTCCAAAGGCTAAGCTAACGAAAGCCAAGTGTTATAAATATAACAGGATGCGCTTGTCACAGCTTTGTGATACACTTCCTTTTGATTAGCGAGCATGTTTACCCAGGTGTTTCGTAGACTTCCGTCTTTCGATAAATTTATTGAGGCACTGTTTTTTTTTTACACATTGTCTTATTGACAGATGATTCTGACCTTTCGCTCGTTCGTACATTGTTTGTCTCGCGCTCACATCCAACGGTCGCTTGCCTTCTATATATATAGATTAACGAATATATTACATTCCTTATTTTTGTATTCAAATTCATAGATGCAAATTAATCTATACATTTCAATTCCTTATTCCAATTTTAGACATTTATTTTATATGTGGAGTATGCTGGGATTTAATAAGACCACCGTGCATCCATTTTCTGCAAGTTTTCGCTGGATTTATTGAATCCTGCAATTTGGTACTAGTAGCCTACCTATTACATAATCCGATCACTACAGCCCCCTCTGACTTTTGAAGAGGTACAGAGGAGAGTGATGGGACGGGTTGAGGAGGGTAATGTAGGACCTTTGTTGAGTTTAGGGACATTGGACCATGCTTCCCGATGTTTGGTATCTCGTTATCTGACTGAAATTTGTAAGGTTGGCAAATGCTTGTATTCTTTGTGGTCCGAGGTTGTATGTCACTGATGTTTTCTCTACCACAGGCAGGTTTGGGGCAATGTGATTTGTCTGGCGGTTTGTAAAAGGTGCAAGTCTGGGTTGGCGATTTTTTGTTTACGTCTGCGTATGGTTCGAGAAGAATTGTTTACATCTGTGTAGGGTTTACTGTTCGAGAGGAACTGTTTACTTCTGCGTAGGGTTTAATGTCCGAGAAGAATTGCTTAAGCCTGCGTGAAGGGTTAATGTTCGTGGGGATTTGCTTACCCCTGCTTAGAGGTTAATGTTCGAGGGGCTACTGTTTACCTTTGTTTAGGGTTTAATGTTCTATAAGAATTGTTTACATGTGCATAGGGTTTAATGTCATAGCGGGAATTGTTTGCGTAGGGGTTAATGTTTGAGAGGAATTATTTACGTCTACTTAGGGGTTCATGTCCGAGGGGAATTTTTAAGTGTGTAGGGTTTAATGTTCGAGAGGAATTGTTTACGTCTGCGTAGCAGTTAATGATAGAGAATTGATTGCACCTGCGTAGGGGTTAATGTTCGAGAGGAATTGTTTACGTCTGTGTCGGGGATAATGCTAGAGAGAAATTGTTTACTTCAATTTTAGGGTTAGAAGAAGAGAAAATTAGTAAAAGATGTTAAAGTGATACCCAGTGAAGAGTGTGTACAGTACAGAAACATAGTTACTTGTGTGTGACGTTTGGTTAAAGCTTAAAAATCAGCAATTGAGGGAGGCTTTTTACGAGGAGTTCAATACACTTGCGGCGAAGAATAGAGCGACTGATAGAAGTGTGAGTGAGGAGTATGGGAGAATGAAAGATAACCTTCTAAAAGCCACTAAAACGGGTTGGTCATGGTCAAAAGGTCCACCAAGACAAGGCGTTTTGGTGGTGGAATGAGGAAGTTGAGGCTGCAGTCGTCTTCTTTTTTTTTAAGCCCATTTGGGGAGTGCCTATTTGGGCATAATTCAAAGTATACAAAACAACATACTATTAGGCTATATTAAAAAACAAAAACAAAAAAATACGTAAATAACTATAAAAAAGGACAGAGGCTAAAAAAATAAGAAAAAGGGAAGAAGGAAGCGCGCTCAGAGGTTGGGGGTAGGACCGCCTCTCCCTGCGCAAGAACATGCGACCCACAATTCCTGCCCCTCCCCCCTCCTCAAAAAAAAAACCCAGTCAAATAAAGTGGAGGCCGGCCTCCTCTAAAAAGTCCTAAAGTTCACAAGTCAGTGTACACGAACCCGTCTCGAGCAAAGGAGACAAGCGGGAGCAACCCCGCTGGTCATGGTACAGGTAAGGCTTGAGGATCGCCCAGACTGGGACATTCAACAAAAATGTGCCGAACAGTCTCGGGGACAACGGAGTCTTCTCAATAAGTCGCAGGCGAGCGCTCCATCAAGTGGCGGTGCGTAACGCGAGTGTGTCCAATTCGGACAGAGAAAGTAACCTAAGGGCGTCGCTGCATTAGGGGGGAGATCCATGGGAACAGTCTAGGTGCAATAGCACATAACAGCATGCAACATTAAGTTCCCTTAGATCGTCTCATATCTTCTTTGCCAAGCAGCCGGGGATCTACCCGTATTCCTCTCGTGTAATCTTTGAGAGAGAGAGTAACAAGGAAAGAAAGTACCCTAGAAGACCTTACGGTCCATTCAATGAGGGCACCTTTGAACTAGCAGTCGAGCTAGCACATCTCTGCTCAATTGCTTTACGTCCTTAAATGGCCACTTTTCAAGACCGTGTCTAGTCTGGTCTTGAACTGGTAAACACAATTGCTGTTAACAACGTCCATCAGAAATGCGTTCCAGCTACCGCAGATACTATACGTAAAAAATTTCCCAAACATCGCGGTTGTAACGCTTCAGTTCAAGTTTGAAGCCGTGATTTCTTGTTCTGCTCTCATTAAGGCTGAAACTATCCCTGTGGTAAAAAGTGTGGAACCCTCGAAGTATTTTGAAAACTTCGATGAGCTGACCACGCAGTCTACGGGTTTCCAACGATAACATATGTAATTCCCTTAATCTATCTTCATAACTTTTATGTCTGATAGAGGGAATCAGTTTGGTTGCCCTGGCTTGCCCGCGTTCCAATCTCGCGATGTCCTTTCGAAATAAAGGACTCCAAAATTGTTCAGCATACTCCAGGTGCGGTCGGACGAGGGAGTTGTACAGACAGTATTATCTCCTTGTTCCAAGATCCGAACTGTCGCTTTATATACCCAAACATCCTTTGGGGTTTCTTCTCCATTTCAATACACTGTTTCGGGAACTTTAGGTCACTGGTGATAGTTACACCCAAGTCCTTCTCAGTGTCGGTGGATTCAAGAGCAGTACCCTTAAGGATATAGGGTGATTGGGGATTTCGGTGGCCGATATGCATCACTTTGCATTTGTTTACGTTGAAAGGCATTTTCCACGTATCAGACCATTCCCAAATCTTTCGAAGATCATCTTGCAGACGGGCAGTATTTCCATCCTTTGCAACCTTCATACCAAACTTGGTATCGTGGGCAAATTTAGAAATCTTGACAACCACGTCACCGTCCATGTCGTTGACGTAGATAATGAATAGTATTGTTCCCAGAAGAGAAACTTGAGGCACCCCGCTAGTAACGGGCATCCACTCAGAAGCCTGTCCATTCAGCACCACCCGTTGCCGCCTGCCATTTAGCCAGTTCTCTATCCAGCCTGCTACTTTTTCGTCTATGCCCAACGCTCGCACTTTATGGAGAAGGCGGGGGTGTGGTACCTTATCAAAGGCTTTCTGAAAGTCTAAATAAACCACATACACTGCCTTCTCCCGATTGTGCTCACTGAAGACGAAGTGCAAGAATTCCACAATGTTCGTCAGGCATGACCGTTGCCTTCGGAAGCCGTGCCGGAAACTCCTCAGTAGCAGGTTTGAGTCTAAATGTGACGTCATTTTGTCCACCATCATGCTTTCCATGAGTTTACCAACTATCGAAGTCAGGCTGATAGGTCAGTAGTTCGACGGTTGGCTACGCTCTCCTTTCTTGAAGATAGGAGTCACCTCCGCTTCACGCCAGTCTCTAGGAGCGCATTCCGTCCGGATTGACATGTTGAAGATTGCGCTCAGGTGTCTTGACACTTGATCGCGCACTTCTTTCAGCACTTTAGGTAGAAACCCATCCGGGCCAGGTGACTTATTCGTCATTAGGTCAGTGATCTTCTTTTCTATTTCTGCTTCGGTGAAGTTTATATCCTCCAGCTCTCTCCCCCCCCCCGAGTAGGAATCCGTTGGCTGGGGGATGGGACCACACTCTTCAGTAAACACTGAAGAGAAGTAGTCGTTTGGGAGATTAGCATTTTCTGCGTCTGAGTGCTTTAATGTCCCCTCATTCCTCAAAGGGCTAATCGTTTGACGGATTGGTTTACGGCTGTTTACATATCCAAAGAACTCTTTGGGATTCTCTTCACAGAGAGAGAGAGAGAGAGAGAGAGAGAGAGAGAGAGAGAGCTACAAGGAGCTACAAGGAAAATAAGTACCCTAGAAGACCTTACGGTCCATACAAGGAGGGTACTTTTGGCGCAATTTTCGAAGGTGTCTGTTGGCAACCTCGAAAATCACTCGCGAGGATCTTAACGGCGATTTCGCAAGATTTTATCTAGTCTTAACTTGAACTTGTCAACAGATTCACTGTTGACAACTTCCGTTGGAAGTGCGTTCCAACTACCGCAGATACTCTAAGTGAAGAATTTCCCACACATATCACGGTGGTATCGCTTCAGTTCAAGTTTAAAGCCGTGATTTCTTGTTCTCCCCTCGCTGAGCTGGAAAATATCCCCTGTAGTCCAGTCTGTCGAAGCCTGTCGAGAGAGAGAGAGAGAGAGATAGAGAGAGAGAGAGAGAGAACGAGAGCGAGAGAACGAGAGCGAGAGAACGAGAGCAAGAGAACGAGAGCAAGAGAACGAGAGCGAGAGAGAGAGAGAGAGAGAGTTACAAGGAATATTATTACCTCAAAAGACTATTTTTTCCATACCGAGGAGGTACTTTTGGTAATACTTCAGATCTGGTGCGCACGGCAGGTGGCGCTGCTAGTAGGCCACAACTTTGGGCCACAACACATCTCCCACGACGCCAGACGGCAGCTTCAGATGCAACCAACCACGGCGCTGTTTTATTTTGTTGTTTTAGGGATTTGTAACTTTTAGTCTGTATTATTTACTAAATATCTGCGCCTCTGCTCATTTCTAGTTTTTTTTTTAAGTTAGGCAAGATTTCTTGATGTCTTTTATTGTTTGTTTTTTTTCGTATTTTTTGTTTCGCAGTGAATGATAACAGCTTCTTACTTGCAACGTCGTAGCTATAAATAGAACCCGCTTAGCTTTTTTTCTGTTTCGTTATTGCTTTTAGTGCTCTAGTTGTGCTTCTTCGTTATTCGAATTCGGGTTTATTTGCATGACCGCGAAAAACTTTTAGAGGCGCATAAACTAATCAAGAAACCTATAAAAGTAAGTATTGTTTGTTATTAGGTTAGGTTTTTCTGCCAGTAAAAAGCTGTTGGGGAAAAAAAACAGTAAATTCAAGGGGACTGCTCGTGGGGAAGATATCACTGTGGGAAGACCACCCTGCGATGATCCTGAGTTTCAATCAATTGAGTGGGGGTCTAGGAGGGGCAGCCCCCCAGTATATACTCATATACAAAAAAATATATCGCCGCAACTGAGAGAGAGAACGAGAGAGAGTCACAAGAAAATCAAGCACCTTAAAAGACCTCTTGATCCATGCCGAGAAGGTACTTGTATAAGTTCTATCCTAATATATACATAAAGAAAAAAGTAACTAGTAGTTGCAGATAAATGGACAGTAAAGTTGAAGGCTCTCCCCACCCTCCTCTCATCCCGCCACGCGAGTAAGGAAACTGAAATGATGCCTGGTTTAGTTGATATAGTGCTGAACCAGGGATTTTTATAGTAAAGGCTTTGAAACCTACCTAGTTACATAATCACGATATGAAAATTATCATCAACACTTAAACAAAATTAGAATCCAAATAGTCATTGTTTTACTTTTTTGAAATGATTGTTTTATTTTCTGATAGTTGAAATCTCGTCATTTAACTTATATACACCTACAGAATATTGATTTCCTTTTTGACTTCATTTGAAAATCTGCACTCTGGTTCTGAGAATCTTGTCATTATACTTATTTCTATTTTACATACACATTTATCAATCCCATTTTATTTTCAAATTAATAACTGAGTGTGTATGATTTTGTCGAGTTTTTTCTTAAAAGTATCAACAGTTTTACTAGATATTACTTCTCGTGGTAGCTTATTCCAAATGTTGACAGTTTTGTATGAAAATAAGTTTTCAGTTTGAATTTTTCTATCCGCAATGGTACCAGTTTCATTCCGTTGTTCCTCGTCTCACAATAATTTAACTTAAACCATACCTCAGCTTTTATATTTTCTATCCTTTTTAATATCTTAAACGTTTCTATGAGTTGGCCTCGCATTCGCCGCGTTTCCAGTCTGAAGAGATTTAGTCTTGCTAATCTAGTTTCATAGTTGTGTTTTCTTAAAGGG
The DNA here is from genome assembly GCA_963969495.1 of Ceratothoa steindachneri. Classification (NCBI taxonomy): domain Eukaryota; kingdom Metazoa; phylum Arthropoda; class Malacostraca; order Isopoda; family Cymothoidae; genus Ceratothoa; species Ceratothoa steindachneri. The sequence goes on from OZ018326.1 coordinate 24,307,449, forward strand.
TAGGACGCACTTAAATAATAAAGGCAAAATGAAATACGGCGAATTATTGAACGTTAACGTATTTAATCTCTTCAAATGTCATAGCAAAAGCAATATTTGCAAAACCACAACAACTCTAGTCATTGTGGTGACCCCAGTTTCGGGAAACGAATCTCCTCTAGGAAGTGCAACAAACCCATGAGAGCGATTATTCTAAATGCAAGTTCGATCAGAAACAAATTGTTAGAATTCAGAGCTATGGTAGCTGTAGAGAAGTAGGACAGAATTGCAATTACAGAATCATGGATAAATTTGAACTCCAGAGATTTTAGAGGTGAATTTGGGTTAAAAGACTACAAAATGTTCATTAAAGATAGAAAAGATCAAATTGGGGGAGGAGTGCTATTATATGTACGTGAATATTTTTACCCAACAGAAATTACCTTGGATACGACCCTAGAAATGATAGGAGTGAAGCTAAATTTAGATAAAAATAAATATATGCATCTATCTAATATGCAGAAAATCGCACCAGTCACCGGATCTTGATGTACTGACAAAACGAATAGATAAGAAGCTAGCGGTAGTCCTGGGAGACTTCAATTGCAGCAAAATAAACTGGATAACAAAACAAGCGGATAAAGAAGGGCAGAGACTTCTGGATTTTATTGAGGATAATTTCTTAACCTAGTGGGTCAGTAAACCAACAAGAGGTAACAATATACTAGACCTTATATTGTCTACTGAAAGCAACTTACTCTCAAATATTTACGTCGGCAAAAAATTCGAAGGTAGTGATCACAATTTAATAGAGTTCGATATCCAAATATCGACCTGGAAAATAATGAAAAATATACACAGACCCCATTTTAGCAGTGGAAATTATGAAGCCCTGAGAGCAAGCCTAGCAGGATATGTTACAAATAATGAAGGACCAAACAATGCATGGATATCTTTTAAGAATTTTTTTAGGCAACAACAAACAGAATATGTCGCCTTCAAAACTAAAAAAATCACCTATTAATCAAGATCCGACGTGGTTAAGCAAGGAAATAAAAAGCATGATAAGAGATAGGAAAAGAACTTATAAAATGCTAAAAATCAAGCCATCCCAAGGCGAAAAATAAAGAGAGATTAATAAAACCAAAAGAGAAGAAAAGATTAGAGTGGCACATCCAAGCTGGGGCTGGGATGTGAATCCTTTGTGCCGCGGGCTTTACCATGGGAGCGCCTGGGGTGGGTAGAACTCACACAATGGTTCTGAATGGGCGCAGAAACGACCGTGCTCGTAGGCCTGGAGGGACCAGTCGCAGAGGGTCTATCTTAACATTTAGGCATAAGACGTCCCAGGCAGAGACGGGCGCGCCAGGACAAACTCCGTAGCCTCGTGAAATTTGAGAAAATCCTGGGCCTGAACGGCCAGGATTTCCTTCTCATGAAGATACGCACCACATTGCATCTAGGAATCTAGGTGCAGTTCTCCGCAATGAACACAGTTGGCCACACACGGTTTTGACTTGTGTGCAGCCTTGGAGCAACTTACACAGACTTCGGGTAACCCAGACTTTGCGCATCTACAGGAGCGATTACTATGGCCGAAGCAGTGACTATAGTAGCTCCTCCGTGGCACTGACAGGAAGGCCTTTAAGAGGTAGCGGTACCAATCAGTACTCACCGATTCAGGGAACTTGTATCAGTCCAACGTGACGAAGAGGGTACGGGTGGGTCTCGAGGCCCCTTCCTGTTTTCTCATCACGCATTCGACCTTGACCGCCCCATGGTCGGCCAGCTCTAAGGTGATGTCCTCTATGGAGTAGTCAACGAGTTCCCTCGCATAAACTACTCCTTTCACGAAGTTCATGGTAGAGGGCGGCGTCACACTCACAGGCGTGCCATCAAGTGTCCGAAGAACACTTATCTTGTCCGCCTCGGAGGGATTCGCCGCATTCGCCAGAAGGCTCCCTTCCGAGAAACGGGTCACCTTCGGCTCGCTACCAATCACACTAGCTCATGCTCTCCTCTGATGGATCATGTTGCCCTTAGCCAACATGGTGCCATCAGTGGAGCGAATAAGGAGGAAGCGTTTAAAGCCAGTGGTCTCGAAAACTCCAGGTAATCTCTGATTGAGTGGCCCCGATGTTATCGAGGCTCCGCCCTGGGCACTTTTGTTCATAGTCAGAAGCTCTGCACCAGGGACGAGAGCAGAGGGGCCGGATATGCCGATATTTGCTTGGTCGCTTCCTGAAATGGCAGCAGACACATCCGTCCGAACAGCCCCCCGCGGATGGAGAGGAGCCCCGTGTCTTTTAAGTCTTTTTTGTTTTTTTAAGGAAAGGATGGCGGGGAATGAACCCTCTTCTCCTCTTCGCTGGCAGGAGCCCACAGGCCAGATGGACCGGCCTCAGCCAGATCCTTATCTGATATGGAGAAGGTCCTGGCATTCGCAGGAGCACCGGTCGGAGGAGATCCCTCCCCTCCTTGTACTGCCTTGGAAACCCAGGCTGTTTGAGGAGGACCTTGCATAGGGGCGGATTCGGGTTTGGTGCTTGGCGCCGAGCCCGGAATCGCTCCCATGGAAGGCCCTACCACCTGAGGCTGGAATGCCTCAAGGACCATGTCTATCTCAGTGGGGGGCTTCCAGTTGGCCATCGCCCCCAGGACATCGCAGGTCCCATTGGCAGCATTGTCACAAGTCACATGTGGGGAGGCACAGACCTTGACCCCGGCAAGGTTCAATATTCTTGCCTGCAAATTTTTTGAGGGAAGCGACCGAAGTGGCCTGGCTTACCTCTCCCCCCTAAATGGGTTTGCCCTACCGAGCCGCTTCATTTAGAAGCGGTCGGCTATGGGCTGCCTGCTGGCTTTCTTGGCAATCCCCTTGGAAAGAAATTGGGGGACTGCGGCTGGAAAGAAGGTGGTGCCCGAAAGCAGCTCCAGAGAAGGGGGCGAATGCGAGTCCTCTACACCCGTAGGCGAAGGAGAGGAATAAGCCTCCTCTTCGGTTAGAGATATTTGGAGGGTCCCCTGCGAGAGCACAGGGGAAGGGGGGGGAGGACCTCCATTTTTTTCTGTAGAAGTCCCTCAGCATAGCAGCTACACTTTGGACACGGCGTAAAATGTATAGTGTTTGAAAATAGAAAGGAAAAGGTGAGGAAGATGTGGGTGGGGATAAAGCAGGTGATTTAAAAAGCCACTATCGCAAACCGGAGCCCAGGGGTGAAGGTTCATTATCTCCTCCCCCCTCAGCCTCGATCCGTGATAGCTGGTTAAGAAGAAGGTCGGCATCTACCCTGAGAAAATAGAGGACGATCAGAGAAAGTTGTGGGAGAGGTTGTAGGGGAAGTGAGGAAGTAGAGGAGAAATGCAGGCTGTCTGAAAGAAGGAGAAGAGGCTAAGCTGGAGTCGGACGGGGTGTTGAGTCCCGTCAGCACGGCCGCCAAATGGAAAATTGGACCGGGAGGGGGCCTAAGTGCTATGCAGGGCGGGATGGACTTGAGGGCAGAGAATACTTAGCAACAGGATGAGAGTCCATTGAAGTTGCTCTAGGCTCGGCAGATTCAGCTTCAGAGGTTGCCAGCTTATTGGTGGTCAATGAGCAAGGTGAGGATTCCTTATCGCGGGGCTTTGGGTGCCGGGGATGGGTGGAAGAGCCTTCACTGGTCGATATAGAAGATTCTTTCAGATGACATCTGATGTCTTCGAGTGTCTCTCTCTCACTGCGGGGTGATTGCACCGTAATTTGTTTTGTAGTAAGAAGTTTAAAAAATGAGTTATAAAAGTTGTGTCTGATATTATGAGGTGCTGATTATGCAGTGATGATTGAAGTACTAGATGGATAAATGGTAGGATAATGTGTTAAAATAATTAAAATTCATTAAGATTTAGATCGCGCTACTGGAGGCCTATCTATAGCTTCTTTCAATAGTCCCGTCACCTCGAGGTAGCGGATATTTTCAGCTGCTAGTGCAAATCTTAGGATATCGAGGGTACCCCCACCATCGATGGGTATGTATCTTCGTCGGAGTTCTCCATAGGTTGGGCATTCCGCGATAAGATGTGCAATTGTGAGGGGTAGAATGCAATCTTCACATTTGGGTGGATAGCCTTTCTCCATTAGGTATCCATGTGTGAGTAGTGAATGTCCGATGTGTGGTCTGCATACGGATACCTCTTGCCGGTGGGTAAGTTATCGAGGCTTCCATGGCGATAAGTTTTGGAAAATGTGTCGCATCTTATTTTGTCTGTCTAAATCTGCCCATCTGGCCATCCAGTTTTCCCGAATGGCGGCCTAAATTGAAATGATGTAGTCTTCATATAGTATTGGGATATCATTGGGCCTGATTGGACGAAGGGCGGCATTTTTTACCGCTCTATCAAATTGCTCATTTCCAGCTACCCCTACGTGCGCTGGGACCCAGCAAAAAGAAATTTTCTTTCTTTCGCATCCTGCTCTATATACGTAGTTTCTTATTTCTAACAGAATTGGATGGATGTCTGTCATTCGTTCTAATGTTTGTAGGCTGCTGAAGGAGTCGGTGAAGATTGTGAATTCATCTGATGTTGGGTTATTGTATGCCCAATGTACTGCATGTTTTAAGGCATAGCACTCGGCAGTGAAGATTGATAATGTTCGGGGTAGTTTTTCAGAAAACGTGTAGCTATTTGATATCACCGAGAATCCTGTTGCGTCAATAAATTTTGATACATCGGTGTATATATGTATACCCATATGTGTTGCTGCATGGGTAAGGAATTGGATTTTCTCTCCCAGGGGAGTAGTTGTTGATTGTTTTATTATGTTACCATGGCATATCTTTGAAGTTGATTTCCAAAATGGAATATCTGGGAAAGCAAGTGGATGGATTGGGTTCATCGTTACTCCGATTTCCTCCATCCATAATCGCACTCTTCTTCCAAATGGTTGTGGGAGAGTTAGGTGTGTTGTAAAAATATTATCCATTTGGTCATTCATGACGGCGGTCGAAGTCGGCTATGTTGGGAGTCGCTGGATGCGGGTAAAGAGGCGTAGAGAGAGTCCCATCCTACGGAGGTCTAGTGGTGTCTCCCCGGTATCGCATTGTAGGCTCGGTATTGGTGATGATCGGAAGGCTCCGGTAGCCAAGCGGAGACATTCATTAGCCACTGTGTTTAGGAGTGCAAGGCACCTCTTGGAAGTAGAGGAGAAGATCTCACATCCGTAGTCCAGTTTGGGTCGCACTAAAGAGCGGTAGAGAGTCGGAAGTGTTTCGCTATCAGCTCCCCAGCCGTGGCGTGACACTGTACGTAGGACGTTCATTTCTTTCTTACAAGAGTTTTTAATGCTTCTTATATGTGGTTCCCATGTGAACCTTCTTTCAAATGTTAGTCCTAGGAATTTATAGCCCTCAACGACTGCAATCCTCTTTTGGTATAGGTATAGGTCAGGTTCCCTAATACACCTTTTTCGAAGGCAGAAGTGGACTACTTTGGTCTTTTCGGCTGAGAATTGGTAGCCGTGGGTAGTAGGCCATCTCGTGGTGTTGTTGATGGCGATCTGGAGGCGATGTTCTATTGTTGCCATTTCGGAACTTGCTAGGGAGATAAAGAAGTCATCTACATAAAGGTTGGCTTTTATGTCTTGATGGAGGTTTTATGACATATCATTGATTCCTATAGCAAACAGGGGTACGCTTAGGACGCTGCCTTTTGGAACGCCTTCTTTTTGTATAAATGATTTGGATTTCGCGCTACCTAATCTTACAGAGAAGGTGCGGTTGGTTAGGAAATTTTGGATGAAGATTAGTAGTTGTCCGCGTAATCCGAGGTTATGGAGGGCTTTTAAGATGGCATAACGCCATGACGTATCATATGCCTTTTGGAGGTCTAAGAAAACAGCTACTACGTGCTGTTTCCTGGCGAATGCGTTACGTATCGCAGATTCCAGACGGATAAGGGCATCCGTGGTCGAGTGAAATTTTCGGAATCCGCACTGCGATGGGGATATGCTGGATTTCGTTTCAAGGAACCATGTTAAGTGTACATTCACCATTTTTTCTATAAGCTTACATATACAGGAGGTTAGAGCGATTGGGCGGTAGTTTTGGGGACTGATTGGGTCTTTTCCTGGTTTCCGGAAAGCTAGAACTGTAGCACTTCTCCAGGTGTCTGGAAAGGCATTTTCCATCCATATTTTATTGAATATATCTAAGAGGAAGGGTTTACCCCCTTTCCCTAGGTGGTGTAGCATTGCATAAGGTATATTGTCTGGGCCTGGAGCAGTGTCTCTACATGATGCAAGAGCTGTATCGAACTCTTTTTTGCTGAATTCTTCGTTGTAAGATTTGTACTCTTTTGATGAGAAGTTTAGAGGTGAGCACTCCCTCTCTAACCGGTATTGGGCGAACTTGGGGGTTGTGTTCGCTCTACTTGATATTTTGGTGAAGTGAGTTGCTAGCGTGTCTGCTAAATCGATCGGGTTTAAGATGGTGTTTCCATTTATCCGAAGTACGGGGGTAGGGTCTTGGCTGGGTTTACCTAGCATCCCTCGGATCCTGCTCCATGTGCGGTGGATGGGGATTTTAGAGTTTATCGTGGAGACATAAGCTCTCCATGATTTCCGGCGGCTTTGTTTAAGTATGTATCTATATTTAGCTCTCTTTTTATTAAATTCTATTTTAGTCGTCAGATTTGGCCATCGTTTCTATGTTCGGTAGGCTTTCCTTTGTTCTTTCAGTGCGGCAGAACATTTTGGGCTGCACCATGGGGTAGATCTCTGACTGAGTTGTCCTGAGCTGGTTGCAATGGCTGTTTTACCTGCCTGATATATAATGTATGTAAAGATTTCCAGCGCTTCCTCTGTCCCCGGGATGTCATCAACTTGGATATCGGTGATTTTGTTGAATTTTAGCCAGTTTGCTTGGTCTAGTCTCCATCGTGGTATACCCGAGGTGGGTAAACCCTCGTCTGAGGAAAGGATGATCGGGTAATGTTCGCTTCCTTTTAGGTCATCTAAGATTCTCCATTCAAAGTCCGCCGTGATGTCGGGTGAGCAGAGGGCCAAGTCTAACGCTGATAGGGTACCTGTTTGTATGTTAAATCTAGTACCTTCGCCCTGGTTCATGAGTCCAAGTTGCTGGTTTTCTATTAGCTTTGATAGCTCGTTTCCTCTGGCGTTGCATATTCTGTCGCCACACTCAATATGACGACTGTTAAAGTCCCCCATTAAAATGAATGGAGTTGGTAGTTGTGAGATCAAGTCTCGTAAGGCGGTGACTGGAAGGGGCCCTGTGAGTGGGAGGTAGACATTTGCGATTGTGCATCGTTTCTTGATGTACATGGTCACGGTGATTTTTTCCAAAGGTGAATTTAATCTGATGGGTAATGTGGGGACATCTTGATGGGTGTATATGGCACAGCCGCCGGATGTGCTGCCATCATTTGGTATTGAGGTGGTTACGCAACTGTTATTCGGTAGCTCTCGTGGTAGATGTATTCCCAACATGGTTTGCTAGAGACAGACGCAGGCGGGGCTCTCGTCCGCTACAAGAAGCCTTAATTTATCCCAGTTGGCTCTGATTCCGCGGATATTCCACTGGATTATCTTCATTATCCTTTTGGTTTGGTTCGAGAAGTGAGCAATTTGGTTTATGCGGAGGTCGTGGCGCCCATTGATTATTAGGACCATGTGGTGACTGGAGTCTGGTGTGGACTGGTCTTTAAGGTTTTGGTTCTTCTTTATTACCCTTTTTCTTGTTTGTGTATTGGGTATCTACTGTTAAAGGCGGTGTGGTGTTTCGTCAATAATATGAGAACGGATTATCTTTTTTTCTGCTTCTGTTGGTGGGTGAGGGCTGTGGCTCTTTGGTGGTATGATTCGAGTTGCAATTTGTTTGGTGGGGACGAGGTCTGTTCCACGTGGGTCTTGGGTATCTTTTCCCTGTTCTACCTTCTCTTTTTAGATGATGTCAGTGGTAGGCGTTTTGATTGGTGGTGGCAAAACGCTGTCAGGATGTGATCGAGATTGTGGGCGGAGAGTGTCCATTTGTTCGGGGTGGGGGTCGATGTGCTTAGGGATTTGCTGTGATTGCGATTTTAGGTTTACCTCTCTGCTAGGGATGGGGTTTAGCATCGAGGTATCGGGTGCAGGTGCCTCGCGATGAGGCAACTGCTTTTTGGATCCTTTTCAGGTTTTAAGAAGGGGAGGACTAGCGCTTGACGCCATTCATCCGGGAACGAGCCCTTTGTCCAAATGCGGTTATAAATGTCTAGCAGTAGCTCTAAGGCGTTTGGGTGGATTTTACTTATGATGAAGTTTGAGATTTCATCATCTCCAGGGGATGTGTTAGGGCTTTCTTCTAGTGATGCTAGTAATTCGTTCATAGAGAAAGGATTGTTGTACGGCAGGATTCTATTGGTTGAGAAGTTTAAATTTGTTGATTCTGTTAGAATTTTCAGCGTTAAAAAGGTCTTGTTTCAAAATCCTTTGGGTATGGTACTGAGGGTATGCCCTATTATGTTACCGACTTGGGTTTGATTGCTGGTGCTATTTCTGTTAATATAAAAGATAGTTAGGTGAATCAGGCTGCGCTGTCCTGACATCTTTTTTACTTGTTGCCAAATTTTTGCGATACGCGTATCTGTTAATTTTAGATACATATTGTTTCCAGGAAGCTCGTTTAGCTTCTTTAAAGGTTCTTCGGGCCATGGCAGATGCTCTTTTATAGTCAATGTAATTCTGTAACGTTTTAGTTCTTATGAAAATTCTGTGCGGTTTATCACGTTTTCTTTTATCGTCTTGGTACTGTTGGTTCCACCATGGAGTAGTGCGCTTGCTGGTGTTGTAGTTAATCTTTTGGATGTGTTCCCGAGCTGCTTTCTGTAGTTCTGCCGTGAAATTGCACATATTAGCCTCTGGATTGGGTTGGAGTTTGGCTGTCGTCAATGTGAAGGCGGTCCAATTTGCTTTATAATAATTCCATCGTTTCCTGGAAAGTGGTGCTCTTTGAGCAAGAAGCTTAATAAGTATTGGGTAGTGATCGCTACCACATAGGTCTGAGTAAGCGATCCAATGAGTTTCTGTTGGGAAATTAAGGAAGATTAGGCTTAATTCTATGGTAGACAGTGTGTTGGTTTGTTGGTGATAATGTGTTGGGGTATTTGTATTTAGGATGTTGATGTATTGGCGCTCTATTAGGTCTGTTATGATGCGTCCTCGAGTATTTGTTTTCGTGTCGTTCCAGTAGTGGCTTCTGGCGTTGACGTCGCCAAGGCTGAGAATGGCTCTGAAAGTTGGTTGAAGAGAGCTTAAAGGTCCTGGCGGTTTAGGGGCAGGTTAGTGGACAAATTTATAGAACATACTGTAATGATCTCTAGACAATGTAGCCGAACAGCTATGACATTTATGGGCGTGTTTAATTGGTATTGCATGTGTGGGATATTTCGTTACGTGTAGATGGCGTTGCCTTTGGTCGAGTCAGTTGTGAAGAAATGACAGTCATATTTGTTACTCAGATGCTGCTGCGGGTTTGAGTGCATAGTCTCGTTGAGACAAATGCACACTGGGTCTTTTTCTGTGATAATTTTTTGTAAAGATTCGAAGTTGGCCCGGAGGCCACGAATATTCCATTGCAGGATTTGAGTTTGTTTTTCATATTTTTTGGTCTGTAGATCTATTTAGGAGTCTTTGAGGCTCCATATAGGGTGGAGCTACCAGACTTTGTATCGAGTTTGTGTGAAGTTTGTTTCGGCGTGCCTGGTGTTATCGGGTTCTATATGTTATTGTCCGTATTTTTAGTTTTCTTATTGAGAGCTTCCTTATATTTTACCTGAGGGCCCTGAAGCTTTGATTTTGTGTTGCGCTGGGTGCTTAATAGAGGCATTTCTTTCTGGCTAGCCGGCGAGAGTGTTCTTTGTGAATATTTTTATTGGGATCGAGTTCCTTGTTTATTGACAATTCTTCTGTAGTTGAATATGTGGACCTTGGGGGAGAGGTTGGTAATCTATGTGGTGATATTTGGTAAAGGAGAGCGTCTTTTGGGGGCTTTGTACTTCTATTTTGTGTTGGTGTGCTTGAGCCAGACGGTACTGTTTTCTCGGCTTAAGATGCCCGGCAGTGGGAGTTTGGCGTCAAGGTTTATGGGTTTGTGAGTTGCTTGTGGAGGGGTGAGGGTAGCTCGTATCGTAACATATTTTCTATATTTGATGAGCTGTTTATTCGGGTTGATTTAACTTCTGGGCTTTTAGTTGGTGAGGAGGAGGATGTGGCAGATTTAGGTAATTCTTGGTGGCTTCTTTTTTTGTGATTGCGCTTTAGGTAGGTCCGTTTCTGGGTGCGTAGTGGTTGGTGGTTCAGTTTGTATGTGGTTGGGTTTTAATTTTGGGCCTTCGAGTGGTCCTTGGCTGTTTTCATTGGATATTGCGGTTTTGTTGAGGGCTGTTAGGTCCAATGTTGGTTTGGAAGTTAATTGGGTGGTTGGAGCTTTGGTGGTGGAAGCAATGGTAGCATAACTTAGAGTACTCAAAGTTCTTCCTTCTTCGGCCATGTCTTTTAAGGCTTGGTGTCTTCGGATGCCAAAACGGATAGTTCTAATTCGTACCTCCTGATGGAAGTTGAAGTGTGAACATGTTCGCTTGAATGCGTGGTGGTTATCTGCACAGTTAATGCATTTTTTTTTTTTTTGCATTGTTCGCTGTTGTGTCCTTTTTCGCTGCATTTGAAGCATAATTGTGGATCACTGTTACAATATTTGCTTGGGTGACCAAACATCAGGCACGATCGACATTGAATTGGAGTGGGCAGTTCTTCCTGTATTCGGATTATTGTTCCTGCGAATCTAATAGTTTCTGGGATGGTTTGCTGTTTGAATATTATTTTAGAGATTTTTAGCAGAGTTGAGCGTGTGGGCGATTTTCTCTCGAAGATGGACACAGTCTATTTAGGGCCGTCATCTTCAAACAGCCTCTGTATCCCTTGGCATATGAAGGCCTGCGTACTTTTGGGTCCAGGTATACTTCTGTTGAGTAGAACCGTTCCTACTCTCAGGTTTTAATTATTTTTGTCCTCTGGTTTTATTTCTTTATCACCTAAGGCGATGAGGGCCAGTAGTTTTTTTATATATTTTTCTGACTCTGCTTCAACTGTAGCCTCCGTTCGGCCAGCATTGATTGAGAATTCTGGTTGTGACTCTTCTGTAACGAATTTTAATTGTTCTCGCAGTTCGAGTGCACAGAATGGTCCATTTCTTGTGTTTTTTAGCGTTATATATCTGGACCAGCAAGCCGGTCCGAATATTATTCTTAGGTCGTTTATTTTCTGCGTTTTGCTGTTGTTTTTTGTTCAGTATTTGTTTGTTGATTTTGTAGAGTTGGGGATTTAAGAATATTATCCATGGCTAATAAGTAAAATTCAACCCCCTTGCCCTTGGCGGCCCACACTGACCCCAACAAGGGACCGGTACTACTGGGCGCCTTTTACATGGCCCCGGCCGGTACCACTAGGCGGGGCACTATACGCCTTCACCTCTACCCCTCGGGAACCCCGGACCAAACCCACACATTGCATGGTAGGTTGATCAGAGTAGCGGATCAAGCTTGGTGACAGACTTCTGAGCGGTTAGGGTCACCACGCCTAACATTGGGTCGTAAAAAATTTGAGAGCCGTGGTTCCCAGGTATTGGCTGCGACCTAGATGAATTGTCTACCATGGCTAACGAGCGACATCTGCCCGGGTTCGAAGTCAGAGTTTTCCCTCTCCTAGGTGGAATGTCAACCAAGGCTATGAGCTCCACCTGCCCAGCCAAGTTATACCGCCTGGCACTCGGTCGTTGGACATAATTTCTGTATAAGCAGGGACACTACGAGCAGGTAATGCGCCAACAATTGGGGTGCAGAGGCTAAGTAGTCCTAAAGGCTATATATTGCGCACGCAGCCCCGAAACCCCTAGGTCGAGTCTGCGGCCTTCCTCGACATCACAACGCGCATGGAATCCTGGTGGAGCAGCATCCTGGCTAAAGAATGCGGAGAAAGAGGTCCCGAAGAATTCCCCCACGGACGCGGGGTCCGAAATTACAGTACCATTCTCCTTGAGACTGGGAGGAGGGTCCTGCGAAAACTTTCCGAATCTTTTAAACTAGATTCCACACCTCTCTTAGAAGAGCGGCGGGCATGCTTTGAAATATACCGGAACATACCCCTAGCTCGACGAAATTCAACGACAGTGAAGTCTAACTCACGGCGCTTCTAGCGCATGTAGGCATATCGCTGCTGTTTGAGGGCCGACCACCACGAGAGTGGTATGCTTGCGAAACGGCTAGATGTTCTAAGAATAGTAGTTATGCCCACGGCGATGGAGTTGCCGGAGAAGAACTCTACGGCCTCACCCACCGACCTAAAATCCTCGACTGATTTACAGAAATCAGTCATTTTCTGAAATACGGACCACCAAGCCCGCCACAAGTATCACCGGGCGGTCTCTAGCACAGCAGCGGCCAAGAAAATGATATTTGAATGGGAAAATGATCACTACCATGGAGGTCATCTACCACTCCCCACCCCAAATCAGGCTATGCATCCGAAGAGCACAAAGATAGATCGAGACAGGAAAATGAAACGGTTCTCGGGCAGTGATGCGTAAACTCATCCATAATTAGGACACCCATCTCAAGCTCGTCGATGAGGTCTGCAAGAAATTGAGCTCTGGGTTTAATCGAGTAGTCTCCCCAGAGGGGGTATATACCGTTTAGATCTCTGAGGAAGAGAAATGGCCTCGGCAACCGTGCCACGGCGTGGCGGAAGTCTCCCACTTCGAAGTCGGTTGACGGTGGAATGTACGCAGAAATAAAAGTATTCCTCCTACCAGTTGCACAGCTACCCTCTGAATGGAGGTATCTAAAGCAATGAGAAGAACGGAGACATCTTGCAGAGTGTAAATCGCGCACTCTACCTTCTGGCCCTCTTCCCCTGGTGGTGGGGTCGGAAAACCCTTATACCACTTGAGTGTGGGCTGGGAGCATATGCCAAGTATGGTCTCCCGCAAAAAGATACCTAACGGGGAATGGGAGGAGATTAGCCTCCGCAGCTCCTTCCAGCTAGCTCGGACTCCGCGGTAGTTCTTTTGAAGAAATATGCCCTCCAAGCATTGCTCCGAGGAGATGCGGAGGAACCTCTTCGAAGAGAAGACCCTCAGGGAAATGGCCGTACGCTTCCCGGAGGAAGAACTCAGGGTGCTGTGGGCCGGACAATGCGCTAAAGGCCCTGCCGTCTTTGAGGACCCATCAAGGGAGGTTGGGATCACCATGCAAGTCTTTTCCTCGCTCCGTTTTGAAACCTTAGCCGATTGAGGCAGCTTCAGAGGCGGGGCTCCCTATTTTTGAGGATCCACCGTCTCCGAGCCACAAGCCTATCACTGGGTGTGTGCAAAGGAACCAAAGCTTATTTAGTGCTGTCCCCCTTTCAGCGGGCAGTTTAGGAACCCCGGGAGATGTCCTTAGGGCCATCTTTAGGGGTGTAGCCTCTTGCGAGTTTAACAACGCTGGGGGAAGGGAGGGGAGCCCTGATTTGAGCCGGGGCCGAGTGTGAACCTTTTGTGCCGCCAGCTTTATCAGGGGAACGCCGAAAGTGGATAGAGCCCGCAGATGGGCTCCGAATAGGCGCGGAAACGACCGTGTTCGTAGGCCCCCAGGGTCCATGAGCAGATAGAGTCTTTCTTAACATTAGGGCATAGGAGGTCCCAGGCAGCGCCGGACGCGTCAGGACCAAGTCCTTAGCCTCGCGAAATGAGAGAGGATCCTGGGCCTGGACGACCAGGATTTCCTTCTCAAGGAGATGCGCACCACATTGCTTCGAAGAAGGGTGATGCTGCTCTCTGCAATTGACACACTTGGCCATACACGATTTGGACTTATCGTGTACGACCTTGGAGCAACTTGCACAGACTTCAGGTAACCCCGACCTTGTGCGTTCACAAGTGCCATTAATATACCTGAAGCTGCAACAGTACTAGTACTCTAGTCGAAGTGGTACCAATGCCTCCACGTGGTAGCGATACCAACCAGCACGCACCGATTAGGGAGCTTGTCACAGTGGAACGTTATGAAGAGTAGGGGTGGGTCTCGAGGCCCCTCCATGTTTTCTCATCACAAGTTCGACCTTGACTGCCTATGTTCGGCCTGCTCTAATGTGATGTCATCTATGGAGTAGTCCACGAGTTCCATCGCTTAAACTACTCTTTTCTTGAAATTCATGTTAGAGTGCGGCGTCACGCTCACAGGCGTGCCATCTAGTGTCTGAAGTGGACTAATCATGGCCGCCTCGGAGGAAATAGACGCATTCGTTAAATGGCTATTCTCCGAGAAAGGGGACACCTTTGGCTCTCTACCAATCACACTATTTAGAGTTCTCCTCTGATGGATCATACTGAAATTAGCCAACATGCTACCATCAGTGGAGCGAATAACAAGGAAGAGTTTAAAGCGAGCGGGCTCTAAAACAGCATGTGGCCTCTGAATGAGCAGCCCCGACGTAAGCGAGGCTCCGCTCTGCGCAGTTCTGGTATTAGTCTGGAACTCCGCACCCGGGGAAGCAACGTGGCCGGACGCGCCGATCTTGGCTTATCGCTTACCGAAACGTAGCAGACCAGTCCGTCCCCGCAGTTCCGCGGACGGAGAGAAGCCCCGAGTCGTTTTAGTCTTTATATTTTTAGGAGAGTCCCTCGGGGCAATTACCCGCAGGAGCTCCTAGGCCACATGGGCTGGCTTTGGCGAAAGGGACCCCAGCGGTATGAAGAGGAGCTTGCATAGGGGTGGAGACGGACTCTATGCTTGGTACCGATGCCGGGTTTGACTTCACGGAAGATCTTACCTTCTGGAGCATGGGACCTCAGGGACCATGTCCATGTGCCCCCCACCCAACATCACATGTGGTGCACATACTTTGCAACTCGCAATTTTTGATGGGTTGCGAGGTAAGCAAGCTGCATCTCTCATAAGTAAGTTGAGAGAGGTTGTTTTAGCCACAAGAAAACCAAAAGTGGAAGAGATAATTAAAAGAAGTGCAGGTAGGTAAAGTTAGCATTTTAGATCAAACTACTGGATGGGCCAGCACCTATTTAATGATAGATCGCTTATTAGAATTGAAGCCTGTACTGTTGGAGATGCCAAATCCAGATTTGATTCTTCCATATTCAATGTGGGAACAAGCGAGAAGATTGGAAAAACTATTGTACCAGCCATATGTAGTAACATAAAAGTTCAAAGATTTAACTCTAGGTCAAATCTTGAAAGAATGAAAATCTTATATTTTTTTTTTCCAAGATTGAAGGTACTATAGCTGACAATATAAGAAGTTAAATGGAAAGGCAGGAAACGATTTTACTTGATAATGAAGTATTACTTGCTGGTGTTTATATAGATCCTAAATACAGATTCTTATTAACATCTCAGCAGGTAGTTAAAACCAAGGATGCCTCGTGCAATATAGTCCTCAAAACAAAAAATATCCTAGATCCTTCAAATAAATATCAAACAAGAGACGAAAGCGACATGGTAACTGCCGATTCATCATCTAGTTGATCATCTCCTTCCACCACACCTGATGAGAGGGCTTTTGATTTTAAAGAATTCCGAGATATTCAACCTGATTGAAAACTTATTCGATTAGAAAATGAATACTACTATTACTACCTCTTCTCAGTCCACAGAGTACCCTCATATTGCAAGTTGAGAAATCTTTTCCGAAATTGAAAAATATGACTGCTCTTCAAAACTTTCTTTTGAAGAGTTAATAGAAAGGTATCCTAAAGTTATTAATGATGTAGCAAATCTTCTAGTAGCTATGCCTTCAACACAAGTCAGTGTTGAACGCCTATTTTCAGCACTTAGGATTTTTAAATCTTATCTACGTGCCCGTATGAAAGATATTGAGGCCGTGCTATTTTTAAGAACAAGTATTTTTAAGAACAAATATTTATAAGTAAAAGTTGATAAGAAACTAATTTTACTTCGACTTAATTCATACTTTAATTGGTAAATATGTAGATTAGCGGCTCGGCCAAAAAATAGGATTTTTGTGTGTTTATATTTCGTTACCCCCTGCCTGAATATTCATGCGCGTTTGAGTCATATTCGAAATATAACCGACGCCATTTTGGGGGGTAAAAAAAATGCCCGAAACTAACACTAAAAACGCTTTACTTACGCCATTTTTGGTTAAATCCTTCACTTCTGTAAACTTTAGAACATTATTCTATAAACAATTAGGATTATATACATAGAACACCACATAAAAACGAACATTGGAGCTAAGAACATCTAGCAACGGCGTTTAATTCCAACCCTAATGTGATCATTTCAAAATGGGGAGGGGGCGGGGTAGTCCCCTATACCCCCCTTTAATTGTAGGCGCTTGCAACACCCCGCTATTTTGAATCAGTTAGTGATATTCACAATTCCAAAGCCTAGCATTAGATTTGAATTCGAGGTGTATGCCAGACGTCGTTTGGCGCTCTGATCTTCAGTGTCTTTATGTTTCTTGACTTCAGACATATAAGCCCCGCCCAAAAATGCTATTTAAAATCATATTTACTTTAATATTCAGTAATAAAATGTCCACATCATATTTTAATTCAGAAAAAAATTCCCATTAAAATGATATCTAATGCAATAGGACGCGATTCCAATTCACAATGTAGCTCTGTACTAGAAATTAACTAAAGATTTTAGATATAGAAATAATCCTTTGAATGAGTCTAAATGTATAGAAATATATTGGGAATTTATCCTTTTAAGTTCTTAAGGGGGATGGGGGGTACACTTATACAGATCACCCGCGGGGTTCATGCGGGGTTCCGACCAGCGGAAAACTTTGGCAAACCCGTCTTTATCCTTCCCGTCTTTATCCTCGAGATGTTCATAGTACCCAGGACACTCGTCCTTAGCAGGGGGTAACGCGAAATATTTTGCGCATGATAAAAATGTGAAAAACGCGCCGGGAGGTCGGAACCTGTCAGGAAGTTGGAACCTGTCGGTAACCCGTAGACACTGCACGATACCCGGGGGTACCCGAGAGGTTCGAGTGCTACGTATTCACCTTTGTAAACCCGTCGGGTAACACGAGTGACTCGCCGAGTATTACGGGTGTTCATGGCTAGCCCCGGGGTACTCACGGGTCGTACGCTGGGTGCTGCTAACCAAATTCGACCATTTTCGGCCCAAACACGCCGGATTACCCGGCGGGTATTACGTAAATGACGGGTAACTCGCCGAATTACACATGATGTAATTTGACGTCGTCATCACCCCCTGACAAACCTAGTCCAACCTGTCTCCCGACCCGGCGTTAACCCCGCGGGGGATCCGTGTATTGTAAACCCCCTTAAGTAAAATAAAACCGATAATTCAAACTCCTAATTAATAAGGATTTAGAGTTATTAATATTTAAACTGAAAATTAAGAAAAATGAACAAAACCATTCCGGTTACACAAACAAACCCTCACCTTTCAATTACATACTTCCTCGCTTATAGATTTTCTAGAAAAATAGATGTATAGAAGAAAATATCTTTTTTGGTAAACTAATATTTTCAGAACTATTGAAAGGTGTTCCAAAATGAGAGTTTTCTGCTCCCACTCAGTATTGCCAAGGTAGAGGAGCTACAAACACATCACTTGTTTTATAGCCAATTTAGCCATTCGTGGCTATGAAATCTTAGGTCTTCATGCTAATTATTCATGCATTAACCTCTCATGTAACCATTTTGATAATAATGCCTAATTAATGTGAATAAATACAAGACTTATAATATTTAGCGAATATTTTGATCAAATTATTAAAAAAACTGTGCTAAAAAATGATTAAATTACTCCATTTTAAAATCAGAATGATTTAAAAATAACTTGATATCTATTGATTTAGTTGACCACACAATTTCTCATATTAATGATAATTTTGCTTAGATATTTACAGAAGAGAATATGAACAATTTAACTTCTAATAATTCTAGTTCAAACGAGGTGCTAAATACCATTAATGTATTAGGTTGAGGAATAAGTTCTAACGTTTTTTTTAATGTTTTGTTGATTTAAGTTTTGTTGGCGTGATTTGTGCACATAATAAGAAACAATAATAAATAATGAGAGCAAAATTTGCAAAGGTTAGGCTAAGTCTCTTAACAGCGTAGACTATTAGGCTTTTGCTTAGGCTTGAAGTTTAGTTATAAGTCATTGCGGTTTATTTAAAAGTTGTGTTAATTTAATTTTTGTTCTGTACCCTCAAAATGGAATGTCAAGTTGAAAGAAAGGCGCATTTTCGATACTTGTTATTCATTTCCAATCGAGACGGGAACAATGCAAACGCAGCCAAAGCTCGTCGCGATATTTGTGCTGTGTACGGAGATAATGCTTTATCAGAAACGACAGCTCAATGGTGGTTTTCACGTTTCAAAAACGGTCATTTCAATCTTGAGGTCGAAGAACGTTCTGGTCGCCACATTAAGTTTGATGAAGATCGAATGAACGACCTTCTTCATGAAAGTCCTCGTCAATCGACTAGATAATTGGCTGAACAATTGGCGTGGGATCAGAAAACTGTAGTGAATCACCTTCATTCGATGGGGAAAGTTCAAAAACTCGGTGCATAGGTTCCGCACGCTTTGAGCGAAAGCAACAAACTTCAACGCTCCACGATTGCCGCAGGTTTGCTTGCTCGTCACAAGGCTACTCGTGGATATAAAGACAGATTTCTTCACAGCATCATCACTGGCAACGAAAAGTGGTGTGTTTATGTCAACATGAACCATCGAAAACAATGGTTTAGCCCTAATAAAAAAACACTTCCGCGATTAAAGCAAGGACTTTATCCACGAAAGACGATGCTGTGTGTATGGTGGGATTGTAAAGGCATCATTCTTTATGAGCTCCTTGCGAACAACGAGATTGTCAATGCAGAACTCTACGTTCAACAAATGTATCGACTCGCCGAAGCTATTCGTGAAAAGCGACCTCATCGACGTTATGGAGTCCTTCTGCAACACGACAATGCTCGTCCTCGCATTACCAATATGACAAAAGACGCCATCCAAACGCTTATTTGGGAAATCCCACCGCATCCTCCATATTCGCCAGACTTGGCTCCATCGGATTTCCATCTGTTCCGATCGTTCTCGAACAATCTGCGCGGCGTTTCGTTCAATACTGATGTGGAATTGAGAACCTGGTTAGACGAATTCTTCGAGTCAAAATCTAGAGATTTTTATTGCAGAAGCATCGAAAAACTAGTTGAACGTTGGGAAGAAGTGGTAAATAACAACGGAGAATACATTATTGATTAAATTGCATATTGTTATCAATTAAAAATGAAGTTTTTCTAAAATTGTTAATTGTAATGAATACATTTGATAAAACCACAAGAACTTATTCCTCAACCCATTAGATAGGAAAATCATTGAAAGGTATGAAACTCATTTTAGTAGTTCTAGAGAAAATATACACTACAGTATATCACTAGATTTTGGAAAAATGCCAAATAGTTGAAAAATAGCGAATGTAGCGCTCATTTTTTAAGACGAGAAGTAAAGAAGACCCGAATAACTTAACACCAATAAGTTTAACATCTATAATTTGAAAAATTCTGGAGAAGTTAGTTAAATGTGGTTTTCAGAGCATCTAGATAGTGGTAGGTTAATCTACAATGCTCAACGTGGATATAGAACAGGTGATTATGTTTAATAAACTGAATTTATGGATTATTTAATAAAGGAATTGGATAAATGAGACAATTTAGATGTAATTTACTTATATTTTAGCCAAGCCTTTGACAAGGTTCCAAATATGAGACTGGTTAATAAATTAAAAAGGTTTTAGATATGTGGAAGAGTATTAGATTATATAGCTGAATGGCTGAAAGATAGGAAGCAGAGGGTAGTAGTGTTAATTGGAATAAAGTCACAGTTGAGGTATGTTGTCAGTGTAGTACTTCAGGTATCAGTTATTATTTGTACATTATACAAATGACATTGGGGAAGAAGTTCATAGCAAAGTGACGATATTGGCAGATGACACCAACTTAGTAGCTTCTATAAAAGAAGTTGAGGGTATCTTTAATATGAAGTGACTTAAATAAGTTATTTGCTTCCGTACTTCAGTGGTAGGTGAATTTTAACCTTCAAAAGTGCAGTATTAATTACGGGCAGAGATAGATAATTTAGCTATGAAATGGAAGGGCATTGATTGGGCTCAGTAAGAGGTGAAAAGGACTTAGGGGTAGTAATTAATAAGTTAGGGAAGTTTTCCAAGCAGTGTATTGCCGCAAAAATTAAAGCAAATAGTGTTGGAGTTCATTATGAAAAATGTTAGGCACAAAATTAAGGAGGTTATGCTTAACTTCTATAACTCGTATGTTAGGCCACATCTTGAGTCTGTATACATGTATAGTCCACATACTTCAGACATTATATCAACCTGCTAATCTGTGCAAGGAAAGGGCAACATTTGAAAAGTGTTTGAGCTAAAATATGATATGAGTTTTTTTTTTAATTTGGGTAATCTTCCAGATTAACAACTTCAACGCAATCGAAAGCGCTTTCTTATAAATATTTCTATTTAAAAAAACCAAAAAAAAAAAAAACAATTTAATGGGCGAAACTATCTAATTATGATGTTATAACAAAAAAATAGATTCGCAGCCATCTTGACATTGATTGGTTTGAACCGAAAAAATGCAAGATGGTGGTGGTGAGGGGGTTAGTTTTTTTTAAAGTTCTGTTTAGGGTAATTTTCAAGGAGAGCGGCGCACGATATTTTAGCCGGTTCTTTTTGGCTAGATTTGAGCTATTTTTTCAACTTAAGTAATTATATTAAACCTATATAACTTAAATTAGAAACAAACTTAAAAAGGCTAAAAACGACTAAAATCTAGCCAAAATAACCCTGCTAAAATATCGTGCTCGCTCTCTTTGAAAATTACCTAGGTTAGGTTATTTTTGGCGGGATTATTTACTTTGTTTTTAGTAAATTCTGCTAGGTTTTGTGTGCTGCTTTTCGCGTCGGAAAAGAACCAAACAAGAAGCCTATTCTAGCGAACTTGCTGTGGCCTAGCCTAAAGCCTTCTTTTCAAAATGGTTTATTTTTGTGATACAATTATTATATCTACTAAATTAAAGAAAATTCCCATAGATTGAGGTAGGAGATGTAATAATTTGAAGGATGAACGATTATAATTCATCACCCAAGTTACCTCACTCGTAAGTCAAGTATTAAGAAACCAATAGACTGCTACAGTTTAGGTTAAGCCTATTTTGTCCACGGTAATTAACCTAACAGCTGTAGTAGCTCGGATTCGAAGGCTCCGGCATTCTAACAAATTAATAAAAAATATTTCTCACCGTAATACATACAAATAATTCTATCCAATCCGAGTTCATATAAAAATTTCGATAAAGGGCGAGAAGTTCGAACCAAAATTCACGTTTCAGCGAAAGCCGTTCATAAAAAATCCCGCCCGAATTAAGCGTTCATATAGAAATTCAAATCTGCTTGAGATAATATAAAAAAAACGTATATCTTTT
>OZ018326.1:25764120-25849120 GCA_963969495.1 Ceratothoa steindachneri
TATGAACCTGTGGTTCGAGTCCCATTTCAAACGACACCTATCACTTCACTGATCATAAAAAACAGTAATTTGTTGGTTATTTTATTGTTTTCCCAGCGATGGTATTCGGTTGCCATGGCAATAATTTGCCTCGATTCTGCCTTGGTTGGGTTTGGGGTTTACACTTTTCCTGCGCCAAGCAGGTGACTGTATTTAGACCAATCGAACAGCCCTAAACTGTACTGTATCAAGTGGCTAAACTGAACTGTATCAAATGGCTATTTTAACATTCTTATCGTCACCGGACACAAGATCGCCCCCCCCCCCGGGGGCAAGCTATATCTTACAATAATACTGCGATGGTAAAAGTGTAGATTAAAATACCAATTAATACAGTTCGCTTGTAGCTGTTAAATTGGTATATAGGAAACAGTCACATTTCATTGATGAAGAGGGTCTCCCAGGTGTGGGTGAAAACGATATGTGCCATTGATGAAAACGAACTCGTGGTTGCTTGGCCTGGATGAAAAGCGCCCCTTAGGGTCCCAGATGCAGCGCGAAGATGGCAATTAATTGCTATACAGATTGCTTATTTAAGTTCATATTAATGATCCTAATTTGAAAATTATTCAATTATGCTAATTTGGAAATTATCCAATGATCCTAATTTGGGAATTATTCAATGATGTTAATTTGGAAATTATTCATGATCCGAATTTGGGAATTATTCAATAATGCTAATTTGGAAATTATTTAATGATATTAATTTGGGAATTATTCACTGATCGAAATTTAAAAATTAGTCACTGATCATAATTTGGAAATTATTCAATAAACTTAATTTAGGAATTATTCCTTAATCCTAATTTTGAATTATTCAATTATCCTAATTTTGGAATTATTATGATCCTACTTTGGGAATTATTCAATGATCCTAATTTGGAATTTATTCATTTATCACAATTTAGAAATTATTAGATTTCCTAATTTGGAAACTATTCAATGATCCTAATTTGGAAATTATTCATGGATCCTAATTTGGAAATTATTCAATAATCCTAATTTGGAGATTACTCAATAATCCTATTTTGGAAATTATCCAATGATTCTAATATGTAAATTATTCAGTGATTCTAATTTTCAAATTATTCAATGATCTTAATTTTGAAATTATTTAAGAAACCTAATTTGGAAATTATACAACGATCCTAATTTGTAAATTATTCACCGATCCTAATTTGGGAATTATTCAACGTTCCTAATTTGATACGAAACGGATCATTATATTTTTCCTTTCATTTGATTATCTTTTTGACAGGTACTGAGACAGAATCTTTGGCCAATGCAACCTTGTAATTGCCTTGGCCTCGACAAAACCTATGCAAATAAATGTTTGATTAGCCAAAGTATTTTACATACTTAAATTAACAACCATCCTGATTTTCACTGCTTAGTAATTCTAAATCACATTCAGAACCATTCAGATACCATTTTCATCTTAGATGTAAGTGAAGTAGACTAAGATGATTCCCCAATTAATTGATGAAATTTCATAAATTAACTATTTTTCTGTTTCAGATCTATTCTGAAAGTACCATATTCAATAAAAGATTTTTCATATTTATGGCGTTATAATTCGTATGTAATTTGTGGTTTTTAGGGAAATGTAAAACTTTTATTGGTCTTCGACCTTTAGAATTCTAATTAAAGACAGCCATGATTGCTGCAAAAGAAATTCCAATCTGGCTACGTTAATCTCGTGCAGAAAATATATAAATGGCTCTCTTTTACAATAAATTTTCATCCCACCTCACAAACTGTGTAAAATTCAATGCAAATTCCTTTTTACATATTTTGGTTTAGTTGTTTCGCGCGAATTTCCCACAGAAAAGTCGCTCGTTCAATCCATACTGGTTCCTGGTATATATTTTATGGTTTTTAACTGATGATTTTAATATCTTTATTTATAAATACTTTGTGTTTGAAGGTATGAATTATATCATGCATAACACATGTATACGAGTATCTTCACAATTTATCAGAGTATGCACCAAGAAAATCCAAGGTTTCCAAAATTGGTACACGTTAACATATCGGTGTAAACTATAAATAGATAAAGGTTGTGCAAATTTAGATTTAGATAAATAAAAACGAAAGTTATCAGAGAGAAGAAATTTTCTAAAAAAAACAATACATATCACTAGCTTCAATTAAATCTTGCCAGCTGCAGTCCAGATAACATGCCTAAGAAATCAATCACGCCTCTCGCTATTCGAGACCTAAACGTAAAGCTGTGCCACCAAGATAATCTTTCAAATGGAGCCATTGCAGGGACTGTCAAACGCTCTAAATTTTAGTCCATAATATTCTTTCAACCTATGACAAAACAGGTTATTTAAGGTTGGTAAATCAACCGGTAGGCTAAGTAAGACCTGAAAAAAAGGTAAAGAAAGACTGAAGCATTGCCCAAATTTCGAAGAAGGATCGTTTCAAGACAGCTGCAACAGTTTCGCGAGAGATTAATAAGATTTTAGGCTTCAATATCCCCAAGCATATTAAGTCACGTCTAGTCAATGGTAAGCCTGAATAAAGAGAAGGCTCGTTTTGCACTTGCCACTGAGAACGTTATATGGACGGATGACAAATAAAGCCAAGTCTACTTCATTGGCGAATCTAACTTCAATTTGTTGAGATCCAGTTGCGGGAGGTTCGTTCGTCGCAGATCAGGTAAATGATTGTCTGTCAATTGCACCAAAAAGATTAAAGTGCAGCGGAGGAAGTGGTATGGTCAAGGACCTGATTTCGGTAGAAGCCACTACGCCATATGTGTGCCTACAACATGTTAGGCCTCATCTGTAAGCTCCCGAAGCCGAACCTGCAACGTTCGTGTAGGATACCGCTGCCTGCTACAAGGTCAAATCTGCAAAGACCTTCCTCGACAAGAGCACATCACTGTTATGAGCTGACCTGCACAGAGTTCAGACCTAAATCCCATTGAAAATGTTTTGAACAAACTCAAAGAGAGAGACTCTAAACGAGGAGTCCGAAAACTGTCCAATCAGTCTAAGAAATTCTTCAAGATGAATGCAGCAATATTTCTGCGCGAGTGTCAACAGTCGGCTCGTTCCTGTGACAGATGTCAAAGCATCATCGAGAATAACGTCATCCACATTAAATACTAATTATTACTCGTAAAAATTATCTCCATTTATAATTTAATTGCTATATTGTAATGAAAGGATGTTTCTACTGTCATTCAAATCATTTTGAACACTTCATTTTTTATTATAAATTGATTATCTGCTGATTACTTTCGTTAATTTATCCAATTTTGCATCATCTGGCAGAAGTTTGGACCTTTAGCCATATATGTGCCTATGCCTGGATCTTTCCTCTAGATTTGGGCCTATATTTGGCATTTTTTTTTAGTCATATTATAACCTATACTCGGACTTGGTAGCTATACTTCGACCAAACTTTGACCTTTTAGCTATACATGGAACTTTTAGCTATACTTTAACCTATGCTTTGACCAAACTTTGACATTTTAGCTATACATGGAACTTTTAGCTATACTCTCACCTATACTTTGACCTTTTACCTATACTTGGGTCTTTCATCTATATTTGAACGTTTTATATAGACCTGGACCTATACTTAGTCCTTTTAGCTATACTTAAACCTTTTCCCTAGACTTTCACCTATAATTAGTCGTTTTATCTAGACTTAGACCTTTACAATCAGCAAATCAATGGATTTCCTGAAGCAAAGTGACTAATTTGTGAATAATTCTAAGTTTCACCTTCGACATTTCGATACTATTTCCTTTTCAAGCACTTTCACACATTTTCTTACACTAACTTTCTGAAACGTGTTATGTCTATCTTAACTACCCTTTTATTTCAACTACTCTACCAATTCAGAGCCGTAGTAACAGCCCCTGACCCCCCCCATCCACCCCCATCCCCCGGTCGGAGGAGCAACTCTTGAAAGGGCACCACTGTGGTCAAAATATTTTATTTCATTAATGAAAATATCAATACACATTTTCTGTAAGTATTCCGGAGCTTTGGCACTGCTGAGAATAGTTTTTGTGGTTCATGGCACTACTTGTAAATATATTGTTATGGGGGCCCCACAATCTTAATTTTGCGGGGGGAGGGGGCACTAGACATTGCAACAGCTCTGTGTACCATCGCGTTCCATTGTTTGCTTTTTATCTAAAAATTATTTAGTAGATTAATTTATTTTAGCGGTAGACCCAGGTAAAAGTGAAAGAGGGTGTTAGAATCTTTAAGAAAACTATTAAGCAGCTTTGGCGCATCAACATTTGTAAAGCTTCTAACATAGACTACAGATTGGCTTACCTAAAATTGAAATTCGTTGTCATTTGTTTCGTTTGCTATGGATATTTATTCATTCTCCAGGTATTCTCGGCGTTCCATTGGTATTCTCTCGGTGTTCCATCGGTGTTCATTTGGCATTCCATTGGGATTCTCTCATTATTCTATCGTTTTGGAGGGAAATTCATTGGTATTCTCTCGGTCTTCCAATGGTATTTTCGAGGTATTCCATCGGTGTTCTATTGGCATTCTAATCGGATTCTTTAATTGTTCTATGGGGTTTCTCGGAAATTCATCGGTATTCTCTCGATATTCCAATGGTGTTCTTGCGGTATTCATCGATTTTCTCCTGGCATTCATTTTGGATTCTCTCATTGTTCTTTTGGTTTCCTCGGAAATTCATCGGTATTCTCTAAGTATACCAATGGTACTTCTTGGTGTGCTATTGGTATTATCAGAATTGCATTGTTATTCCCAAAGTGTTCTTTCGGTTTTCATCGGTATTCAATCAGTATTATTGGCATTCAATTGCTATTCTCTATGTTCAATCAGTATTCCATCTGTATTTTCTTGGTGTTTGAACGGTATTCTCCATTTTACATTGGTATTCTTTGGGTGTTCTATCGGATTTCAATCTTTTTTCTCGTTCTATTAGTATTCTCTCGGTATTCCGTCGATCTTCAATCGGTATTTACTCGATATTTCACTGGTACCCTCTCGATGTTATATCGGTATTCCTTTGGTGTTCTTTCGGTATTTTCCGTAGTCTATTGATATTTTATCGGTGATCTCTCAGTATTCCATTGTTATTTAATATATATTCAATCGTTATTCTCGATACTTCATTTGTAATATTTCGGTATACAATGGTATTAATCGGTATTCCTCGCATTACGTCGGTATTCTCATGTGTTCTATCGGTATTCTCTGCATTGTATTGTGGGATTTTTTGCGTTCCATTGTATTCTCTTGATGTCCTATCGGTACTCCATCGGTATTCCCTCGGTGTTTTATCATATTCTGGGCATTCCATTATTATTATATAATATTAAATCAGTATTCCCTCAGTAGTCAATCAGGATTCTATTAGTATTTCCTTGGTAGTCAATCGGTATTCTAGCAGTCTTCCTTTTTTATACAAACATAGTTATTCTCTTGGTATTCCCTCGGTATTCTTTTGTCATTGTATTGGTATTCCCTCGGTGTTCTCTCGTGTATTCCATATTCTCTTAGTATTCTCTCGATGTTATGGGTATTATTGGTTTGCCAGCCGTATTCTCTTAATATTCAATGTATTTACCGGTATTCGCTGTTTCCAATCGCATTCTCTTGGTATTCCATTGGTATTCTTGATATGCTATCCATATTCTCTTAATATTCAATGTATTTTCCAGTATTTACAGTCGGTATTCTCTTGGTATTTTAGCGATATTCAGTACCTTTCGATGGTATTTGCTAGGTATTCCATCAGTATTCCCTTTGTATTCCATTATTTTTCTCTCAGTGTTCTTTTGGTATTCTCGACCTCCCATAGTATCCTCTAAATATTCTCTGTAATCCGGTAGTATTCTCTCAGTATTCCATTGCTTTTCTCTCTGTTCTTTTGGTATTCACGACATTCCATGGTTATTTTATCGGTATTCCATAAAAATTCTTTCAATATTTTATGTAATTAGATAGTATTCTCTTAGTATTCCATTGCTTTTCTCTCTGTGTTCTTTCGATATTCACGACATTCCATGTGTATTCTATCGGTATTCCATCGTATTCTCTCAATATTCTTTGTAATCTGGTAGTATTTTTTCGGTATCCCATGTTTTCTCTCTGTGTTCTTTCTGTATTAACAACGTCCCATAGTTATTCTATCGGTATTCCATCGTATTCTCTCAATATTATCTGTAATTTGGCTGTATTTTCTCGGTATTCCATTGTTTTTCTCTCTATTTTCTTTCGGTATTCACGACATTCCATGGGTATTATATCGGTATTCCATCGTATTCTCTCAATATTCTCTAATACGGTAGTATTCTCTCGGTATTCCATGTTTTCCATCGGTGTTCTTTCGGCATTAACGACGTCCCATGGTTATTCTATCGGTATTCCATCGTAATCTCTCAATATTCTCTGTAATCTGGTGGTATTCTCTCGGTATTCCATCAGTATCTTAAAAAGGAGCGAGACAGGGGGATCACAATTTCCCAAACTGTTAACAACAGTGCTTAAGAATTTTCAGGACTTTAACTGGGTCCTAAATGTGTTTTTTTCAGGGTCTCTTCTGGCAGGGGCCTAAGGGAAATCACAATAAATTAGGGATAATTACGCCCCTTTAGATTTGCTGATGGCATAGCAATAATTTCTCAAATTCTTCAAGAATTACAATATCAGAGTTATCACAAGCCGATCTCACACTTGGACTTAACATGACCTTTTCAAAGAATAAAATTATATATAGCTATCGGTAGTTAGTGAGTGGATAATCCCAGTCCCACTTTCTTGGCATATATTATAATACCGCACCAAGGTAAAGTAGAGGTGAAGTGTAGCCAATACACCTCCCGTAGCCACTTCCGGTGAATAAGAATAACTCCGGTGCTTCTCTTTTGATAAAAGTTAAGATAATAATCCCCTGAGTGTGTTCTCACTCAGTAAAAGCCAGTCATGGGTGGACTTATGTAATAAGAAGAATTAAGCCGAGTAGAATGCTTTTCAATTGCCAAAGGATCGTCCAAAATAGTTGAAACACACAGATACAAAATAATCTTTAATATACATGAATTAGAAATATGAAATAGCATATATAGGTATAAAAAGGATTAGTCTTTGCGCTGAATAGGTAAGTCTATATAATGTCGTGTGAATTACACTTGAAATCTACGTACTAGGATGCTTGCGTCTTAATTGCACCCAACAGAATGAATTGAATAATATTATGGAATTGAGCACTAAATTAATCACTTGAAATAATCGAGGTTATGAGCTCGGGATGGAAATTCTAGTTAACGGTTAAACTGGTGAAGTTAGGGGAGGGGATAATTCACTTTAACGATACCTTGGAGTTCGTAAGTATTTGGAGGATGACGGTGAATATCTTCTTCTTCTGACCATGTTCGA
Source organism: Ceratothoa steindachneri (assembly GCA_963969495.1). Lineage (NCBI taxonomy): Eukaryota > Metazoa > Arthropoda > Malacostraca > Isopoda > Cymothoidae > Ceratothoa > Ceratothoa steindachneri. Next base: position 25,771,554 of record OZ018326.1, read on the forward strand.
ACTTAGCCTGGTCGTCCGAGGTTGCCGAATGTGGGGGTAATCCTAGACTGGTGTCCTGTTGTAATGATCCTAGGCCGGATCGCGAAGGCGAGTCAAATGGTGACTCAAATCAGAATTCTTCTCCTCTAAGTGTCCGTTCCGATTATTTGCACCTGGAGTGGGTAGCCAAAATGATTACCTAGCTGCGTCTAGGGTAATCCACAGAGGGAGGTCCTGTGTAACATCTAACTCTGAAGGAGGGGGGGTTCTGTGAGAAGTTTGGCACCTACAAGTACCGTGACGGCAACAACCAATTCCCTGAAGTTTCTTCCTTGCAACGGGTGAAATGTTTCCTTTGTGAGACTAGCTCCACAAACAACGTAGATCCAAGATCTTCTGCCTGACTCCAGGGAGAATTTGCCCTTTTATTTCCCTCAAGAGCTAAAATCGAGAGAGTGCACCGGATTCTCATAAAATCCTTATCGTCATGCGAAAGACCTTTTGTCTGCTGCCAGGACATGCGAAATATTTACGCCTCGCCGCCATCTGAGCTTTCCTCGTCTCCAACCGCGGGTTTGTGACGTCGCGAAAAGGGGTGAAGTAGATTCGATGCGAAAAGGCGAATTTGGAATAAGAGGGGGGGAGGGCACGCAGCTGTTTCGGTGTATTTATGTATGCACTAATGCATGGATGTACTTAGACTTCTACAATAACCAAGAGTTGTTTTGCAGGTACTGAATAGGAATAATTAGAAGAGTTTGCGACTCCTTATGAGAGAATGGAAAAGGAAATTAACCCCCCGAATCAGATTGGAGAGCGTTTGGAAGGAAGTCTGTAACCTCTTCGCAAGCGACATACTCAATATCTTGCTAGTCTTAGCTTAGGAAGTCACACTCGGACACTGAACATAAAAAAAACGCAGCTATCGAGGACAACTCAGAGAAACATGTAACGATACATTTTATGAGCAACCCGCACGACTGAGGGAAATAGTAATTAGCATAAAAGTTCGGAAGTGGAGGTGGACAGTAGATATTACATGTAGAAACTAAGCACGCTATGTACAAGAAATCCTAAATAAGAGACGTTCAAAGATAAAAAAATAACTAAAAGACGTACCTCTAAATGGAGCTGGTAAATTAATACTCCGAGACTTAGTTCAAGAAGAACAGGGAGTTAAATGTCTACAGATTTGTGGGTTCACCACTATAAGCCCGTGTGGGGCGGCCATCCCCCATCGGGCGCGCCCCCAGGGTTGTTGATAGGAGATCGTCCATACGATAGTATGGCTAGCTGCAAATAAGGCAGTGACCCATTTGGTCATTGCAAATAAGCAGTCTCTGACATACAGGCGCTAGCTCTTTTGAGTGGAAAGGGCTGGGTACTGATAATACCCAGTCACTAAATCTTTCTCTAAAGCTCTCTAACAGTGTTATCAGGCGAGTCGAGGCCGCCTATATAACTAAGCCTCCCCTTGCCCGTGTTTTGCCACCCCATATGCAGGCTCCATCTAGTGACAGGATTATTGACATGGCACTGCAGCCACACACAACTACTGAATTGTCTTGGGCTCCCCATGCCATGAGATGCTTGTTGCTGTGGTCAAGTTTGTGCAGCAACTGGAGGGCGCAACCGTTTCTGCACCTAAATCTCGCCCTTGCGCAGGTTTCCTTATCCTTCACTATAAGACACAAATAGCTTTACTTGTATCTGTTGTTTTATCATTGTTTTATTTAAGGGGGAGCGTTCATGAAATATGGGTCTTTCTGGCACAAAATTAAAGTATTTTGACCTTTTATTTCCGATCAATTTCGTTTTTTTTTATTATTCTCATCTGTCCAGTCGGTCGAATATTGTGCCCTTAAACTTTTAACCATACCTTTTCTTTTAATTTTTATCCTTTTTCCATACTTTCCAAGCCTTGCAAAGAGAAAAGGGGGTTTTGACCACTGCTTCCCATATAATAGAGAATAATTGTTTTAATTTTAGAACGCTGTTCTTAACCTTTTGCACTACTGTCTCCCTCTTGAAAAGAGCCATGTGGTTAAGAAACCCATGATCCCCCCTCATAAAGAATATTTGACGTCTATAAGGGGTGCATTGTTGTTTTACCTTTTATTTTATAAAATCATATAATTTTAAAATTATTTATAGTGATGTGTTGTATTTACTCGCATATTTATTAAATTTCATCAGTGCAGGCAATAAACAATAACCAACAATAATTTCTCACAAATCCTAAAGATCAGCAATCTTTTAGAGCAACATCGCCTACCCCTTAGCGGGCCTGCCTCGTACCACCTAGGGGTGCGAGGATCCAAGGTTAAGAACCCTTGCCTTAATGAAAACTCGGATGAAGAAGAAAGCGTATGAGAAAATTTAGAACTTATCCATCAGCCTTGTTAACTTAAGGGTCTGTAAGGTTAATTGATGCATATGTACCTAGATCAAGAACTCATTCGCAACCCCCTATATCTATTTTTATTTTAGAATGTTTAACGCCCTCCTTCATCCATTACTGGGTCTAAACAGGCGAGAAAAGTGAAAGATTTAAAAGGAGTGCAAAGATGACCCGAGTGAGAGCACAACTTTCTCTTATGGCACTGGTGACCGGAGGGTGTGGCACTGCTCTAGGTTTCAGTTGTAGCGGGGGTATCTCCCCCCTAGAGGGACTTTGTCTCAATGGTTCTTATAACGCCTGAACCACCTTAGTAACTAGAAACCTTACTGAAACCTCCTAATCAAGTTTCATCGAATTGATCTCATCGGAGGTACCCCCCCACCCCCACCCCTCCGGCTCCACATAACGCAAGAAAATAACTATATGAAAAAAGCTATGTCAAGATATCGATTAAGATTATAGATAACGTGACCTCGGGAAGGCAATAGTAGCTACACCAGACTACGTTTCACGCCTCTCCAGTGCATAGGAAAGATACTCCTGTTGCAAAGACGGGGCATAAAAGCGTCTCAAATGGGATTTATTTAATCTTTGCTGAAACGGCGTCGTCATGCCGCATGACACCAAGATATATCGGTATGTCAAGCCATGAAAAACAAACATTATGACTGTTTAGGCGTACACATGTATCAGGTCCTGTACACAGTTTTGGTATTCGACGGATGCACTTGGGTGTTCCAGCAGATTCTAAGAAAACATAAGTCACATTATGTAAGCTCCTCTCACGTATCAACGGACTTCACAGAGGCAGAGAACGCAGCCTCAAGTTCAAATTGTTCATGGAGTGAAGAAATACGAATTTCCTCCCCTTATTGTGTTAATTCAAGGGTTTACAGCCGTCTAACAGCGCTGAGTGCCGATTTCTCACTCCCCGTCATCCTTTTTATTCAAAGCAAATTTAGTGAAACTGACCAATCGCTCTCAAGGAACCAAAAGGGTTGTGTGTGTGTGTGTGCTGGTTCCTGGGTGGTAATAAGGGTCAGTAAGTGGATTGGTATGCAGTCAAGCCTTTTTTTATACAGGATACGTGATATTTACAAGAAAGGGCAAATTATAGCGATCTAAAATTTGTTTAGGAGGGGGGCGTTTACGTTATGTAAGCATTTTGTTTTGTCTCTGCGTCCATGTTTGTATTGTCAATGTGTTGTTATTTATCCATCAATAATTAAATAAAAATTAAAGGCAATCAGTTTGGTGTTAGAGAAGACACATGTGTTAAGGCAGCCTTTATAACCATGTGTGATTCTAATAGTATACTTGTTTTTTTCGATATTGGTAAAGACATTGCTTATGTAAATAATTATTATTTGGTATCATTAGAGGTATATGGATCACTATGGTTGTGCGGTATTCGGTGGTTGTAGATCTCCTTCCTAGAAAGTTGTAATGGAATCAGGTAGGAGAAAATACTCTCTTTCCCTTACTCTTCAGTTTGTAGCTCAGTGATGTGCTGGAAGCAATCGTGTCATCCAGACTTCGCTGCTGCCTGGGTATCTGCCACTATAATACCCTTACGTACGCAGGTAATGGTGTCCTTCTTGCCCTATCATTACAGGCAATGCAACACTTTATAGATACGAGTATAGCGTCCTTTTCATGGCAGAGGTTTGGTCTAAAGGTTAACCTGAATAAAAGTTTTCGCATAGTATTCGCATAGCAACTTATTCACATAATTTAATAGCTGCAACTTTCTCTCCATCAGTTAAGACTAAATCTTGTGTATCAAGTAAAATATCTAATAGTTAGCCTAGTTATAACCTACATTGTGGTAAAAAAAAGTCTCGTCACGTTTATAGTTCAAATATTCTTTTATTTTTTTTATTTCCGATGACTGAGTCTCGTCATCCCCTGTAAATATTGTTTCAATTTTATATTTCCGATGACTGAAAGTCTTGTCACCCTCTGTAAATATTGTTTCAATTTTATATTTCCGATGACTGAAAGTCTTGTCACCCCCCCTGTAAATATTGTTTCAATTTTCTATTTCGGATGACTGAAAGTCTTGTCACCCCCCCTGTAAATATTGTTTCAATTTTCTATTTCAGATGACTGAAAGTCTTGTCACCCTCTGTAAATATTGTTTCAATTTTCTATTTCAGATGACTGAAAGTCTTAACACCCACGGGTAAATAATGTTTCAATTTTCTATTTCTGATGACTGAAAGTCTTAACACCCACGGGTAAATAATGTTTCAATTTTCTATTTCCGATGACTGAAAGTCTTGTCACCCCATGTAAATATTGTTTCAATTTTCTATTTCGGATGACTGAAAGTCTTGTCACCCCCCCCTGTAAATATTGTTTCAATTTTCTATTTCGGATGACTGAAAGTCTTGTCACCCTCTGTAAATATTGTTTCAATTTTCTATTTCAGATGACTGAAATTCTTGTCACCCCCCCTGTAAATATTGTTTCAATTTTCTATTTCCGATGACTGAAAGTCTTGTCACCTCCTGTAAATATTGTTTCATTTTTTTATTTCTGATGACAAAGTCTTGTCACCTCCCCTGTAAATATTGTTTCATTTTTCTATTTCGGATGACGGAAAGTCTTGTCACCCCCCCTGCAAATATTGTTTCAATTTTCTATTTTCGATGACTGAAAGTCTTGTCACCTCCTGTAAATATTGTTTCATTTTTTTATTTCTGATGACAAAGTCTTGTCACCTCCCCTGTAAATATTGTTTCATTTTTCTATTTCGGATGACTGAAAGTCTTGTCACCCCCCTGTAAATATTGTTTCAATTTTCTATTTCGGATGACGGAAAGTCTTGTCACCCCCTGCAAATATTGTTTCAATTTTCTATTTCCGATGACTGAAAGTCTTGTCACTTCCTGTAAATATTGTTTCATTTTTTTATTTCTGATGACAAAGTCTTGTCACCTCCCCTGTAAATATTGTTTCATTTTTTTATTCCCGATGACTGAAAGTCTTGTCCCCCCCCTGTAAATATTGTTTCAATTTTCTATTTCGGATGACGGAAAGTCTTGTCACCCCCTGCAAATATTGTTTCAATTTTCTATTTCCGATGACTGAAAGTCTTGTCACCTCCTGTAAATATTGTTTCATTTTTTTATTTCTGATGACAAAGTCTTGTCACCTCCCCTGTAAATATTGTTTCATTTTTTTTATTCCCGATGACTGAAAGTCTTGTCCCCCCCCCCCTGTAAATATTGTTTCAATTTTCTATTTCAGATGACTGAAAGTCTTGTCACCCCCTGCAAATATTGTTTCAATTTTCTATTTCAGATGGTTGACACGAGCTCCAACAGTTTAAAAGACAACCTGATCAAAATTGTTTGGGCACATGATCGTGTGTGCTCTGGCAAGAGTATGGAGGAAGTGCGATATGACTTCCTATATTCAAAGTAAATACAATAAAACCGCTAAATTAGTTTGATATTATTATATTTTTCCTCTATTGTTATTATTATTTTTCCATAAGGGGTGAAAAGACTTTCGGCCCACCCTGATATTTCGAGATGATGACAAGGTCTTTCTCAATTATACCCATAAATCTTAGGTTTTGTAAGATAAATCAACATATCTTGACTCACCATTTAAAAAAAAATTATCTTTCTTTATATGAATCTTGTCTTTAGAGTAATCTTCAAGATCGCTGGATCAATTTTCCTCGTTTGTTAACACATGAGCACAATGATCTAAACTGTATAGCACCGTCCAAAACTAGAGCACAAAATGGCAAAATATACATTTTCTTGTAAATACAAGTTTACTCTCCATTAAAAGTGAATAGAATATTCTTGTATATTTCCCTCTGATAATGCCCAAGCTTCAATTCATAGAATAGTACATAAAATAGGTTTAGAAGCAAGTAATTCTATTTGAAGAAAGGAGGCGTCCAAAAGTAGAGAACGGTCAGTATAATGTAGCCATACCCCGAAAACAACATAATTACCTCATGGAAAATTGAACAAAATATTAATAAAGAGTTTGCAAGCCTTTGTTCTGAATGACTTGAGCACCCTTTCGGCCTCTGGACTTACCCACTTTATCCCATTCTTCGGGCGTGATTTTCTTCCAATCTTTGCAGATATCTTCATTCGTCGGTTTCCGAGCCATATCATTCTCACCGAATATCTTCCATAGGTTTTCTATCGGATTTAAATCAGGGCTCTGCTCTCACGCCACTTCATCAAGTCGATATTTTCAACATCCAAGAACTTCTTCACCGGGTTTGTTGTGCGGTACAAAGCATTGTCCTACATGAAAAAAGCTCACGTACTCCCGATTCTAGGGAGGGAGGGGATCACGTGTTCCTGGAACAGATTTCTCTATATCACTTTCTTTACTTTGCCGCGGATGAGCGAATAGACTCCAGCACTTTATCACATGCTCCACACCATGACGCTAACACCAATAAATTAAACCGTCTTTTTTCTGCATTTAGATTTGAATCTTTCACCTGTATTGCCTATTCTATACTGCTTGCCATACAATCCGAACAAATTTAATTTACTGTTTTCCCTATAAAAAAATAATTCTTCATTTACTGCATTCCATATCACATGCTCAGTAACGAAGGCCAACCTAGCCGCTTCATTTTTACTTATGAGCGGCTTCTTAGCAGGAAATCCTTCTGAGTTCCACCTCTTTCGGCAACGGGAGACAATATGGCGAGACACATTCATGTTCCGCTTCTCTGCAACTTGACATGACATAGAGACTGTTGTCTCAAACTAGTCCGTAATCAATATCTGTTGCACCTCGGGATTTGTTTGGTGGAACCGACCCGTTTACTTTTTGGCCTCGCGGGATCAAGTGGCTTCATAAAGCTGTATGCGTGAATCACACTATTTGACCAATTACAGTGATTCAAAACATCAGGCAATGTCTTTCCTTCACTCTTACACTGGAAATCCTGTTTTTTGAAGGATATTTCACACCTTAACTAGTTAAATGGTAAATTAGTAATACCACCAGTAGCAATCTACAATACACGTGTGATAGTGTTGTTGTACGTGTGTACATTGGGAATTTTTATGTGTAAACTTAAAGGGTATAGTATCGTTATCTAGTTATGGATGTATTTTCACATAAACATTACTTTCATCATAACTTTTTTTAGCCACTGTTCTATGAAAGAAACTTGAACATTATCATAGGTAGAGTTCAAATAAAGACAACAAGGTCAACACACCTAAGTCGCGTGCTCTCAATTATTCTGACTTATGACCTTACGACCTTCAAAAATTTTAACAAGTGGGGCAATCCGACACATACTTAGTTTTTTTTTAATATTTCGTGGACTAACCTTGTGATGACCTTGGCAAATTATATCATTCAAAAGAGAATGTAAAACAACGTAAGGGTTTCAAATTTCGTTAGAATCGACAGAATAGCTACGATGATATTGCCAAAAACTAACTGAAAAGTAAAATGGATACCATCCGACCGACCGACCGACTGCCCTATGGACCGACATAGTAACTTATAGTCGCGTGCACGCGGCTAAAAATAGTCGCTGTAATTTTCATGGAAATGGAACGACTATGTAGAAAAATTTGACTTTTTTTCTCTAGTTTTGGACGAAACGGTTCATATATTGACCGAAGGAGATACTTTTCAAAATTCTTGTTTTCTTCTGTTTTTAACTATTTCAACAATTCTGTTCTTGATGAAGTTTTTGGACAGGAAGATCTTCTTTACTTTTGTCGATTCATCTTCTCCTAACATATTCCACCCTCTCCATGATGGCCGTGTTTACGAGGCTTTTACTATTTCGTGTCTCTTCTTTGTCTTGACAACATGACGAACATTGAATGACATGAGGCCCGCATGATGTTCATGTTGCTATACTTATAAGTCCTGGTTTCTTCTATATTCTTCCTCTTTAAGCTATATAACTTTAAGGCAACGAAGCCTCAGTTCTTATCTTTCAATAATGGATGAGCAGTTGTTAGATGCTTCAGTTGAAAGATAATTATGGTACAATTTGATAAGTTTTTTTAAACACGTGACACATGTCGGGATATGTACATACACGGTTATTAACAAAATAACTGAACCTACATAGAGTTCAAATAACAATTTCGGTCAAATTTCTCTTCCGCGATACTTGAAAACGCATAAGAAGGGCCTATCCATTCAAGGAAAAAAATGTGGTGAGCCTACATACTACATTATTTTACAATAATATATCCAATTTTTCCATATCTCCTCCATCCAACATATCCTCATGAATAAAAACTTACTTTTCCAAAATATAGAAGCACACACACAGCAGCACATACATATAAACCCAAACACATTTTACTGAGTGGTATCAGGGTACACCAATGCTAATATAATACTTCCGTCAATGGCAATAGTAAAAAGATTAGATGTATACTTTACTGCTGTGTGGTTACACATATGACCAGTGACAAAAGACTATAATTATAACCATATTGTATTAGCATAAATCACAGTGTATTATCGATAAGATTAAGAGGGTTGAAAAGTTATTAACATACTACATTTAAGTAAGCAAAAAAGCTGGCAAAATTGGACCAAAGAATGCTTGTACCAGGAGCTGTCTTATATCTGATGTGATCGTAACGTGACGTCCTCATTTGAACGTTTGGACGTATACCAGCATAATATTTTGATTAAAGAGGAAACGGACAAGTCGGTTCCGAAAGGAAAAACTCTCTCCTCTGCAGCCGAATATGCGAGAGTCAACCTAATTGGTGACTCTCAAGCACGGAGTCTGCAACCACTCTTAGCGGCCCGCCATCGCACCAGTGTGAAAGTAAGCTGCCTGCCAGGACGGAAAAACCACCGAATTAGGGTAGAGACAAAGAAATCTCAGATTTCTGAGAACTCAGTCGTTGTCCTGATGGTAAGTGGCAACGACCTTTACCTCAAAGGAGGTAAGGTAGGTCCTGAAGGGAAGATTATACACACGGTCATGGCAGCCGTGAACGACTGTGGGTTAAAAACTCGCAGATGTGTTGTGGTCGGGATGCTCCCAAGAAGAGTCCAACCCGGATAGCTCACTCGAGTAACATCTCCTTGAACCAACGCATGGCAGATTTGTGTACAGCGGAGGGAGTCTTTTCTGTAGACCCGTACCGCACCTTTTATGGTAGAAACGATCTCTACCAAAGGGATGGAGTACATCTTTCCTTTAAAGGAAAGGCTGTACTCTGTAACATTATACAGGATGTCGTGAAAAGGACCCAAAGGAATGTCCGGCCCAGAGTGAGGGCAAACGTACACCAGTACGCCCGTGTCACTCCAGGAACGACCTTCTCAGAGGTGACAAAGAGGGGTGCCCCCTCGCTAACAAATGAGCCGGAAATGGAAGAGCGTAGAGAGCCATACATTCTGGGACTCTCTGAAAGTTCTTCTGTTTAATGCGAAGTCGATCAGGAACAAGTTTATTGAACTTTGTGGCCTCGTAGCGACGGAATAACCTGAAATGGTAGCCATAACGGAGTAGTGGGTGAAATCCTCAAACCGAGATTTTGAAGGTGAATTCACGATTCCCGGTTACCAACTCTTCCAAAAAGATAGGCCAGTCAGAGAGGGTGGCGATGTAATGTTGTATGTCAAGGATACACTTAAATCGACAAACTGCAACATTGTATCCGACCACGAGCTACTAGGAGTTGACCTAGATATAGGTCCTGCCAAATACAAGACCCTGGTGTTTTACAGACCTCTGCGCAACTCGTTGAAAAGGACAGGGATCTGTACCGGCTACTGGGTGAACTTGTTCAAGACATTGTGTGTATCGCCATGGGTGATTTCAATACCTAAGTTGACTGGGAAACCAAAGAACCCTGTGGTGAGAACGCACTACTCCTGGAGTTCGCGAACAACGAGTTCCTGACTCAATGGGTGAGAAGCCGACGAGAGGCAATAATACCCTCGACTTGGTTTTCACCTCTGAGGATGACATTGTTGATGATCTCTATGTAGGCGAAGGGCTTGGTGGCAGTATTCACTGACTAGTCATATTTATAGTCAAGGTCCCTAAGGTAGAGTCTGTGACTAGTAATTTGAGGAAACTTGATTTGAGAAGAGCAGACTTTGCAAGTCTTCGTGCTGGATTAACTGATGCGAGGCTACAAGTGTGCGAGGATGTTGAAGATTCGTGAAATAGATTCATAACTACGTTCATGAGTCTTTAATCACAATTCATCCCTTTGAAAAGCCTTCGTCGGTCTTCCGTTTAACCTAAGTGGTTTAATCGAGAAATCGGCCAACTGCTGAGGTAGAAGAGAACGGTGTACCGGCAGTCAAAGATTTCTGGAAACTTTGAGGAGTACCGTAGGGTAGCTAGGAGGGTGAAGTCCAGCATAAGGGCGGCAAAGCGTGCCAAGGAGCTCCGAGCGGCGAGACTGCAAGGAGAATCCCAAGGAGTTCTTTGGTTATGTAAACAGCCGTAAACCAATCTATCGTACGATTGGCCCTTTAGAGAATGAAGAGTGGACATTAAAGCATTCAGATGCAAAAAATGCTAACCTCCTCAACGACTACTTCTCCTCAGTGTTTACTGAAAAATGTGATCCTATCCCTGGAAAAACTGGAGGAAATGGACCTCACCCAAGGAGAAATAATAAAAAACATCACTGATCGGGTTTCTACCTAAAGTGTTGAAACAAGTGCGCGATGAAGTGTCACGACATCTGAGCACAATCTTCAACATGTCAATCCGGACCATATGCGTTCCTAGAGACTGGTGTGAAGCGGAGGTGACTCCTATCTTCAAGAAAGGAGACCCTAGCCAGCCATCGAACTACCGACCTATTAGCTTAACCTCAATAGTCGGTAAACTCATTTAAAGCATCATGGTGGACAAAATGACGTCATATTTAGAGTCTAACTTGTGATTGAGGAGTTTTCAGCACGGGTTTAGAAGGCAACGGTCATGCCTCACGAATCTTGTGGAATTCTTCTACTTCGTTTTCATTGAGCGCAACCGGGCTAAGGCGGTGGATGTTATCTACTTAGACTTTCAAAAAGCCTTTGATAAGGTACTACACCAACGCATCCTCCAGAAAGGGCGCGTGCTGGGCATAGACGAAAATGTAGCAAGTTGGATAGAGAACTGGCTAAGTGGCAGACGGCAACGGGTGATTTTGAATGGAAAGGCGTCTTAGTTGGTGCCCGTGACTATAGGTGTCCCTTAAGGTTCTGTCTTGGGACCACTACTGTTCATCATCTACGTCAACGACATGGACGGTGACATGGTTGCGAAGATTTCTAAATTTTCCAATGATACCAAGCTTGGAATGAACGTCGCAAATGAAGGAAATTATGTCCGCCTTCAAGATGATCTTAAGAAAATTGGAGACTGGTCGGACATGTGGCAAATGCCATTTAACGTGAACAAATACAAAGTGATGCATATCGGCTACCGTAACCCCCAATCTCAGTATATCCTTAAGAGCACTGCTCTTGAATCCAAAGTCACTGGGAAGGACTTGGATGTAACTATAACTAGTGATGTTAAGTTTTTGAGGCAGTTTATTGAGGCGGAGAAGAAAGCCCAAAGGATGCTAAGTTATATAAAGCAACAGTTTGGATATCGGAACAAGTAGATAGTACTGTGTTTTTATAATTTCCTTGTCCGACTGCACATATGGTATGCCGTACAATTTGGAAGTCCTTCGCTTCGAAAGGATATCGCAAGAGTAGAACGTCTGCAAGCTAAAGCAACCAAACCGATTCCCTCTATCAGACACAAGAGTTATGAAGATAGATTACGGGAATAAGACTTTTTCTCGCCGGAGACCTGAGGAGTGCGTGGGCAGCTTATCAAAGTGTTCAAAATGCTTCGAGTTTTTGACATTATAGACTACAGCGATATTTTCCAGCTTAGATGAGCAGAACAATAAATCACGGCTACAAACTTGAACTCAAGCGTGAGCAGCGTGATCTGTGTGGGAAATTGTTCACGTATAGCATCTGCGGCATTTGCAACGCACTCCCAGTAAAAGTTGACAACAGCAACTCTATTGAACAGTTCAAGTCGAGACTAGACAAAGTCTTAAAAAATAGCCGCTTGGAGACTTGAAGCGTGGCGCGAATGCTCTTGTAGAGCGTCAATCTGACCCTTTAGAGGACTGCGCCTGCTCAAGTGTTCACTCAAAGGTACCCTCTTTGAATGGATCGTAAGGTCTACTAGGGTACATCTTTTCCTTCTTACTCTTTGTTACTCTCTTTCTCTCTCTCTCTCTCTCTCTCTCTCTCTCTGTCTCTCTCTCTCTCTCTCTCTCTCTCTCTTTTTTTTCTCTCTCTCTTTCTCTCTCTCTCTCTCTCTTTCTATCTCTCTCTTCTATTCCTATCCTATTCCTTATCTGTAGTATTGTATATAGTTAGAATTTAGGATCAAATTATAGGTACTTCCATCGAAATGGACGGAATGGTCTCTTGAAGTACTTACATTCCTTGTAACTCTTTGTAACACTCTCTCATTCTCTCTCTCTCTCTCTCTCTCAATGCGAGGTCAATCAGGAACAAGTTTCCTGAGCTCCGTGGCCTCGTAGCGACGGAAGAACCCGAAATGGTAGCTATAACAGAATCGTGGATAAAAACCTCAAACCGAGACTTTGAAGGCAAATTCACGGTTCCTGGCTACCAACTCATCCACAAAGATAGGCCAGACAGAGAGGGTGGCGGTGTAATGTTGTATGTCAAGGATATAATCAAATCTACGAACTTCAACATTATATCCGATCACGAGCTCCTAGGCGTTGACCTAGAGATATGTCCTGTCAGATACAGGACCCTGCTGCTTTACAGACGCCCTTCCCAACCCGTTGAGAAGGACAGGGAACTGTATCAGCTGCTGGGTGTCTTGTTCAAGGCAGAGTGTGCATCGTTATAGGCGACTTCAACAGACAAGTTGACTGGGAAACCAGAGCAGCCTTTGGCGAGAGTGCGCTACTCCTGGAGTTCGCCAACAACGAGTTCCTTACTCAATGGGTCAGATAACCGACGAGACGAGACAATATCCTTGACTTGGTCCTCACCTCTGAGGATGATATCGTTGGAGATCTCTATGTAGGCGAAGAGCTCGGTGGCAGTGATTACCAGCTAGTTAGATTTACCGTCAAGATTTCGAATGTAAGGTCTGTTGCTAGTCAATTAAGAAAACTTGACTTGAGAAGAGCAGACTTTGCAAGCCTTCGTGCTGGGCTGACTGATGTAAGGCTAGCGGTATGCGAAGATGTTGAGGATTCGTGGAACAATTTCAAAAATAAGTCCATGAGTCTTCAATTAAGTTGCATCCCTCTGAAATGCCTCCGTCGGTCTTCTGTTCAACCAAAGTGGTTTAATCGAGAAATCGGCCAACTGCTTAGGGAGAAGAGAAATGCGTACCGGCGATCGAAGATCTCGGGTGCCTTTGACGAGTACCGGAGGCTAGCCAGAAGAGTAAAGTCCAGCATTACGGCAACTAAGCGTACTGAGCAACTCCGAGTGGCGATACTCTGCAAGGAGAATCCCAAGGAGTTCTTCAGCTATGTAAATAGCCGTAAACCAATCCATCGTAGAATTGGGCCCTTAGTGGACGAGGAGGGTGCATTAACTCACTCAGTTGCAGAAGTGCTAACCTGCTCAATGACTACTTCTCTTCAGTGTTTACTAAAGAGTGTGGTCCCATCCCCCAGGCCACGGATTCCTACTCGGGGAAAAAGCTGGAGGCAATGGACTTCACCGAAGGAGAAATAAAGAAAATGATCGCTGACCTAAAGACGAATAAGTCCCCTGGACCGGACAAGTTTCTATCCAAAGTGTTGAAGGAAGTGTGCGATGAAGTATCACAACATCTGTGCGCTATCTTTAACATGTCAATCCAGACCGAATGCTTTCCTAGAGACTGGCGTGAGGCGGAGGTGACTCCGATCTTCAAGAAAGGAGACCCCAGCCATCCGTCAAACTACCGACCCATCAGTTTGACTTCGATAGTCGGTAAACTCATGGAAAGCATGATAGTTGACAAGATAACGTCTTATTTAGAGTCAAACCTGCTACTGAAGAGTTCCCAGCACGGCTTCCGAAGAAACGGTCATGCTTGACTAACCTTGTGGAATCTTCCACTTCGTGTTCAGTGAGTATGATTGGGATAAAGCAGGGGATGTTGTGCACCTTGACTTCCAAAAGGCCTTTGACAAGGTACCACAGCGCCGCCTTCTCAGGAAAGTGAGTGCGCAGGGCATAGACGGCAAGGTAGCAGGTTGAATAGAGAGCTGGTGAAGTGACAGACAGCAACGAGTAGTGGTGAATGGACGGGCCTCTGAATGGGCGCCCATATCTAGCGGTGTCCCTCAAGGTTCCGTCCTGGGACCAATACTCTTTATTATATATGTCAACGACATGAACGGAGACATGGTTGCCAAAATCTCCAAATTTGACGACGACACCAAGCTTGGTATCAATGTGGCAAAGAAGGGGAACACTGCACGCCTCCAAGAGGAACTTGAAAGGATTGGGGAGTGGTCGGACACGTGGCAAATGCCTTTCAACGTGGGGAACTGCAAAGTACTGCATATCGGCCACCGAAACCCCAAATCTCAGTGCATCCTTAAGGGCACTGCTTTTAAATCGAGTGACACTGAGAAGGACTTGGGTGTAACTACCACTAGCGACCTCAACTTCTGGAAACAGTGCATCGAGGCAGAGAAGAAAGCCAAAGGATGTTAGGCTACATAAAGCGCCAGTTTGGATAACGTAACAAGGAGATAGTACTTTGTCTGTACAACTCCCTCGTTCGGCCGCACCTGGAGTATGCTGTACAATTTTGGAGTCCTTCGTTCGAAAG
This sequence comes from Ceratothoa steindachneri, assembly GCA_963969495.1. Taxonomy (NCBI): domain Eukaryota; kingdom Metazoa; phylum Arthropoda; class Malacostraca; order Isopoda; family Cymothoidae; genus Ceratothoa; species Ceratothoa steindachneri. The sequence continues at coordinate 25,786,772 of OZ018326.1, forward strand.
GATATCGCAAGGTTGGAACGCGGGCAAGCCAGGGCAACCAAACTGATTCCCTTTATCCGACATAAAAATTATGAGGATAGACTAAGGGAATTAGATCTGTTCTCGTTGGAAACCCGTAGACTGCGTGGTCAGCTCATCGAAGTCTTCAAAATACTTCGAGGGTTCGACAATGTTGACTACCGGGATATTTTCACACTGAGTGAGAACAGAACGCGCAATCACGGCTTCAAACTTGAACTGAAGCGTTACAACCGCAATCTGGAAGTTGTCAACAGTGAATCTGTTGACCAGTTCAAGTCAAGACTAGACAAGGTCTTGAAAAGTGGCCGTTTAGGGACGCAAAACAATTGAGCAGCCATGTGCCTGCTCGATTGCTAGTCCAAAGGTACCCTCTTTTAATCGACCATAAGGTCTCCTAGGGTACTTCCTTTCCTTGTTACTCCTTGTTACTCTCTCTCTCTCTCTCTCTCTCTCTCTCTCTCTCTCTCTCTCTCTCTACGTCTACCTCTACCTCTCTTTACTTCTACATTTACCTTTCTCTACTTTACCTCCCTCAAAATATACCTCTTTCTACCTCTACATCTACCTTTATTTTTACATCTCTATACATATACCATTACCTCTACCTATCTACAATCTACCTCCCTCTAACTCCCACTCTCCCCCCACTCTCTCCCCCCACTCTCTCTACCCACACTCTCTTTCCCCCTACTCTCTCTACCCCCTCTATTTCTCTCCATCTCTCTCCTTCTCTACTCATCTACCTCTCTACCTCTATCCCACGCCACTCCCACTCCCTTTTTATTCCTTTCCATTTCTACCTCTCTCTCTCTCTATCCCTCTCCCTCTCTATTTCTTTCTCTCCATCTTCCTCTCTATCTCTCTCCATCTCTCTCTCTCTCTCTATCTTTTTCCTTCTTCCTCTCCATCTTTCTCACTCTCTGTCCCTTAATAGGTTAATTTAATTTACTTTGTTATAACAAAATTAATAGGGATTGGTTTGATGGAAAAGGTGCAGGCGATAATGAAGGATATCAATATAGATATTACACCTGAAATTATAGGTGTCGAGTTAGTAATGAATAGTAATTTTAATTGTTTGTGTCTTTATGCCACCAAGGAAAACGGAAGAGTACGGTATTATTCTTTTTGAAACGCTTTAAACCTTAAGTAGACCAAGATTAATGATTATATGAAGTGTCTTCAATTTTCGAAACGAAGATTTCTTTTCCATAAAAAATCTGACATTGTAGGAAATTCACTGCTTAGAATTTATAAACGACAACTTCCCGCATCAAAATATAGATGAACAGATACATGAACATAATATTTTTAGAGTTAATTTTATCAAATGAGGATAGAAAGTATTTACGCTTGCGAAACACTTAGGAAAAGTGATCACAACATAATTCAATTCAATCTAAATATTCCTTAATTAAAATATTCAGTAGAGTTCTCAACCTGTATCGGACTTTAAGACTAGCATTTATGATATTTTGGCGGCCCGCTTAAAACTTTTAAATTTGGATAAAATCTTTAACGTTCGAGAAGCTTACGAAATTTATAATGGATTTCAGTATTCCTTTATCCTTATAACTAACAAAATAGGCTGTAACTTTCAACCCACTTCATTGCATCTACCGTTCGTAAGCTTTTTATAGTCCATTATAGTAGTAGTATTGTAGGGTGGAGTCCGAGTCTACACACACTCATGAGCACATTTAAACACGTACACACGCCCACACTCATGAGCACACACATGACCTTGCACCCGATTCTACCCCCTTATTGGTTTATTTTCGAAATGCCCGCCCCTTTCCCCACCCCGCCCCTAGGTGAGTAATATTTTTTCGAAGAAATCAGAGTCTGCACTCACACACACTTATTTGTTTGTCGCTAAGTGTCCCCCCCACCCAGGCTAGTGACATTTTCAGGAATTTTCTGGTTTCATTTAATATTCAGTAAATACTTGAGCACATTCAAACACGTACACACAAATACACACAAACGACTTTCCCCCCTAGATCATTGACCTTATTTGGAGCAAATCGGTAGGACTTCATTCCACATTAGAAAATACTTGAAAAAAATTAGTAGTTCTTAATGAGGCGATGAGATGGTTATCTTTGTTTAAATATTTTAGTGACCTTTTTTTTCGAGCGATGGTTACTACCGTCTGCGACACATTCGACATTAGTAATATCGGAAGATTAATAAAAATTATTATAAAGTCTAAGCAATATTTAACATCTGGCATCTACTGGTTGTTTGTTTGTTTTTTTTAGTAAAAATACTCGAAAAATTATTTCAAGGGGCTTAATGAGGCAAAGAGACCAAGATCACTTTTTGTTTATTCCCTAAAAGTTCCAAACTCCATCCCCCCTCCACCCCCTTTATATGTTACTAATGTACCCTACTCCTTCCCCCTCCTTATTTGTTTGTTGTCAAATGTCCCCCCATCCCCACATCTGTAGAGATATAAAAACCCATTCGAAACCTTACTCATTTATCAAAATAATTCATAGCTTTCTGGGACGAAGACTTCATTCCTCTGTGTCCAGCTGATCGAACTTAAAGTTTTTAAGTAAACATAAGAATATGGAGCCATTAGCAGAAGATGAATGGAGTTCATGTGGCGAGATCTGCGATTTTCTTCAACATTTTACCGTTTCGCAGTTGACAGCTTCGTTCACAGAGTAAGTCATTTTCTTTTTGGAACTTGTTTTTTTTAAAAAGTCAAGGTTGTTATAATAATTTATTTTACAGTTAAATTCAAATATGTATACATTTTCTATAGATTAATAAATCGAAAATTAACATTTAATTGATACTAACCAGGTTACATAATGGCATATCATATATACAATTTTGTAGATAGGCTACACAATTACATGTTTTCCAACTAACAATTAATATTTATTGAGTATACGGTAGCAATTTTCTTTACATTCTACTACAAGTATTCTTTACAACGATTTCTTCATTTCTTTGATCATTATAAGAATCAAATTGTTCAATAAGAGCTCGATATAATTTACCGATTGTCATCTGCTGAATGAAATAGACACAAAACAACCCGCAAGAGTCTAAAAAGTAACTGAATGGATTGACGATAATAATTTTATTCATTTTTACTAAGTTTTTACGAATATAAACTTTGTTCTGGAACCCAAGTCGATGGCTGCTGTCCAGAATAATGATATAAACTGCTGGCAATATTAAAGATTGACATAGCTGAGTGTCTCTCGCAAAATAGCCACGAAAAACTCGTTTTGTAGCTTTATTTCGATACAATAGTTCTTCCATTTCTATTGCATTCATTTTATTAAGGATAAACTACTACGTTTCTAGACTTATCTATCTCAATAACAGACTGAAACTCTGTATATATATAACAAGGGAAACCAGGTTCATTAATGGAGATCTAAACTGTAACTATATTGATAATGTACCCAGTAGTATATGATTGGAGCATTCTCCATGACAAATAGTACTATTGTCATGATTTAGGTTAATATAATAAATATTTTTACTTTTTATAAATTGTTCATACGTAAGTCCAATACTCTGCCCACCCCCAATACACCCTATACCGTTATATAACGAGTAAAAAGCCCTTGAGGCAACTGGATCTGTATCATCGGAATAGTCTAATTTAAATGGTCTTTCAACTTCATTCTCGTTTATATAAATAGTGATGCGATTCATATTATAGAGTTTAAATTCAAACGGTGATGCATCAAAACTACCAGAAAATGTCGAATGGTCAACCATACCAATTATCATCCTCGTAGGTATTATCTCCATGAAGATATTATCCAAGGTCTTCATTGATATTCCACTCACAAATGTAAAATTTCTCATACGAACTTGTGTTATAGGGTACTTAGCGCTTGATGTAAGCAACCTATTTTACATCTCCAGCAGAGTTGATGCTGAAAGGCGGACTTTTCTCAAGCAAAGGAAACTCTATAATAATTCTATTTTAGCTTCTAAACCGGTCTGGTTTCGAAATAGTGTAAATGGATGTGGTGATCTGGATAACTTTATCTTTAGTGAGCCTCCAATCATCAACAGCTTATGTTGCGAGAAGAAATCGGCGTGTAGTTTTCCATATACATCAATTAGTTTTTTCTGAGATCTGCTATATTTATTTTCTATATGTTCTTTACTAGAGTAATATCCTGCCTTAGAAAGAAATGTAGATCTTTTTTCTTCAGTATAGTTCAACTGGGTCTCTAAATATGCACGATTGGCATAATTATTTCCAATCGAATTTACAGATGTTTCATTTAAATAAATATCAACATTACTAAACAAAGTGTGAAGAATATTATTTTCCAGTAAAATATTCTCCCCATCTTTAAGTTCGCTTCCGTCTACCTTCACAATTATTCTCGTGTCTATATAATACTGTCCGTTACCAGATATATAATATTCAACTGGGGTAAGGTCTGAAGAGATATTGCTAAGTGGAGAGTATGACTGATAATTGCTCTCAACCAACGATGGAACTTTGGGTCGGTGGAACGGTAAACAAATCGAGTTCTGTCTTCAAACAGATATAACTTGCTGGATAAAGAGAATCCATATATACACGTGCATGATTTACACCAGATGAGAACTTTATGAGAACATCTATGAAATGTGTGCTTGTTTATATTATGAGAAAAAAAACATCCCAATCCTCTTCATCATCTATATTCAACTTTTTTCTCTTCTTCAACTTCTTCATCCAAGTCATGTGTGTGCTCATGATTGTGTTCGTGTGTACGTGTTTAAATGTGCTCATGGGTGTGTGCGTGTGTGTAGACTCGGACTCCACCCTACAATACAGTTATTGTTACAGAGACGATCGTGGGGCATCTTGTAAATCAGTGAAGTCAAGAGTAAAGTAATGCACATAGATAAATATAATCTGCCAACAGATTACAATATTAGTAGTCAAATTTTAAAAGAAAAGAATTTAGGTGTCTTAATCACAAATGTTCTAAAATTTTCCAAACAATGCAATGTAGCTTTACAAAGGCAAATGGGGTTCTAAGTTAAATAATCAAACTTAATATATTTACATTTAAATAATATGTGCACTATACCTAATATATAGGTATTTAAAAAAGAATTAGCAAATAAATCCCTAAGTTATTTACATAAAATTACTGAAACTCATCAAGTTAAAATTAATGTGTTCAAAGGGTTTAATTTTCATTAAATTTCCTTCTAGGGAAAATTAGAGTTTAATTTACATTGATTGAGTCCCAATGGTTACTAGAAGTTAGGTTAAGAGCCCCTAATTCCATAATAGACTTTCGAAAGTGAAAAAAAATACAACTTATCTGATCTTTAGAAGGAGGATATCAGCTTTGAGATTATTCTTATTTGTTCAACTCCCGGATTTGGTTTTAAACATTTATATTTTAATAGAAAATAAATAGGAGTCTTTAATTTTGAACCTTCTTAATCTAAGCTTTCGTTATATACACTTATGACATCGTCAAAGAATTTGATTTTACACTGTCCTACAATGAGTATAAATAGCAAATTAAAGTGGGCGTGGTAGTAAAATGAAAGGATTGGTCCTTGCTCGGTATTGACATTAAACTTTAAGTTTCGTGGTCATTCACGATTTGTGAAGAACCGAATATATGAATCCGTATAGGATTCTCCAAGACATAAAAATTGGTAATTCACATTGTCTTTGGTGAAACACTTTTCTTTTTAGACCTTCGCGTAATTCTAATGAAGTCGGTGCTGTTGCTTTCACTTCTCTTATTAACCATCTTTCTTTGAATTTCTGTATTCGTCATTTGCTTGGAATTCGTGGAATACCTAAAGTGTGAACCCGCACAGGGATCACTCTAGCATAAGGATTGGTATCCCACTGAATTATTCTGATGGCGACATAAAGTTTTCCAAATCTTTTAAGATTTTAACACTTTCCTCTTCTCAATTTCAGACATTTTTCTTGATAAATTTTGTGCTCATGCAAATTGTTAATTTCTATTTATCCTTTGATTTATAAAAAAGAAAATATCTATAAACACCAGGCAATGGCTTCGCCATTCCTCCCCTATGGGGGAGCTTGCGCTTCGCTACTAAAATTAAAATTTAAAATCTAAAAAAAGCAGCCATGGTTAAATTTTGATCAATTTTCTGAACTTCGACAATTACAACAATTTTTAAAATAAACTCTAAACTAAATTTCCCCCCCATCCCTTCAAAATGTCACGTTGCTAAAATATAGTTATAGAAGATATATAAAAATAAATTTTCTGAACTTCATCATTTGTAATTCTTTGGGTTTTTAAAAATTCACCAAATTTCGATACTTAGATTTATTTCTGAACTTCACCATTTTGTTTTTTGATATTATAAAAGAATTATTAGAAGTAACTTTGATAACAAAAAATAAGTCATAACCAAACTAAGATGAAATTATTATTCAAATAATCAAAAAAATCCCTTCTTAAATTATAGAGATAGTGATGATGATGATGATAATATAACTTTAAAATGAGTTTATTACGAGTATAATGAAAAGGTTTTAAATAGAAGATCGAAATCCTCCTTATATACAATAAACAGTTACAAACTAGGCTCTTTATGCAGTAATATCGCAGCAACGAGGCACTAATATCGCAACATCTGATGTTCTCAAGACTGAAAACAATCATCAGAATTAAAGAACTTTCGTCCTTAAAGATATTGACGTGTCGACTGGAGCCCTCAATAGGCTTCAAATGGTTCTTCTTTAAATGACATATAACTTAATAGGTTCCATTGCTTGACAGATAACTAAACAGGCCCCAATGATGTGTCAATATGCTTCCCCACAGATAAGGAGCCGATACTCAAGGCAAAATAAGACGCTTCTAAATTTCATTCAAGAATCGATATGTCATTATGTGATTGATAATTTAAGACTTCATCACAATATCAATTAAAAATATGATCAGTATCACATATTTTTACCATTCTCATATTTTTACTACTGACTTTTTTTATGGCGGCCACATACCTTTAAAATTAGAAACAATCATCAATTCAACGGTAACCTTCTCCTACCAATCAAGGTAGTCAAGCATCAACACCAATGAAAGCAGACTACATTACAGACTATATTACACAGGAGGATACTCTAAATATACCTGAGGTGTCAATGATCTTTCGGGGTAATGATGAAGAGAAATTAAAGGATATCTTGATCACAAAGGAGATAGTGACAAAGGAAATTGATAAAATCAAAAGTAGTAAAGCACCCGGTCCTGATGAGCTCTTTCCTAGAATTTTGAAAGAATGTAAGGATGTGTTAAGTGAGCCCCTAGCATGCATCTTTAGAAAATCATTGGAGAGTGGCATTGTGCCAGTGGCATGGAAGAAAGCCAATGTGATACCTATATTTAAGAAAGGGGATAAAACAAATATGTCTAATTACAGACCAGTAAGTTTGACATCAGTGGTAGGGAAAATGATGGAATCTATTATAGCAAGGAATATTAGAGATCACTTGGATAAGCATAAGTTGATAAAAGAATCACAGCATGGCTTTAGTAAGGGTAAATCCTGTCTGACTAATTTGCTGTCTTTTTATAGTAAGGTGTATGAAGCAGCAGATAATGATGAAAACTATGATATTTTATACTTGGACTTTAGTAAGGCTTTTGATCGAGTGCCACACTTACGACTTCTGAGCAAAGTTAAAGCACACGGGATCGATGGCAGTATATTTAGGTGGATTCAGTCATGGCTTGGTGACAGACAGCAAAGAGTTAGTATAGATGGAGTTAAATCTGAGTGGGGGTGTGTTAGCAGTGGAGTTCCTCAAGGATCTGTTTTGGGTCCCTTGCTATTCTTAATTTATATTAATGATCTTGACATAGGTATAAGTAGTGACCTGAGTAAATTTGCTGATGATACTAAGCTAGGTAGGGCCATTAGGGCTGATTCTGATGCTGTTGTAATGCAGGAGGAATTGACCATTCTGTCCAATTGGGCCGAGAAATGGCAAATGAAGTTTAACATAGACAAATGTAGTGTACTTAGTATAGGTAGAAATAATCCATTGAATAGTTATAAATTAAATGGCAGAATTTTAGGGAGGACTGATTGTGAGAGGAGCTTGGGTATTTTGGTAAGTTCAGACCTTCGTCCTAGAAAGCAATGTCTAAATGCTAAGAATAAAGCTAATAGGATATTGGGATTCATTAGGAGGAGTGTAAGCAATAAGAGTGCTCAAGTCATTCTAAAACTGTATCTGGCGCTAGTTAGGCCTCATCTAGACTATCCAGTACAATTTTGGTCACCATATTATAGGAAGGATATTGATTTGCTTGAGTCTGTGCAGAGAAGGATGACAAAGATGATTGGTGAGCTAAGGAACTTACCTTATGGTGAAAGGCTCAGAAAACTAAATCTACATACATTGGAAAGGAGAAGAGTCTGAGGGGAATTGATTGAAGTCTTCAAATGGGTAAAAGGATATAATAAAGGGGATCTGGGTAAGGTTCTTATACTTAGTGAGCATTACAGAACACGTAGCAATGGGTTTAAGCTTGATAAGTATAGGTTTAGGAAGGAGATTGGGAGGAATTGGTTTACAAATCGTGTGGTAGATGAATGGAATAGGCTCACTAGGCATGTGATAGAAGCCTCCTCTCTGGGTAGTTTTAAGAATAGATTAGATAAATATATGGATGAAGCTGCTAGATGGGACTGACTTTTTTTATGTACATATGCATATATTTTTCTAAGGAGTGGGAAGATTATATTTTGCGGTTGCATGAATGGACATAATCCTCTGGATGCATTTTATGTATATTGTAGATTAGATCTGACGAACTCCTGTAAAGGGTGACAATGTTGATGACTTTTCTCTGGTAAGAAATCTTTTGTGTGTTGAATGGAACAGGAGCTGCCAAGTGTAGGCCATGAATGGTCTTTTGCAGTCTCCTTCTTTTCTTATGTTCTTATGTTCTTATACACACAACTATTTATTGCCTGTATGCGCTACCAAGCATCCATTATTCTTCCATGTCACATTGGCACTTCAAAGCGATAGAGTGCCATGGGATGTGGCATCACATCTAGTCAGGGTTGAGCACTTGGCAGATATTCCCCAAACACACAGCATCTGCAAGGCTATCATAAACGATGTGATCCCGTTGCTCCTCAGTCAGCTCTCTCTCTCTCTCTCTCTCTCTCTCTCTCTCTCTCTCTCTCTCTCTCTCTCTCTCTCTCTCTCTCTCTCTTTCTTTCTCTCTCTCTCTCAGATGTAGAAAATGCTAGCCTCATCAACAATTACTTCCCTTCAGTGCTTACTGAAGAGTGTGGTTTCATCCCCCAGCCCACAGAGTCTTACCTGGGGGAAAAACTGGAGGAAATGGAATTCACCCAAGGAGAAATAGAAAAAAAAAAACTGATCTAAAGACAAATAGGCCTTGGCCAGGACAGGTTTCTACCTAAAGTGTTAAAAGAAGTGCGCGATGGAGTGTCACGACATTTGAGCACAATCTTCAACATATCAATCCGGACCGGATGCGTTCCTAGAGACTGGCGTGAAGCGGAGGTGACTCCTATATTCAAGAAAGGAGACCCTAGCTAGCCATCGAACTACCGACCTATTAGCTTAACCTTAATAGTCAGTAAACTTATGGAAAGCATCATGGTGGACAAAATGACGTCATATTTAGAGTCCAACTTGCGAATGAGGAGTTTCCAGCACGGGTTCCGAAGGCAACGGTCATGCCTCACAAATCTTGTGGAATTCTTCCACTTCCACGGACACTAAGAATGACTTGGGTGTAACTATCACTAGTGATCTCAGGTTCTCGAAGCTGTATAATGAGGCGGAGAAGAAAGCCCAAAGGATGCTTAGTTATATAAAGCGACAGTTTGGATATCGGAACAAGGAGATAGTACTGTGTTTGTATAACTCACTTGTCCGACCGCACTTGGAGTATGCCGTACAATTTTGAAGTCCTTCGCTTCGAAAGGATATCGCAAGATCAGAACGTGTGCAAGCCAGAGCAGCCAAACTGATTTCCTCTATCAGACACAAGAGTTACGAAGATAGATTACGGGAATTAAGATTGTTCTCGCTGGAGACCCGGAGACTGCGTGGTCAGCTTATCGAAGTGATCAAAATACTTCGAGTCTTTGACATTGTAGACTACAGCGATATTTTCCAGCTTAGCCAGAGCAGAACCAGAAATCACGGCTACAAACTTGAACTGAAGCGTTACCAGTGTGATCTGTGTGGGAATTTTTTCACATATAGCATCTGCGGCACTTGCAACGCACTTCCAGTGAAAGTTGTCAACAGCAACTTTGTTGAACAGTTCAAGTCGAGACTAGACAAAGTCTTGAAAAATAGCCGCTTGGAGACTTGAAGCGTGGCGCGAGTGCTCTTCTAGAGCGTCCATCTGACCCTTTAGAGGACTGCGCCTGCTCAAGAATTCAGATTCTGGAGGAGAAAGATTACTAAATTTCATAGATGAAAATCTGCTAACTCAATGGGTCACTGGGCCAACAAGAGGAGAGAATATATTGGACTTAATCTTAACTTCAGATGATGAACTTATTTCAAACGTGAGCTTAGGCGATTAACTTTGCAGCAGCGATCATGACCTAATAGAATTTGAATTAAATTTACCTCACAAAAGAATTGTAAGAAGTATTACAAAATTAGCATTCCGAAAGGTTAATTTCATAGATTTAAAAATTAGTCTCAAAAAATATAAAATAACTGGTAGAGACATAAATGAAGAATGGAATGAATTTAAAAACAAACTTGTAATGAAACAATCTCAATTCATTCTTCTAGCAGGCAAAACAAGGGGAAAAACTCAAAATCCTAAATGGTTGACAAATGAAATCAAAAGAGACATAAATAAAAGAAACGAGGCTTGTAAGATGATCAAATTAAACAGCTCAGAAGTGAATAGGAAGAAATATATTGATCTCAGAAGAAAAGTAAAAGCTGGAATTAAAAAATCAAAGCGTAACGAGGAAATGAGAGTAGCTTTAAACTGTAAATAAAATCCCAAAGAATTATTTGCCTTAGTTAATAGTAGAAAACCAATAAAAAATCAGTATTGGCCCAATCAATGATGGTCACAATAATTTACAAGTTAGAGATAAAGATATAGCCACTGCACTAAACGAGTATTTTGCATCAGTTTTCAACAACGAGACCTCAAATCAAAATATCATACCATATAATGAGTACTTAGGCAATGACCCACTAGAAAGTTGAAATGCACAAGAAACGATGTACGAATACGAATAGATAAAATGAATAAATTCAAATCACCAGGACCCGATAAGACAGTGCCATGAGTAATCAAAAAAGTAAAAAATAACATACATTTTTAACTTATCACTTGAAACTAGTACTGTCCCTCAAGATTGGAAATTAGCTAATGTAACGCCAATATTTAAAAAAGTACGTAAAGATCTGGCATGCAATTATCGACCTATTAGTTTAACATCAATAATTGGCAAAATGCTCAAGAGTATTATTGCAGAAAAATAGTAAGCCATTTAGAAACCAACGAATTGCTAAGAAACACGCAACACGGATTTAGGAAACACAGATCTTGTCTTACAAATTTATTAGAGTTCTTCCACTACATTAACACAGGTCATGATAGTGAGAGATCTGTTGAAATTCTGTATCTGGACTTTCAAAAGGCCTTCGACAAGGTGCCACACAGGAGATAATGTCTAAAGTTAGAGGTCTAGGGAAACGAAGTAAAATAGCAAATTGGATTGAAGACTGGCTTAGTAATCGTAAACAGAGGATCCTGATCAATGGAGAAGAGTCTGAATGGATACCTGTGAGAGGTGATGTTCCTCAGCCCCTCGATCCTGGGACCCTTGCTCTTTATTATTTATGTAAATGACATAGACGTGGGATTGATCTCTAAAATCTCCAAATTCGCTTACGATTGTAAACTGGGTAAAAGTATAATTACCGAGCAAGATATAGTAGATTTTCAAAAGAACGTTGAACACATTACCGAATGGTCTGAAAAATGGAAACTTTCAATGAACCTTGAAAAATTCAAAGTGATGGATGTTGGCCACAAAAATCCGAGAGCAGAATACAAACTCCTTGATAAAACGATAGCAGAAACAAAAAACGAAAACGATCTCGGTATTTGTGTGTCAAATAACCTCAAGTTCACACAACATTGTGTCAAAGTAGAAAAAAAAGCGCGAAAGATACTCGGTTACATTAAGAGACAGATCAGCTATAAAAGCAAGACCGTATTAATTAACTTGTACAATGCCTTAGTAAGACCACAACTAGAATATTGTGCCCAGGTATAGTCGCCCTCCCTCAGAAAAGATATAGAAAGATTAGAAAGATTAGAAGTTACGGCTACGAAAATGACACAATCATTAACAAAATACAGTTATGATACACAGCTGGAAAAGTTAAACCTTTACAAATTAAAACAAGACGTATACGAGGTCACATAATTGAAGTATATAAAACCTCAAATGGAATAGAAAATGTGAACTACTCCATCTGGTTTGAATTCAACAGAAATATTACACGAAATAACAGCATGAAGCTGGTTCCGAAAAAGTACAGACTCAATGTATGTGGAAATTTTTTTTCGTATAAAATTGTAAATGCATCGAATCAGTTGTCAGAAGAGGTTATCTCGAGTCTCACCGTTAACACATTTAAAAAGAGGTTAGATAAAGTTATAAGGACTATTAACTATTAAATAGTACTTGTTGAGATATATTTCAAAATCTTTACTATCAAAATTCCTGGTTGAGCTATTTCAACTGAACCAGGTATCTTTTCGATTTTCCGTACCCGCGTGGGGGGGTGGAAGAAGAGGGTGGGCAGAGACTTCAACTTTACTGTCCTTTTGTCTCCAACTCCTAGATTTTTTTGTATATATAATAGAATAGGGAAACAAGCATCTTCTCGACATGGATGGAAAGGTCTTTTAAGGTGCTTACTTTCATTGTAACTCATTGTAACTCTCTCTCCCTCTCTCTCTCTCTCTCTCTCTCTCTCTCTATATATATATATATATATATATATATATATATATATATATATATATATATATATATCACTCATTCGCATAATCAAGCTAGCTTCCATCCTTTCTCTCACCAAGACACACTATAATATGTCTTCTCTCTTAACAATTCATTTCTCACCCCTTCATCTTACACCTCACTACATTCCCACTCACACCCTTTCTTTATAACATAAATTTGTGCCATATTTGCTCAATCAGCACATCCGCACTTGCTTCCTCTTTCCTCGTTCCAATCGTTCTCACTTACCCTTCTCTCCCTAGCCGATTTCTAGACAAAGTCCCCGGTGCAGCTGACATCTGGTGAGCTGCGTGCCTGCCCACACCCCAAGACCTGAGGTATATGAGCGACCATAATATTATGCTCATTTCAACTCCCTTCATCTTTCAAACTTCCCTCACACATCTCTCTCCACACCCCTGCGTGAGATGCCATCGTTGGTTTTATCTTCGTAGTGTTAAGCAACTCTCGCACATTTACTTTAAATAATCCCCTTTCTCACATTCCTTGCGTTTTCTCACCCAACCCCCAACCAATTTAACTTAACAAACCATAACCAAGAGGTCAGATGGTCGTATACAGGGAGACCACTCAAAAAGGGGACCATCTTACGATGGGCTTCGTTTCTTAATGTTTTAAATATTTAAGAAATCGAGGCTATGGAAAATTGGGGCGTGTTTTACGGGGGGGGGGAGTCCCCCTTCCCTTTACCCATCAAAGAACCCGCGGCAGATTCTATTTTAATGACTTGTCTTTTATCTTTTATACTTAATGCTTCAAAGAGCATTCAGTCGTCTTTTTTTATTTGATTTAAATATATATATTTTTTAGCATTAAGACTAATCATTAACACTTCCAATCGATAGATTCATAAAAACCCTTAAAATAATTTGAAACTTATACAAAATTATAAATTTCCTAAATCATTTCAGACCAATGTAACATTACACATTAACATTAAAAATATCCAGTTGCCACTGGCGAATGGTGGATGTAACTGCATCAAAATATTCTATACCACCACTTCGCCTAACAATGAATCTAAAGCCATATAAGTATCCTACATTGGTGTTACCATAAATAGCCTGCAGGCCGAAGGCGAACAGCACTCCAATAATGGAACAATCAGATTACATTTTGAAGAAAAACAACAAATTCGCGTAACAACAAAAACACCACTAAAAAATAATATATTTAAATCAAATAAGAAAGACGCCTCAATACCCTGTATACTGTAGAATTTAAATAGTAAAAAAAAAAACAGCATGTTAAAAATAAAGATGATACACTAACATTAAATATTGGTAGTCTAACACCGTCTGTGTAAGAGGACTGGCCTTGAGCGGACATTAGGGTCTTTGCTATTCCTTGTTTCTGTAGTTCTGTAGAAGCATAATGTATAAAAGATAAAAGCCCAATCATTGACATACAAAACGATATATTCACAAGAAGAATGTGTTGCCAGCTGCATTGGTACCTTTAGCTCAGTGGTAGAGCACTGGGCTAGATAATCCGAGGTCTGGTTAGTGTGATATCTCTTATAAGATCCCTGTTCTCCTGTTTATGTGTAACATTTGGTACACACACACTCTTTCGCTCTCTTTTTCTTTCTTCCACGCATTTCTGCTTCATTTGACTAGCGCTCGCGACAGCTGATGGCTTGTTATCCAGCCACAGAGCAAACGGGTTCTACACTTTCTTCTCTTCTACGTGAAGTTTCGTCTTTCGATGGCATCTCCCACATAGTTAGTCTTACTGTAGGGTGGAAAGTATCACAAACACCATCTTGGTTGACGATGAATCTCTTCCCATTTCTAATTCCTGATATTTTTACATTTATAACTCATTTTTTTTCCATTGCGATCCATCTTATTAATTAAAATCCCATAGTACTCGGTGTGCTTATTTCTGTTGCCTTTTACCTCGAGCATATTTTATTAGTTGTCATCTGAACCTTTGGGCTTCTGCTTTGGAGAGAATTAAATTCGCTCACAAATACTTATATTTTGTTGTAAATAAAAGAGTAAAATTAAAGAGAATTTCCATTATCGAGGAGAGAGTTGTTACACATTCCTGGTCGGTGTGTTCTATTTAATAGTATGTCATATGCCTTCATTTATAGTGTGTCATATGACTTCCTTTAATAGTGAGTCATCTGCTATCCTTTAATAGTGTCAACTACCTTCCTTTAATAATGTGCTATCTGTCTTACTTTAGTAGTGATCATCCGTTTTCCTTTAGTCGTACGTCATCTGCCTTTCTTTGAAAATGAGTCATATGCCTTCCTTTAATAGTGTGTCACCTACCTGCATTTAATATCGTGCCATCTGTTTTCTGTTGATAGTGAGTCACCTTACTTCATTTAATAGTGTGTCATCTGCATTCCTTTAATAGTGTGTCATATACTTTCCTTTACTAGTGTGTCATCTGCCTTCCTTCACTAGTGTGACTTATACGTTCATTTAATAGTGTGCCATCTGTCGTCCTTTAATAGTGGGTCACCTGATTTCCTTTAATAGTGTTTCATCTGCATTCCTTTAATAGTGTGTCATTTGACTTACTTTAATAGTGCCTCACATGCCTTCCTTTAATAGTATGTCATATACCTTCCTTTAATAGTAAGTCATCTGACTTAAAAGTGTGTCACCTGCCTTCCTTTGAAATTTGTCATTTGATTTCCTCTAATAGTGTGTCTGTCGAGGAATAGATCACCTCCCCAGACAATACGCCTATATATACATATATGAATCTATTGGTTGGGAGGAAATATAAAAGCCACCAAAATATGTATATATACAGTTATATACACATATATCCTCTAATGTATGTACGCATTCTTCGCCCCGTACAAGTACATTCACTTCGTAAAAGTAATCCGTTGATTACGAGGTATAAGAGTGCGATTTTAATACAGAGGTCGATAGCGTTTAATGAGTTTACCAAGTTGCAGTTCAAGGGATACGAGGGGTGGTCGATAAGTCTTGCGAATCGGTAGGGCAAAACCGAGGAAGGGGGATGGCTGTTTGTGGGGGTGTTAGGAAAAGTTATGACAAGTCAGGACCTGCAGCCGCACGCTCCTGCCTCGTCTATTTAAGAAGCAGTAGCTGATCGCAGATCGTCACTCACAAATTTTTTAACAATGGAGAAGGTTGAGCACCGCGCAATGATCAAATTTTTGACCAAGGAAGGCAAGAATGCAAAAGAGATCCATGAACGCATGTTTGCAGTGTACACCGACACCGCTCCTTCCTATGCAACCATTGCTCGCTGGAATAGGGAGTTCAGCCATGGTCGTGAGTCCCTTGAAGATGACCCCCGTCCAGGACGCCCGTCAGACGTGACCAACGAGTACAATGTGGCCCATGTGGAGAGAATGATTCTCGAAAATCGACGGGTGAAGGTCGAAGAAATCGAGCGAGAACTTGGAATATCACATGGAAGTGTTATCAACATCATCCACGACAATTTGGCTATGACCAAGGTCTCAGCCCGTTGGGTCCCTAGAAACTTCACGCCCCATGATCGACTTCAACTTCGTCAAAGTCCACATGGCCAGAGTCGCACAAGCTGCCCTGCGCGAGTGCGGATTCGAGGAGCTCAACCATCCCCGCTACAGTCCAGATCTGGCCCTTAGCGACTACTTTTTATTCCGCCAGCTTAAGGCTGCACTGCGTGGACGCCGGTTTGGGGACGATGAAGATGTCAAGCTCGCCGTCTAGGAGTGGATTAAACAGCAGTCGGGAGATTTATGGTTGTCGGAAATTCGAAGCTTCAGGGACAAGTGGCACAAGTGCATTGAAGTCGAGGGTAGTTATAATGAAAAAAATGAAAAATTTTAAAACACTTTTCCTCATATCTCGTTTCCTTATATCCGAATTGCAAAACTTATTGACCACCCCTCGATTTAAATAGTGAAAACCCAAAATATAATTTTAATAAGTCACTAGTTAACATATATATACATACGGGAAATATACGAAATGTAAATAAGGATAATATTGACAGACTATAAAAAATCGGCGATCGGGTAACGTTAATTACTTGTTAATTAGCTTTTAAATGGGATACTATAGATCAATTATACAGAAGGAATATTTAAAAGTCGGAAAGCGGGTCGATTAACGGGAGATGCAAACAAAGGTCGTTTTACCTTAAAGAGAGTCACCTCTAAGAAGGGAAATCCTTTAGCGAGTCGGCGCGGGGGGAATGGAGACGGAAAATGGTCGTGATTCTCGGCCGAATATCCTCATGGTGACAAGGATGAAGGTGGCCTGATACCAGAAGATGAGTTCACGATCCTCCTTGAAGACGGACAATGGCACCTTTGTTCCAGAGAAGTGCAACCTTCAAAAATCGAGAGTGACGTGGCTCGGCGCGAAATCTCACATGGGAAACTAGAGATCCTTGAGAGGGAGGTTCCAGATGAGACGAGAGGAATCTCGGCCAGTCCTTAGAGGATGAAGGGATGATTCGAGGCTTACTCTGAATAGAGTAAGACTACAAAAGAGATGGAGCTGCCTAGTGAGATCCAACCTCGATGGTATACGCGAATACTAGAGACTTGGGTAAACAGACACACGATCTGAACTAAGGGCGACGAGATCTCAAACTCAATCGGCCGATCTTTGAAAAACCCAGGGTATTTATATAACGGCCATTTTTATGGTGGTCGATTGCTGAAAGGCACATACGTCTGTGAGAAAGCTTCCGGCGCCTAGAGTGGTTATCTTTTGTCGCCCGACACGGGTCTTAATCGTCTTCAACGACGTGGGTAAGAACTTAAGGCTATCCTTTTCCCGACTACGGAGATTAGCATTTCATCGGCGAGGTGAAAGCTTTTAGCGCTCAGCTTAAGTACACCTGTGAGGCACTGACCGATATTCAAATTCTTTCTTTTTCATTTTTCTCCTTGGATACAGAGCTTACTCCACGTGGAATTATACCTAGGAGACATGGGGAGGGAAGGAATTTAAGAAACAAATGTAGGGAGTATTCTTCTTGGCGTCCCTTTTCTCTTACAGTGTCACCTACCTTTATTTAATAGTATGTCATTTGCCTTCCCTTAAAAGTGTACATCCTTTCTTCCTTCATTTAATAATGTGTCATATACATTCCTTTAATAGTGTGTCATATACCTTCCTTTAATAGTGTGTCATTTGACTTACTTTAATAGGGCCTCACCTTCCTTCTTTTAATAGTTTGTCATCTGCCTTCGTTTAATAGTGTATCATCTACCTTCATTTAATATTGTGTCATCTACCTTTCTTTAATAGTGTGTCATCTGACTTAGTTTAACCGTGCGTCACCTGCCTTCTTTTAATATTGTGTCATCTGCCTTTCTTTAATAGTCTGTCATCTACTTTCATTTAATAGTGTGCCATCTGCCTTCCTTTAATTGTGCGTCACTTTCCTTCCTTTAATAGTGGGTTATCTTAATTCCGTTCATAGTGTGTTATATAACTTCCTTTAATAGTGTGTTATCTGACTTACTTCACTAGTCCGTCAGCTGCCTCCCTTTAATAGTGTGTCATCAGCCTTCCTTTAATAGTGTATCATCTGTCTTTCTTTAAAAGTGCGTCACCTGCCTTCTTTTAATCATGTGTCATGTCATTTATTTAATGTTTTGTCATATAACTTTCTCTAATAGTATGTCATCTAACTTACTTTAATTGTGTGTTATCTGCGTTCCTTTTATAGTGTGCCATCTACCTTCATTTAATTGTGCGTCATCTGCCTTACTTTAATGGTGTCTCTTCTGCATTCCTTTAATTATGTGTCATATACTTTCCTTTAAGAGTTTGTCACCTGCCCTCCTTTAATCTGCATTCTTTTAATAGTGTGACATCTGCCTTCCTTAATAGTGTGACATGTTCTTTTCTAGAGGACTAGCATGCCCTCCCGGCCAGTGTGTATCCTTCAAAGGGGTGGCATGTGTAGAATGGACCAGCATGCCGCAGTTTACACCAGGACGATTAAGTGCTCTCCTGTAGTCAACGCCCGCAGTGAAGTGCCCTCTTGGCCCCAATACCCGCAGGAAGATCTACTGCTTTATATCTTCCACACATATTCACTTCCTCTATATTCACCACCTTCTTCTACTCGATGGGGTGGGTAGGATTTGTTTAATTTAATAGCCAAAATTCGAAGTTAAACAGTCTCCCTCGAAAGAAGAAGAAGAAAACGATAACCAAATAGTCCTCCTCAGTGTCGTATTTTTAAATCTGTCGATTCAATCTGATAATTGATTGCAACATTTCAATTGTAAATTGATGGCTAGATTTGAACATGATTTATTGGATCGTTGATTGCCCTTAAAATTCATACTCCTTGTGTTTAAGAATTGTTTTAATCTAACAATTTATGGCTACATTTCTATATTAGTTTATTAGATGCTTAATTGCTCTAAAATAATCGTACTATCTGTGTGTAAGAATTGTTTATATCTGAAAATTAATGTTTACATTTCAATCAAGGGTTTTTAATCTTTGATCAATTTAAAATTCAAACTGATTATGTGAAAGAAATCTTTGATTGTGAAACAGATCGATACATTTCAATGGGGGTATTTTATTGTAGCTCATTTCTCTTAAAATTCAAATTATTTGTGTGGAAGACTTCTTCAATATAAAAATTGATGGCTAAATTTATTACAAGAGAATTACCTCACTTTTTAACCCCTTATCTTTCTACCCTACACTCAGTCACAGTTGAACATGTTAATTGGGTGGCGTCTCATTGTTGGTATTCGTTGCTCGACAAGGCAAACGACAAGGCGCAACGCAATAAAATGAAGTCAACAGAAGAAAAGCAACAAGGTCACGGCACTTGCAATACAATCGCAGGTCAAGATAGCTAGACCTAAAGTTGCTTTGGTAACGCTTTTGCCCTCCTCGCGGGAGCTCAAAACTTCATTCTACACCAAGTGTCAAAGCCTCATCACTCTCTGTCTCTCACACACAAACATACACACTCACACACACACTCTCTCTCTCTCTCTATCTATCTCTTTATCTCTTTTTTCTTTCTCACTATCTACTCTCTCTCTCTCTCTCTCTCTCTCTCTCTCTCTCTCTCTCTCTCTCTCTCTCTCTCTATATATATATATATATATATATATATATATATATATATATATATATATATATATATATATATATATATATATATATATATATATATATATATATATATATATATATATATATATATATATATATATATATTTATATATATATATATATATATTTATATATATATATATATATATATATATATATATATATATATATATATCGCTCTCTTTCTCTCTTCAATTATTTATCTATCTATATCTATCCCGTAATGGATATGATATGTAGCATGGGTAGCCATGCTACAACTGAAATCTAAGCACTTGCGTACCCTCCAGGCCCCAACGCCCGCTGGTTGAGTTGTGACTATATATATCCCATTCATCTTCACTTCCTCTCTTTACCACTCTCTCTACAGTTATTTCCCGATAGTCTTTTTGATGGGAATGTCATCGATGGTCTTCACTCCTTTGTCTTAAGTAACAACAGCTATCTAACTAATTAGGTATCACCTGTGAACTGACTTCTGGATTCATTAATTAATAGAACATTTAAACAGGTATCACAAGGCACTTGATAGAACAGTTCACAAGGTCTCACAAGGTACTTATTGAGCAGTCCACAAGGTACTTAATAAAGTAGTTCATAAGGTGTGAGTATAGCCCTAGTACTAAGGAATACTCATATTCCATTCAGAGTCACAAGGTAAAAAGTCAATAAGTGATTTCGCAATTCTAATGAACATTATATTCAGGCATGAGGTGAGACCAAGTGATACCAAGTTATAGGCTGGTTATACTTATTGAGACTAAAGGAACCACAGTCTCGTTGTGTCCACTGTGATTAAAATATATATTTTTCCTTTTAAAGGCTACCATAGCTTTGTAATTAACAATGGATGGTGATAGTCCATTGCATTCGTCTACATTCAGCAAATATATATTTAATATATCTCTTAAAGCTTTTATTTTTTAATCTTTAATATAAATTCTATTGTTAAGTCCTTTACTAGGTCCAGGAAATGGTCATCGATGATTGGGCGATTTCTTTTAAAATCTTATGAATCTTTATCATATGTCCTCGCAACCTTCTTTATTCTAGAAAAAAATCAACATTTTAAGGTTGGATCTTGTGTTTCAGACCCGGAATCCACTTTGTAGCTCTACTCTGAGCGCGTTCATGGTCTATTTATTTTTTCAAATATGGAGACCACAGCTGAACACAATATTCCAGATGCGCTCTTACTATACAATGGAAATATACATAATTTACTTTGATTTATTCGTAAAGTTCCGGTTTATTAAAGCAAGTAATCTATTTTCTGTATGAGAGATGATTGAAAATATTTTCCATAGTAAGAAAGTTGTCAAGTGAAAACAAGTAAAAATAACAAATAGAAATCGTTGCCTTTGACAATAAGCTTAAGAGGGTCCATTTTTGTGTCCGAGTACAAAGACATTATTTTCAACACTTAAGGTAAGTAATTGAATCACGTCTTAAATTTTAGGCTGGAGAGACTTTTGAATCAGCCTATTATATGATACCAGGCACTGGCAAGAGTATTCCATATTTTTGTCAATAAATATACCAAGATCATTTTCCATTCCACTATTTGCAATGTTTTTTTCAGCTATTTTTTAATTATTTGTTTTTAGGATGCATTTTTGGTTTTAATTATTTGATTTGAGGACGCAGGTATTTCTAACCTCCTCCGAGATCAGACTGCAGCTCTAATTTTCTCAAAACCTCTTTCAATTCCAATGCCATTTCTTATGTTTTACTAGCCCACATAATTGGACATCATCTGCAAGTGTTATATTATTAACGAGACCTACATAGATAACATCAACATATCAAATAGCATAGTTATTCAATTACCTCATACACCAGCTCCGCTTAAGATCAAATCAAAATTACAAATTTCTTGTTTTTTTTTTCAATTTACAAATTAAATTCCCTGTAAATATTTGTCTTTATTCTTTAGTCTTTACTTAATTGAGTTATAGATAATAAAATGATAATAATTATTGTTTTGCCTTTTTTCACTATTTATCGAACCTTCAGCACGTTTCCTTATCATTCTCGTCAATCTCTCCTTTTCCAATCATTCTTAGACTTCCTTTCATGCCGCTTCTCCACATTCCACCATATCGTTCTTGTTTACCCTCCCACACACTCCCTCTGTTTGTCTTGGTAGTGTTGCGATTTTGGGAGCTTTATTACAACCCCTTCCTCTTTACCGCTTCGAGCCCCGTTTCAGGCAATCTTTCTGCACAGGACATCCGTTAGACCCTTTCACATCCTACCTGCAATCGTCTCTTCCTCACCCTATTGCTCATTTTATCAGACGCTCCACCCCACTCTGTTTCCCTCTCCGGAAGCGCGACATTGTAATTCATCACTATCGCACACACGCGGGCAAACACGTCTCAACACATTCGCATATCCCCCACTCCTCCCAGCTCAGTGTATAGTAGGCAGGGAACCAAATATTTACTTTTGAGTACCAGTACCTGAACACCCCGAATCACCCACCACCCATATCTTATTGTGTTTGTTGCATTACGGATAAATTTGTCTTTCCAATCCCATTCATTTATTTTCAATTTCCATTAATCGAACTTTGCAATTTCAACTAATTTGGATTTCTAATTCCAATTAATTTCTATTTTCAGCTCCGAGCAATATGTCCTTCAAATTGCCATTAATTATTCTTTCCAACTATCAATGATTTATATTTCCAATTCCCATTAAAATGTTTTATCAATTTACAATTAACTTTCTGTTTCAAATGTATTTAATTTCTGATAGCAATTTCCATTAATTTATCATTCCAATTCCTAATAATTTGTCTTTCCAATTCCCTTTAATTTATTGGTACAATTGTTATTAATTTATCATTCTCATTCACATTAATGTATTTTCAAATTTCCATTAATTTGTCTTCAGAAATTCATATTAATTTCTTTCAATTGCTATTAAATTATCATTCAGACTTCCATTAATTTATTGGTCAACTTATAATTAATTTATCATTCCCATTCCTATTAATTTGTGATTCCAATTCTCATTAACTTATCTTCCAAATTCCCAGTAATTTACCAATAATTTATTGGTACTCTTGCTATTAATTTATCAACTCAATTCTATTTAATTTGCCTTTCCAATTCCCATTAAGTTCAAAAGAAATTTCATTCATTTCTCTTTACAATTGACTTTAATTTCTGTTTCCATTTCCCATTGATTTTTCTTACGCATTTTCCTTCTCTTCCCATTCCAATTCTCAGTCATTCCATATTCGGATTCCCATTAATTTGTCTTTCTAATTCCCATTATTCTCTGTTTACAATTCTCATTAATTTCTTTTCACAATCCACATTATTTTTATTTCCAATTCTCATTATTTGTTTGTTTCATTTCCCATACATTTATCATTCCAGTGTCCATTAATTTCTCATTCCAAATACCCATTAATTTATCGTTCCAATTCTCAATAATTTATCTTTCCAATTCCAATTCATTTATCGTTCTAATCCACATTACTATGTGTTTCCATCCTATCATTTTGTCTTTAAATTCCCATTAATTTCTCTTTATAATCTCCATTATTTTTTTCAAATTCCAATTAATTTTCCTTTCCATTTCATATTTATTTATTGTTTTAATTCCAATTAATTTGTATTTCCAATTGACATTAAGTTGTATTTCCATTTCTCATTAATTTGTGCTTCCAATTCCGATTATTTTCTCTTTCCAAATCCCATTAATTTTCGTTTCAAATTCAAATCAGTTGTCTTTGGATTTCCCTTTAATTTATCTTTCCAATTCGCATTAATTTGTCGTTCTAATTCCCATTATTCTGTCTTTCTAGTTCCCATGAGTTTGTTTCTCCTATTCCAATTAATTTATTGTTTTAATTTCCATTAATTTGTTCTTCCAATTTCAATTAATTTTTCGTTCTAATTCCCATTATTTTATCTTTCTAATCCCATTAATTTTCTTCAAATACCATTAATTTCTCTTTTCAATTTCCATTCATTTCTCTTTCAAATTCCCATTAATTTCCTTTTACATTACACACCAATTTCTTGTTCTAATTTCCATTAATTTGTATTTCAAATTGCCATTAATTTGTATTTACATTTCTGATTAATTTTTGCTTTTACTTCACATTAATTTGTCTTTCTTTCCAAAGCCCATTATTTTACGTTCAAATTCAATTAATTTGTCTTTGCAATTCCCATTAATTTGTCTCTCTAATTCCCATCATTTTTTCTTATATTCCAATTAATTTTTCGTTCTAATTCCCATTAATTTGTCCTTCCACTTCCCATTCAGTTCGCATCCAATTAATTTGTCTTTTCCCCTTCCATTTCTTCATTAAGGCCGCAATGAGGCATCGCTGCCTCCATTAATTTGCTTCCCTATCCATCCTTGTCTCAATTCTGCTTTACTCATCCTTCTCCCTCCCTATCCGAGGCGGGCAGGGATGGGGGGTGAGGAGGCGCTAGGGTAATTTAAATCGAAAACCAGAGAGGGCATCTACGAATGAAAGTTTGTAAGAAGAGATCTTTAATGAAAGTGGTGAGGTTGAGGTAAGTGAAAATGTGTAGAAGATATTATAGCCACATATCCTGCTACAGGCCTTGTTGCTGGGAGGGTAGGAATGCAAACAGATGACAGCTGCAGCATGGTTACCATGCTATAATTGGCCATCTCCATTTGGGGTCCCTTGAGTGAGGACAGTGAGCCAACTTTGAGGTGAGCGCCAACTCCTATTCGCTTGAGGGGCCACGGACCAAATGACCTATCGAAGTGGGTTCAAGGGGAAGAAGAGGCTTTAGAGGAACCAAAATGGACGCGGCTTTGTACATGGAATTTAGCTCCCGCTTGTAACATATAACAAATAACAGCAACCCTCAACGAATGGGGTCAAAAGACCCACAACGGAATTTATGTTTAGGATTCCTTTTCATCGGCCTTTGAAGTATAAATGCCCCGTTTCATACAAACCATTCTCTTCGAAATCAGATAAAAATTAAGGTAACTAATTGATACACCAATTTTGGGGTTTCCGTTAGAAAGGCTGGTTTGAGCCTTATCTTCTCGTAGCTGTAAGAAGAGCTTCTTGCGAACACTTGATGAAGAGCTTAGTTAGCTACAATATTGCCATTTTAAGTTGCATAATTATATTACACCATTGCAAATAATTCTCGATATATATATATATATATATATATATATATATATATATATATATATATATATATATATATATATACAGTTGATCCCCCATATTCGCAGGGGATAGGGACCACGAACCCCCGCGAATATTGAAAATCGTGGATAGTTGACGCTACCCCCAAAGCACCCCCAACCCTTCCCAAACATCACAATACGCTCCCCATATTAATTCATAAAGCCAACAGCATTGGCACACATAATAAGAGTTAATCGATCCTTCATTGCTTTAAATCCGGATGCCTTGGCCTCCTCAATCATCAAATAAGTTCTTTTGGGCGTTTTTTTCGCCAAAAGACCAGTTTCGTCCATGTCAAACACTTGTTCTGGCTTATAGCCCTTCTCCCTAATCATTTCCTGAAGTTGTTCGAGGTATGATGAAGCTGCCTTATGGTCTGCAGATGCAGCTTCGCCATGCAACGATACAGACCTCAGTTGAAACCTTTTTGGGAATCTATCAAACCAGCCCTTACTGGCTTGAAATTCACATGAACGATGGCCTTCATCCGTTGATGATTGGGGATTGTCACCATCTTCAGGATTCGACTCCTGATCATCGATTGTTTTATAGAGCTGCCTTGCATTTTCATGAATGATGTTATTATCCAAAGGAACACCTTTTTTACGAGCGTCAGAAATCCAAATAATTAAAGCAGACTCCATCCTAACAAGAACCTTATCACGCACTGATTTGCTAGTCTTCATCACTTGGTTTACACTCACTGACACTCTCTCTTTAATAGCCTTTTCACAGCTTAAAATTGATTGAATTGTGCTTTCGTTCACGCCAAACTCTCGAGCATCTTCGGCCTTTTTCTTGCCTCCTTTCAACCTATCTAACACTTTTACCTTCTCCTCCCAAATCATCATTGTCTTAGCACGCTTAGGCATGTCTTTAGCAACACTAGACGATGCAGGACGCTTAGGCATTGTTAATGTTAAGGTGCAAAAAGCAAGAATTATTCAGGGTGTAAAACGATTGAAAAACTAGAAATAGAACAGGCAAAATTACGACAAATACACAAAATACCGCCCACACACGTGGGACACAAGCATACTGAATGGAGCGTGGGAAATTGGTACATATACTGTACATACTGTAGTCGAGCGAGTGAGATCTGAAAGCTGATTGGCTGGAATCGTCACGTCTCAGCCAACTAACACTTACGTTTTATATCTGGAAATGGCACAAATTTTGAGGCCCCCCCATAAAATTTTCCGCGGATAGTTGAAGGCGCAGATGACGAACCGCGAATAGCCGAGGGTCGACTGTATATATATATGTATATATATATATATATATATATATATATATATATATATATATATATATATATATATATATATATCGGTTAAAATACTTCTCCCTATTTTCTCCATTTCTAAATCTCCCATTTTGTTTCTTAAGGTTTTAAGGGTCACGTAATATATTCCTCAGCGTTTTACCAGCTTGTGATACCACGTTTCCTTTCCTTGGGCTATTAACAACATCCATTGAATTGTGTTGAGGAATAAGTTCTTGCGGTTTTATCAAATATATTCATTACCATTAGCAATTTTTGAAAAACTTCATTTTTAATTGATAACAATATGCAATTTAATCAATAATGTATTCTCCGTTGTTATTTACAACTTCTTCCCAACTTTCAACTAGTTTTTCGATGCCTCTGCAATAAAAATCTCTGGATTTTGACTCAAAAAATTCGTCTAACCAGGTTCTTAATTCCATATCAATAGTGAACGAAACACCGCGCAAATTGTTGGAGAGCGATCGGAGCAGATGGAAATCCGATGGAGCCAGTCTGGCGAATATGGAGGATGCGGCAGGATTTCCCAATTAAGCGTTTGGGTAGCGTCTTTTGTCATATTGGCAATGTAAGGACGAGCATTGTCGTGTTGCAGAAGGACTCCATAACGTCGATGAGGTTGCTTTTCACGAATAGCTTCGGCGAGTCGATACATTTGTTGAACGTAGAGTTTTGCATTGACAATCTCGTTGTTCGCAAGGAGCTCATAAAGAATGATGCCTTCACAATCCCACCACACACACAGCATTGTCTTTCGTGGATGAAGTCCTTGCTTTAATCGCGGAAGTGGTTTTTTATTGGGGTTAAGCCATTGTTTTAGAGGGTTCACGTTGACATAAACACACCACTTTTCGTCGCCAGTGATGATGCGGTGAAGAAATCTGTTCTTATATCCACGAGTAGCCTTGTGACGAGCAAGCAAACCTGCGGCAATCGGGGAGCGTTGAGTTTGTTGCTTTCGCTCAAAGCGTGCGGAACCCATGCACCGAGTTTTTGATCTTTCCCCATCGAATGAAGGTGATTCACTACAGTTTTCTGATCACACGCCAATTGTACAGCAAATTCTCTAGTCGATTGACGAGGATTTTCATGAAAAAGGTCGTTCAATCGATCTTCATCTAACTTAATGGGGCGACCAGAACGTTCTTCGTTATTAAGATTGAAATGACCCTTTTTTAAAACGTGAAAACCATCATTGAGCTGTCCTTTTTGATAAATCATTTTCTCCGTACACAGCACAAATATCGCGACGAGCTTTGGCTGCGTTTGCATTGTTCCCGTCTCGATTGAAAAGGAATAACAACAAGTGTCGAAAATGCGCCTTTCTTTCAACTTGACATTCCATTTTGAGGGTACAGAACAAAAATGAAATTA
This sequence comes from Ceratothoa steindachneri, assembly GCA_963969495.1. NCBI lineage: Eukaryota > Metazoa > Arthropoda > Malacostraca > Isopoda > Cymothoidae > Ceratothoa > Ceratothoa steindachneri. Next base: position 25,814,835 of record OZ018326.1, read on the forward strand.
ACACAACTTTCAAAAAAACCGCAATGACTTATTACTCAACTTCAAGACGTAGCCTAAGCAAAAGCCTAATAGTCTACGCTGTTAAGAGACGTAGCCTAACCTTTGCAAATTTGGCTCTCATTATTTATTATTGTTTCTTATTATGTGCACAAATCACGTCAACAAAACTTAAATCAACACAACATTAAAAAAAGTGCAACAACTTATTCCTCAACCTAATATATCACGTGTCATGTTATTTTCCCTGATTATTATTATTATTATTATTATTATATATATATGAATATATATATTATATATATATATATATATATATATATATATATATATATATATATATATATATATATATATATATATATATATATATATATATATATATATATAGCAAAGGACACACAGAAACATGAGAACAGATATCTTATCTTACATGAGGTGAACCCGAGAAAAGCCACGAGAAAATAAACACGTTTTCCTGGCAAGGACTCGAATTTCAGACCCCTGGTTATCTAGACCAGTGCTCTACCGCTGAGCTAATGCTACCTTGCACGCCAACCACAATTGACCAATAGTTTTCGGTCATACAAAGAAAGGATGCTTTCACCTTGCAATATATATATATATATATATATATATATATATATATATATATATATATATATATATAACCCACAGGAAAAATGAAAAACGGAGTCAGAGTAAGTTCCATCTATACTTTCAACTTCTTTCTCTAGGAATAAATAAGAAAACGTAACATAGCATTATATATGCATATGTATTCCTTGAGAAAAAACAATAGATGTAACGTGCTCAGAATCCACTTTTCATTTTTTCTGTAGGTGAATTTTTGCATTTATTTCTTCTCACACGCGCCATTTTACTATATAAAGGAGGAGGTTTCGAAGGTGGACAGCGTTGATGAAAGAGCGAACTGGACAACAAATGGTCGCGTATCAGGGCGGATCAACGCGCCATTCCTTTTATTATTTCCTTCCGAGGCAGAATGATTTAATGCCATCCGAGATCCCGGATCGGGGACTCAAGCGCGACTCAAGATGTTATCTCGGAATACAGATTGCTGACTCATCCATGGCTTCTAGCCGAGTGTGTGTGCTTTTGTGAGTATTCTTTACCACCAATTTTCGGATTGTCCCGGGCATAACTCAGTGTAACTCTTCACTTTGAGCAATGTTAAGGCCCAATTGCCATGGTTACTCGCAAGTTGGGACCCCAATTTAAATTTGTGAAATTTGTTGTTCGGATACGGTTAACAAGAGGTCCTCCCTGAGATATGCTCCCAACGGTGCAAATCACGAGCAAACACCCAGAAAAAATAATTAAAACACCACCAGGAAAATGAAGAAATACGATTCCAAGCAGATTTTAACTTATAGCCTAAATACATGTACACATACTCGCTTATGTACACCACCGATGTTTGTATTCCTATAAATCCCTATGTGCGTATGCGTGTGCAGTCTAAATATGCTTCGGAGTGAGCCTACTTGACAACCTATTGGCTAACTGACACGGCCAATTTATTATGCTATGGTCGCAATTGTGGGTTCCGTGTTTCGTAGCCGCGCCCGGCTAATACAGAGAGGAGAGACAGCGCCGAGACGCATACTAATGTCCTTCCAGAGACGTTAAGGAACACGCAGCTAACCTCGCCATTTTGGTTGGGTTTTTTATGTGAACGTAAATTTAATTTGCACGTAATGAGTCTTCACTCCTGCTTTTAAGGTTGTAAAAACTCGTCCTCAAACTTGGCGTTCGTTGAGAATGGCCAATTACAAGTGTTTGCGCGCATTAATGAAGCATCCGGGAGAGTTAGGGCACGAATTCTGCCCGATTAGTGCTAAAGAGGCGATAGAGGAGCTGAGTCGCCGTGAACAGCATACGAACGGAAGAATAAAACCAAAATGTTCAGAGTGGCTTGATGTTTTGTTGGTTTCCAGGTTGTTGAATGTGGTTTGGAGGTGGCGGGAAATCTGTTTTATTTGGTTTGGGGTTATGGCGGGAAAATGAACTTAGAAGGGCGGGAAACAATAAAAGAAAAGGGAATTATGATAAGCTATCAACCTTTGATTGTCTCTCATTCCTCACTCTCTCTCCCTCTCTCTCTCTCTCTCTCTCTCTCTCTCTCTCTCTCTCTCTCTCTCTCTCTCTCTCTCCTCTCTTTCTCTCGCCCTCATCCTTCTTTCTTTCCCACTCATATGGCCAGAGCTACAAAATTGATCCCTTCCAATAGACATAAAAATTATCAGCATCAGCTACGAGAACTGGGGATGTGCTCCCTGGAGACGCGCCGGTTAAGAGGCCGGCTGAGTGAAACTATTAAGAACTTACGAGGAGTTGAAAACGTAGATCACAGGAAGCTGTTCACCTTAAACGCAAGTGCTACACGTAACTACGGTTACAAACTGGAATTACTGCAATTCCATACTAGCATTTGCGGAAACTTCTTTCCATACAAAATTGGCGGAACGTGGAACCATCTACCGCCAAAATGGTGAACAGTTCGTCAGTCGAACAGTTCGTCAGTCGAACAGTTCAAATCTCGTCTTGACGAGATAATCCACACCTTGACCTAGATGGTACTACCTTAGTATATATTTTAGTATGCGTATAGTTTAGAGGCAAGTCGATAGGTTTCAACTTTTCTATAAATACGAGTATTTCCTGATTGTGTTCTTTTTCACAGCACAATCAGGTATCGTTTCCACTTTCTGGGGGGGGGGGGAGGGAAGAGCCTTTACCTGTGTTATGCCTTCTTTTAAGGCTATAGGTTAGGGCCTTCCCAAAATTGTACCTCCACGGTATGGTCAGCAATGTCCTTTGAGGTACTAATTTTCGTTGTGACTCCTTTTGACCTCAAAGTCGCTCTTCGATTCTCTCTCTTCTTATATTTCCCTCTCTCTTCCACACTCTTATTCTCTTTTTTACTCGCTCTTTTCATTTTAACTTAATCTTCTCTCCTCTCTCCATTTACTCTCTTCTACTTTCTCTCTCTTCTCTTTTATACTATCTTTACACTCTTCTAAACAATTATTCTCTCTCTTTTCTTATATTTTATTCTCTCTTTGAATGTCTTATTCTTTCATCTATTCTCATATTCTTGCTTATTATTTATTCTACTCGATTCTTTTCTCTTCTACTATCATATTCTCTCTTCTACTCTATTGTACCTTCGCTTATTCTCTGTACTACTCACTTATTTTCTCTTCTACTCACTTTTCTCTAATGTACTCTTTCTTCTCTCTTCTACTCTCTCTTCTCTCTTCTAATCTCTCCTTTCTCCTCTAATCTCTCATTCTTTTTTTTTACTCTCTCTTCTCTCCTCTAATCTTTTATTCTCTCTTCTACTATCATATTCTCTCTTCTACTCTATTGTACCTTCGCTTATTCTCTGTACTACTCACTTATTTTCTCTTCTACTCACTTTTCTCTAATGTACTCTTTCTTCTCTCTTCTACTCTCTCTTCTCTCTTCTAATCTCTCCTTTCTCCTCTAATCTCTTATTCTTTTTTTTTACTCTCTCTTCTCTCCTCTAATCTTTTATTCTCTCTTCTACTATCATATTCTCTCTTCTACTCTATTGTACCTTCGCTTATTCTCTGTACTACTCACTTTTCTCTAATGTACTCTTTCTTCTCTCTTCTACTCTCTCTTCTCTCTTCTAATCTCTCCTTACTCCTCTAATCTCTTATTCTTTTTTTTTACTCTCTCTTCTCTCCTCTAATCTTTTATTCTCTCTTCTAATATCTCTTTTCTCCTCTAATCACTTATTCTCTCTTCTACTATCTTATTCTCTCTCACTTCCCCACTCTTATTCTCTTTTTACTATTGTGTTATCTCTTTTACTTTTCTACTCTCTTCTATTTACTTCTCTATTATTCTCTATTCTAATTTACTCTCTTCTACTCTATTGTCTTCACTTCTAATCTCTTCTTCTCTCTTTTACTTTTTTTTATTCTAGAAATTGTTCTAATTCTTTTTTATGTTCTCTTATACTTTCTTATTATTTTTCATTCTCACTTATTCTCCCTTATACTCTCTTTTATTCCTTTTGGCTCACTTATTTTCTCTTCAACGCCCTTTTTCTACTTTATTATTCTCTCTCTTACTCGGTTATCGCCTATTATGTATTATACTATCTTCTACTCTCTATTACATTCATATTCTATCTAATTCTCTTCTATTCTATGTTCTACTTTCTTCTATTTTCTACTCTATTATTCTCTCTTCTACTCTATTCTTCTCACTGATAATTTCTTCTACTCTCTTATTCTCTCTTCTTTTCTCTGCCACACTTTTATTCCTCTTTATAATGTGTAATATTCTTTTCAACTCTCTTATTCTTATCCTCCTTTCCTATCTACTACTCTCTTATTCTTTCTTCTATTCTTTTCCAATCTCTTAATCTGTCTTCTAATCCTATATTCTTTTTTATACTTTCTTTTACTCTCTTATTATCTCTTTTACTCTCTTCTATTTTTTATATTCTCATCTACTTACTGATTCTCTTATTCTTTCTTCTACTGTTTTTAATTATTATTCTCTATTATACTCTTTTCTTCTGTTAATCTCTCTTCTACTCTCTTATATTCTCTTCTATTCTCTCATATTTTCTCTTCTACTCTTTTGGTGTCACTTCTACTCTCTTATACTTGCTTATTTTCTCTTCTACTCTCTTATATTTTCTGATTCTTTCTTATTTTCTCTACTACTCTCTTATTCTCTCTTCTCCTCACTTATATTCATTTCGGCTTTCTTCTTTTCTCTTCTTCTCTCTTCTTTTTTCTTGTTTTCTTATATTTTCACTTCTACTCTCTTATTCTCTCTTTTATTGTTATTCTCTTTAACTTTCTTTTCTACTCTCTGCACTCGTCTACTTTCATGTTCTTTCTTCTACTCTTTTATTCTGTCTTCTCCTCTCTTATTCTCTCTTCTACACTCTTCTACTCTCTTCTCCTCTCTTATTATCTCTTATTCTGTCTTATTTTCTCTTGTACTCTCTTATTCTCTCTTCTACTCCCTCCTTCTCTCTTCTCTCTTATTATCTCATATTTTACTTCTGTTCCCATATTCTCTTTTCTACTCTGTTATTCTCTTATATTCATCTTCTCCTCTTGTTTTCTCTTTTACTCTCGTATTTTCTCTTCTACCCTATTCTAATCTAATATTATCTCTTACTTTATCATATTTTCTTTTTCACTCTCTTATTCTCACTTCTAATCTCATATTCTAGCGGAGTGCCTCAAGGTTCTGTCCTAGGATCACTACTATTCATCATCTACGTCAACGACATGGACGGTTACATGGTAGCCAAGATTTCTAAATTTGCCGAAGATACCAAGCTTGGTATGAACGTTGCAAAGGATGGAAATACTGCCCGCCTGCAAGATAATCTTCGAAAGATTGGGGAGTAGTCGGATACGTGGCAAATGCCTTTCAACGTAAACAAATGCAAAGTGATGCATATCGGCCACCGAAATCCTCAACCACCCTATATCCTTAAGGGCACTGCTCTTGAATCCACCGACACTGAGAAGGACTTGGGTGTAACTATCACGAGTGACCTCAAGTTCTCGAAACAGTGTATTGAGGTGGAGAAGGAAGCCCAAAGGATGTTAGGGTATATAAAGCGTCAGTTTGGATATCGGAACAAGGAGATTGTACTGTGTCTGTACAACTCCCTCGTCCGACCGCACCTGTAGTATGCCGTACAATTTTTGAGTCCTTCATTTAGAAAGGACATCGCGAGATTGGAACGCGTGCAAGCCAGGGCAACCAAACTGATTCCCTCTATCAGACATAAAAGTTATGAAGATAGGTTAAGGGAATTAGATATGTTCTCGCTGGAGACCCGGAGACTACATGGTCAGCTAATCGAAGTATTTAAAATACTTCGAGGCTTCGACAGACTGGACTACGGGGATATTTTCCAGCTTAGCGAGGGGAGAACAAGAAATCAAGGCTACAAACTTGAACTGAAGCGATACCACCGTGATATGTGTGGAAAATTCTTCACTTACAGTATCTGTGGTAGTTGGAACGCACTTCCGACGGAAGTTGTCAATAGTGAATCTGTTGACCAGTTCAAGTCAAGACTAGATAAAGTCTTGCGAAATGACCGTTAAGATCCTCGCGAGTGATCTTCGAGGTTGCCAACGGACACCTTCGAAGATTGCGCCAAAAGTATCCTCCTTGTATGGACCGTAAGGTCTTCTAGGGTACTTATTTTTCTTGTAGCTCCTTGTAGCTCTCTTCTACTCAGTTATTTTCAAGTATTCACTATTCTCCTATTATTTTTTCTTCTACTCTCTTTTTGCCTCTTATTTTCCCTTCTATACACTTATATTCTGTATTCTACTCTTTTCTAATGTTTTATTCCCATTTATTATCTCCACTACTTTTTCTACTATTTTATTCTTTCTTATCCTCTCTCCTACACTCTTCTAATCTTTTATTCTTTCTTCTGCTCTCTTCTCGGTTATTCTTTTATATATTCTCTTTTATTCTCTTATTCCTTCTTCTACTTTCTTATACTTTCTTATTCTCTTCTCTAATCTGTTCTACTCTTTTATGCGCCCTTCTACTCGCTTATAATCTCTTATTCTCTCTTCTTCTCTCTTCTATCTCCATTCACTATGCCAGTCAACGGCATCGATGTGGTGGCGTGGTGGAGTGGAATATTTATTTTGTTTATCTTATAAATTTACTGAACTTGACTGATTTATTGACTGATTGATTCACTGACTTTGACTGAATGATTTGGGGGATTAAACCCTACGGAAAAAGAGTAATGGGTGATATCTCTTGAGAATTGCGAAGATAAAACTCAGAATTAAATTAATTAACCTGGGACAAATGGTCTGAATCAACTTAGACTACCACTGTTGCGAAAGACAACTATTTGACGTCATGTATAGGTTAGCTGTTTGCTAACCTCATACAGACGCAATTTTAAAGCATTCTAGCATCGTACGAATCCAAATTCAAAGGTTACTAGCCTCATACTAGCGCAATTTCAAAGGTTGTTATGTACTTATGTAGAGGTTTGGGCTACTACAACCGACGTATAACAATATCCAAATATCTCCTTAGTAGTACAACCAATGCATAGCAATGTCTATCTGTCTTCTTGGTAGTAAAACCAACGTATGACAATGTCTAACTCTCTTTTTGGTAGTACAACTAACGTATGACAATGCACAACTGGCTTCTTGGTAGTACAACCAACGTATAACAATGCCCAACTATCTTCTTGGTAGAACAACCAAGGTATAATAATGTCCAACTGTCTTCTTGGTAGTACAACCAACGTATGCCAATGTCCAACTGTCTTATTGGTAGTACAACCAACGATTAACAATGCCCAACTCTCTTCTTGGTAGTACAACTAACGTATAACAATATCCAACTGTCTTATTGGTAGTACAACCAACGTATGACAATGTCCAACTCTCTTCTTGGTAGTATAACCAACGTATGACAATGTCCAACTGTCTTCTTGGTAGTAGAACCAACGTATAACAATTCCCAACCCTTTTTTTGGTAGTACAACCAACGTATAACAAGGTCCAACTGTTTTCTTGGTAGTACAACCAACGTATGACAATGCCCAACTGTCTTCTTGCTAGTACAACCAACGTATAACAATTCCCAACCCTTTTTTTGGTAGTACAACCAACGTATAACAAGGTCCAACTGTTTTCTTGGTAGTACAACCAACGTATGACAATGCCCAACTGTCTTCTTGGTAGTACAACCAACTTAAAACAATGCTCAACTGTCTTCTTGGTACTATGTAATAGAACGGGTTGAGGCCGCGTTAATTTCAACCCCTATCACGTGTTATTTTGAAGCTTTGCGCCTTATCGCAGCCACCTGAGTCAATGTTTAAACAAGGAGGTTTATCTTCCCCCGTTCGTTCCCATACGCTGACCTCGCCAGATTGAGTTAGGCTTATGGGCAGATAAGGCATTGTTCCCAGGCTTGGCTGTGCATTCCCTCGAAGCTCCCACTCCATTGTCCCCCACGCCAAGGCAGTGTCTCGACTATTTAGATGGAAACTTTACCACTAAGATCAGATTGGAGATCCAGATTTTCGTCGCGAAACATCACCACGACCCTCTCTCACTTTGTGCGCCAAGGGACCTCGACCTTGAGATTCACCATCACTTGTCCAGAAGAAGGAAAATATCCCTTGAGTGCCAAGGTTCGAGCCTTTCGTGACGCTAAGTCCACAAGGCTTCCCCCTTGTTGTTCAGAAAGAGAACAACGTTAGAACAGCGATTGTTCGTTCGAGCCCGTTGACAAGAAACGGTTCTCACCCCTTCCCCTGTTGTTCAGAAGAGAACAACGTAGAACAGCCATTGTTCTTTTGAGCCCGTTCGCCAAGAAACGGTTCTCACCCTTCCCCCTTGTTTTTCAGAAGAGAACAACATTAGAACAGCCATTGTTCTTGAGCCCGTAGACAAGAAACGGTTCTCACCCCCCCCCCCTGTTGTTCAGAAGAGAACAACGTAGAACATCCATTGTTCTTCAAGCCGTTCGTCGAGAAACGGTTCTCATTTCCAAGACGCCACGTCAGGATCCTTTTCTTCTCCCCCTTCGGCTGGAACTCGCCAGCGGACCGAAAATTCAAATATTGTAAATGTATCATCGTGTAGAATTTCGAGTTGAACCTTATTCTCCGCCCTAATAATACCCTTTACCACGTCCGACGGGCAAAAAATCGGCGAATGTATGCCCAAGAAGGGATTCTACGGTTACCATAACAACGCAGTTCGTTTGTAGACCAGTAAAAAACAGTTTTCTTCCTATGTTTGTTTTTTTCTATATTGTAAGGATTATTTTTTGTTTGGGAAATATTTATCGCTATGGTTATATTGTTTAATGAAAGATCTTATTTGTTAGGTGTTTATTTTAATGAGTTATTTAAAGATTTATCTCGTCAGGTGAGGTGATCGTTAAGCCTCAGCTACCATACAAGTGATTTATAATTATTTCAATCGTTGCTATGGGGTTCCGACGTCCATCAACCCCTCGTGCCAATGTTTTTTAACTAGAATATGGTTAAGTTTAAACATCTCTTGAGAGTAGTTCATAATGAAGGTAGTGCTTAATCAATTATCACATTTTTTATTGTTACGAGGGGCAGTCAATAAGTTTTGCGAATCGGTAGTACAAAACAGAGGGAGGGGGGGATGGCTGTTTGTGGGGGTGTTAGGGCAAGTTATGACAAGTCAGGACCTGCAGCCGAACGCTCTTGCCTCGTCTATTTAAGAAGCAGTAGCTGATCGCAGATCGTCAGTCACAATTTTTCAACAATGGAGAAGGTTAAGCACCGCGCAGTGATCAAATTTTTGACCAAGGAAGGCAAAAATGCAAAAGAGATCCATGAACGCATGGTTGCAGTGTACACCGACACCGCCCCTTCCTATGCAACCATTGCTTACTGCAATAGGGAGTTCCGCCATGGTCGTGAGTCCCTTGAAGATGACCCCCGTCCAGGACGCCCGTCAGACGTGACCAACGAGGACAATGTGGCCCGTATGGAGAGGATGATCCTCGAAAATCGACGGGTGAAGGTCGAAGAAATCGAGCGAGAACTTGGAATATCACATGGAAGTGTTATCAACATCATCCACGACAATTTGGCTATGACTAAGGTCTCTGCCCGTTGGTTCCCTAGAAACCTGACGCCCCATGATCGACTTCAACGTCGTCAAAGTCCAGAAATCCAGAGTTGCACAAGCTGCCCTGCGCGAGTGCGGATTCGAGGAGCTCAGCCATCCCCCCCCCCCCCTACAGTCCAGATCTGGCCCCTAGTGACTACTTTTTATTCCGCCAGCTCAAAGCTGCACTGCATGGACGCCGGTTTGGAAACGATGAAGATGTCCAGCTCGCCGTCCAGGAGTGGATTGAACAGCAGTCGGCAGATTTCTGGTTGTTGGGAATTCGAAGTCTCAGGGACAAGTGGCGCAAGTGCATTGAAGTCGAGGGTAGTTATATTGAAAAATAATAAGACACTTTTCCTCATATCTCGTTTCCTTACATCCGAAATGCAAAACTTATTGACCGCCCCTCGTAACAAAGTTTTAAAAGGTGGCGATTTTTTTTAGTTTATTAGTGGCCACTCGCTTCGATGAAGAGACGACAAACGTAATATCTCGGGAAGACTTCTAAAATTCAACAATCTTTGGATTGGTGTATACGCACCCCTTTACTCGATCGAATGAACTCATTCCTTTCTACCCTTATTGATGAGACTTGACTTGACTGAACTCTTTTGAACTTCTCTCTACTACTCTTAATCACCCCTTTTCCCCTTCCTTCCCCGTTATTATTCTTAATTACCAGCTATTCCTCTTTATCGCCCTATTCATTTTAGTCACCCGTTATTAATCTTAATCACCAACTATTCCTCTTGGTCACCACTATTCCTCTTAATCAGCCGTTATTTTTATTTTTCACCTAGTATTCTTTTTAATCACCCACTATTCCTCTTACTCATCCGCTATTCTTCTTACTAACCCGCCAATCCTCTTAATCACGTCTTACTCCTCTTAATCTCCCGCTAGTCCTCTTACATATCCGCTATTCCTCTTACTAACCCGTTAATCTTCTTAATCACCTGTCACTCCTTCCAATCACCCATTACTCCTCTTTATCACCCGCTATTATTCTTACTATTATTCTTACTAACCCGTTAATCCTCTTAATCACTCGGTATACTTCTTAATCACCTATTATTCCGCTTAACCACTTATTATTTCTCTTACGTGCGATTTTCATTAATCACTATATATTCCTCTCAATCAGCAGGTAATCATCTTAATCACCCGCTATCTCTATTGATCCCTTATTATTCCTCTTAATCATCCGTCATTCCTCTTAACCACCCTTTAATCCTCTTAATCACCAGCTCTTCCTCTGAATTTCTGTCCTTCCTCTTATTATTCCGCTACTCCTTTTAATCCCCCGTTAATTTTATTAATCACCCGATAATCATGTTAATTACCCCCTTATTTCCCTTAAGAACCCATTTTCATTCTTACTCGCCTGCCATTCCTTTTAACCACCCGCTACTCTTCATAATCCCCCGCTAATACACTCAATGGCCTGCTATTCCTCTTAATCATCTGCTATTTCTCTTAACTAACTTCTATTTATTTTAACCAATCACGCGCTAATCTTCTTAATTACACGCTAAATCTCTTAATCACCCGATATTCTTCTTAACCACATGTCATGCTCTTACACTAATCATCCGCTATTTCTTTAATCGCCCGGTATTCATTTAAACCACCTGTTAATCATCTAATCACCAGCTATTGCCTCAAATAACCTGCCCTTCCTCTTAATTTTCGTCTATTCCTCTTAATCACCCTTATTCCTCTTAATCACCAACCCTCTAGGTACTTCTTTTAATCACCCGCTAATTCTTATAATCCTTGTAATCACTCTCTAATTCACTCAATCACGCCCAATTCCTGTAAGTCATCAGCTAATCATCTTATTTACTTCTTATTTTTCTTAATCACCCGTTTTTTTTCCCTTAATCAACCGTTATTCCTCTTAGTTACGCCTGAATCCTATCAATCAACCGCTAATCCTCTTAATCGCCATTTAACTCTCTTATTCACCCATTATTCCTCTTAATCACATGTCATTGCTCTTAATCCCCGGATATCCCTGTTAATCGCCCACAAATCCTTTTAATCAACGGATATTCTTCTTACTCATCTGCTATTCCTCTTAATCACCCGTTAATCTTCTTAATCACCAGCTAGTCCTTGTAATCACCCGCTAATCGTCTCAATCAACCGATAATCTTAATCGCCCGCTAGTCCTTTTATTCAACCTTATTCTTTTTACTCAATTTCTATTCCTAAAATTCACCTGCTAATCTTTTTATTCGACCTCTATTCATTATAATCATTCGCTAATTCTCTCCCTCAAACTTTCTAATATAAATCACCGTTAATCATCTTAATTAATCTTTACCACCCGTTAGTCCTATTAATCACACAGTATTCGTCGTAATCACATGTTATCCCTCTTAATTACAAGTTATTCCACGTAACCCCCGGCTATTCATCTTAATCACCTGCTATTCTTCGTAATCACCCACAATTGTTCGTACTCACCCGCTATTCCTCTTAATCACAGGCTATCCCTCGTACTCACCCTCTATCCTCATTCGGCTTAGCCGAGTGGATACGCCGTCTCCGATTACAGCGAAGTTAAGCTATATCGGGTGTGGTCACTCGCCGGATAGTGTCCGGCTTCGGGTTGACTTCCCCACGATACGGTATAGATACCCGTGGTTCGGAACCCACGTTAATCAGTAGGTCCCCACCCCTTAGATTAGAGCAGATCGGTAGCAAAACCACTACAAATTTCTCACCGGAGAGTTTCAGGGAGTACCCAGGCCGGACCTGAGGAGCCCTAACCCCCTGCCCCCGCCCCCACCCCGATGTCGCTCGGTATCCAATTCGGCTCTTTTTATATACTAATTTACCCCTAACTTCACCACTCTTTTTAACACTCCCTATTATAACCTTTTTTTAAGGGCGGTGCCTTTGTTGGTTTTACATTTTGCCAAATATTCTCGGAACTCATTCAAATAAGTAGTATCGTTCATATTAAATCCCGACTGAGATGCGCATCGGACGGTGCAAATGCATGAAAAATAATGTGAGGGGATAACGATCGATTTTATTATATTATGCGATTTGTGCCCCCCAAAAGATAAATAATAGGTGGTAATTGACTTTGTTTAAATTATTGAAACTTTTCAGGTTCATTAACAAATTAATAAATAGAGAAATTCTATTTACCCCGTATTTGTTTTATTTTCCCATGTGCATCACTTCGTTTCTTTACCGAATAAGACAGTGTACGCTTATGTGTGTGTTCGCAGTCAGTGTACGTTTGTGTGTTTCCGCAGTGTACGTTTATGTGCGTTCGTACGCGCGCTTAAAAGCGTGCTAATTATTGCCGCGATAAAAATAAAAGGTAATAATTAGATGCGATAAAGTTCTGAACGGAACTTCCACCCAAAACTAACACCCCAATTAATTTTTTTCTAAGAGATTTTCACGTCTGTGTATTTTGCCTTTGAAACTGAAATTAATGCTTTTTTTTTACTGAAATGCAATTTGAAAATATGATTTCGTCATTTACACAAAGAATAATGAAACATTTACTCCCTAAATCTCTGTAGAAAAAGTTTAAAAACAAGCCGCCAGATGTCACTTGCCACCAATGGAAACGTAGCATCTTCATCTCCCAGAGAGCCTCCAGAATATTGCCAAAAATTTACGGACAGATTCACTTGCAATTTACGTAATTTTTAAGTTTATTTCTCATTCTAACCCGAATTTTTACCGATTAAATTAGTTTCATTTATTTTCTATTTTATATATAAATGATGAAAGTTTTATTCAATTCGAATTAAATGAAAATAACCGATTTATTTATTAGAATAGAGAGAATATTGCAAATATCTGCGCTCAAAAGGGGCGGAGCTTATTTTTGTAACGAGATCTCTGATTGGTGAGTGGTAAGAGTGACATCATCTGAATTTCAATATCTTTCAATGCGATTTTTCTGACATGCCATTTTTACATTCAGGGTATTTGGCGCGCTATGAGCAGATTGTTGGTTGGTAGGCTCATACACGCGTGTATGTATTGATGTGCAGTGTGACAGAAAGTTGGTCAGTTAAGACCCTATTGAGAAGAGTTCGTTCTGGCATTGAAGAGGGGGAAATACCTTTGGAGTTATTGTAAACAAGACCAGTTAAAATAAGCTTTAATCCTCGTTTTTAACATTTTTACACAAAAAATGTTAGTATTTATTGAAAGTCAATGGTGATTTTGGATTTTTTTAAAGTATTAAATAGAGATAATTGACCAAAGATGGATCATAGTTGTTACCATAGTGATCTTAATGTAGGAAGAAAATGAAAGAATCAGGAATTTTTAGTAATTTTCAGTAGTAATAAACAAAACAATAAAAAATCCGTAAATTCCACCATAACAATTACCCTACCTACCAACGCCATGTTTAACCTGTCCGAATTTAGTGCTCTGGAAGCCACCGCCAACACACTAACCTCACCACCACCCGGAGCAGGGTTTCTGCCCCCACCTATAGCCCCCGGTACCGTCAGCGCCGCGGTAATTCCAAATTCCTCGCCCCTGCCAAGTACCACCATCAACACCTCCCACTCTTCGTCCTCTTCCTCGTCGTCTTCGTCGTCTTGTTCATCTTCGTCGACGGCGGGGGTGTCGCCTCCGTCGAAGGGGGGCGACGAACACGTGAAGCGGCCCATGAACGCGTTCATGGTGTGGTCGCGGATCCAGCGGCGCAAGATCGCCCTCGAGAACCCCAAAATGCACAACTCGGAGATCTCAAAGCGGCTCGGCTCCGAGTGGAAGCTCTTGACGGAGGCGGAGAAGAGGCCGTTCATTGACGAGGCAAAAAGGCTCAGGTGAGGTGTGTGTGTGGGGGAGGTCAATATTTCTTCCAATCTCACTCTCAATCTATCCCTCTCTCACGTTTTATTTCTCTCTCACTCTTTAAATCTATCTCAATATCTCTTAACCTCTGTATATCTCTAGCTCAATCTCTCAACCTATTTCCTTCTATATCAATCGCTCTCTCACAATCTTTCCCAATCTATCTCAATCTCATTTTCCCCCAATATCTCTCTCTCTCTCTCGCTCTCTCTCTCTCTTATTCGTTTCTTCTATCTGTGGATCAGGAGGGACCCGCATTCCATCCTCGGGCGGGTGTCGTAAGAGGCGACTAATCCCGGATAGCGGGCCACTCACCAGGCCAATCTTATCACCTTAAAATTTTTCTTCTGCGAGCGAGATACAGATTTATTTGGCGTTGATTCGCGCCAACCACATTTTGGTGGGAAGAGATGAATGTGATTCTATTTACCCTTATCTTTCAATGGAGTTAATTTGGTCCTTTGTTTGTTTAGAGAAAGTGGTGATGTTGGGGTATGTGAATTCATGAACGAAACTAAACCTGAGCAACGATTTACCTCGGGAGAAGGGGGGGAGGTGACACCTACCACCGACAATGCAACCCTTCGTGAACGTATGGGGTGGAGTCCCCCTCTCGCATGGATATATAAGTCCCCCCCCATAGGAAACACTAGTACCTCATACCCAGAGGACAGAGGGGAGAATTGGTATGATGTGAAGGCGGGAAATGATAGCGGTGTTGTGAGTGGTTATTTGCGTGATGATACCTGCGGGGTTCCTTACCCCCCCCCCTGCTGAGGCAGCTGAGTATTTGTGTATCAGCCAATGGGTGATCAGTTTTTGACGCCGCTGAAAATTGTGTACCCGTGCTGGGATCGCACCTGTGCCTCGACGTACCCCCCCCCCCGACACGAGTCCTCTCATGCTGGGGCAGGGGGCAGGGGTCACTCCTACTGTTCACGTACCGAATACCGGGATCCTCGCCCCTAATGTGAGGCTCGCACATAAGATTAACGTTGATGCGCACTGACCCCACGGAGAAAGGGGTAAATGGGTGAAGATGAGCGGCGTCGCAGGAGAGGAGAAACTCCTTTGGAACTGTGTACCACATGTGGCTCACACCATGCCCGACCGCCCACCCCTTAATCTCTATTTCCCGGCGAGGAGCGATCCCCTTTTATCTGCTCTCTGCGGTGTCCGGAACACTAATAGTAGTAGCAATAATAGTAGTAGCAGTAATATTAGAGTTACTAGTGTAATAGTAATACTAGTAGTAGTAATAGTATTAGCAGTAGTAGTAGTAGTAAGTGTAGTAGCTGAATCTTAGTGTGACGGGGCCTAGTTCTCCATCCTGTGGTATCCCTATGTCCATTCCTTCGGTCTTGGTCATTAGTACCAATGACTCAATCCTGGAGCGCCCCGAGTAGTTTCCTCTCCTTCACCACTCGGGCTTTGTACTCACCACGCATTTTCACTTCCCCAAACTTCATCACATCGCGAACCTCCTTCAGGCGAAAGCCGTTGGTTTGGGTTTATTCCCTGTAATAGATCCATTCCTTCCGGACGACGACGACCAAAATGAACGCGAGTCTCTCATTCCCGGTTCTTATTTCTTCTAGTCTCCACTATAGGGTGATAGATGGCGTTAAACCCCTTCTGATAAATCCCTTCAGCTAGCTAAATTCCCCCCTCCCCCAAGATTCATCAATAATGTTATTATTAGTATAAGTTTCAGCATTAGTATCAGTAGCAGAATTAATATTACTAGTGTTAATCCCAGTTTTTCAATTACTATCATTACTCCTGTTATTATTTGTAACATTATTTCTATTACTATTAATTTCAATATATCTCAGTATTATTATTAATATTAGAATTGCTATCCTTATTAATATCCGCATCAGTCTTAGTATTAGTATCAATTTTAATATTGGTAGCATTATAGATATTAGTACTAGTATTAATTTAATGATCTCCTAGTATTAGTATCAATATTATTATTACCCTGACTGTAATTAACCCTATCAATCTAAGAAGTATTATCAATATCATTATCCCTATCGGTATTAGTATCATTATTTATATTATTATTAGTATGAATATTGGTATGGAAATAGAATACGGACTAATAATATTTAATAACGAAGAAAAATATTAAAAAAATACAATGATGAATATCATTAGTCAGATTGAAGGGTGTAATAATGCCTTCGTTATTCATCCACTATTCTTTTTTCCATTTTTCTTCACTTTTCCCCCGTGTGGTTACTTCTTCACATTATCTCTATAATTAAAAAAAAAAATGGCCATTGTTTAGGTTGAGAAGTTCCTTCTTATCCTGGGGTTTCAATGAAAGGGGAATGAAATAAATAGGAATCAAAAAAAGGGAAGAACGAAGATTAAAAGAATGAAATAAAAGAAATATGGATGAATGAAAGAAAGAAAAGATGGAAAGGCAAAATCAACAAATGAATAAAGAGAAAGTGTAGAAAGAAGACAAAAGTGGGTATAGTGATGAGAGTATAGTGATGCGGGTATAATGGTGGCTGTGATGAATGGTATAGTGATTTGGGTATGATGATGTGGGTATAGTGACGAAGGGTATAATGATGTTGCGGGATGTGAAAGAATGCGCCCAAAATCCATCTTCTGAGCAAAGATCGAAGAATTGCAGGACACCGGCTTAATCCTGACGAGAAAAATCAAAGAGTAATAAGGATAATAATAAATATAATGATGGTGATAATAATGAGAAGAAGAAGAAGAAGAAGAAACTAGGATCAGCCTTGATTTTAGGGCTTCTTCCAGTTCGCTTCTAATTTGGGAAATATCCTTTCCTGTTCAAGTTGTCTCTTTTTTTGAGAGATTTTCACTGTGTAATGAATTTTATTGTTTCTGTTAAAAAACTAGTGATATCTTCAGAGAAACTAAAGATAGTAGTAATAATAATAGTATTATTATTATTTATTGAAAGCTAAGTATCAGAAACCAAAGAGATCATCGCCAGAAAGTATGTAAGTGGTCTGCAAAGAAAGCGGAGAACTTAGAGAAAAGGAAATTTTGTGTATCTACGAACACGTACATAGGTAAAGTACTTTGAATTTTCAGCATATAGAGGACACTCAAACCCCCCAACGTGTACAACCGCCACAATAATAGCTTCAATCTTGTAATTTAAAAATACGATATCACGGAATTTGATCAAGTGTAAAATTATTCAGATTTGGAATGCTTTCCCTTTGCATGTCATTAAAAAACACCTCAGTTGCTTAAGAATAGAATTGAGATAAATTTACTTGTGAGCTTGCTATTAAAAATGAAAACAAATAAAATTGATTACCTTCTCTTTGTGCCCCCCCCCCTCCCCCACATACACACACCACCACCACCACCAACACCATTCATTCTCAGCTCCCTCCCTTCTTCTCTTTTCTTGGACTGAACTCTAGACGATCTTATGGTTTTCTCCGGTCCGTAAACTCAGTTTTCGCTAACTCCATAATTGACTATAACAGGTGTATACAATGATTCAGGAATATATATATATATATATATATATATATATATATATATATATATATATATATATATATATATATACGGGGTGTTCGGGCTAAATTTGACAGTTTAGCGGAAAAAAAACGCAATAACTCAGCAAAAAGTAAATCTATTTAAAAAATAGTAACTAGATTATGAGTGGGAGATAACAGTCTACTCAAAGTAGCTGCCCTTAGCTTCATCCACGGCCTCAGGACGGCTCAGGAACCTGGCGCATGCGTTCCTCACTGCGTCCCTGCGAAGATCTTCGAACGCCTCTTTGATCTTAGACAACAGCTCGGCCTCGTAGTTGCAGACAGAGCGGTTAGAGTCTTTCTCAACCGCGCCCCACATAGGATTATAATCGGAGGATCTAGGAGGCCAGAAAGTGGAGCTGGTGAAGTCGTAGAAATTCTCCGAGAACCACTTCTAAATCTCTCCGGAGGTATGGCCTTCCAGCATCAACCCATTTCAGCCAGTGATGACCACAATCTCCAGCAGTTCCACATAGCCGTGTGCATTGAGTCTAAGACCCTGTTCAAACAGGTCGGGTGGCATGGCGCGCCCTTACGGGAGATACATATACAGACCATAATAGATTGGGGGAAATTGGTCTGCACGATACGTGGAACGTCACTTGGATTATACGCAAGCCACCTGTTGTTCAGAGTGTTGTGGACAGGTCCTGGGAGAAGTTCTTTTCATCTTAGAAGCACCAGATCGTCTCCTGCTCAACAAGATGCTTCAACTTGTTCCGGAGCTTTTCGCCTAGGTCAAGCGGTTCTCCTTGCCATTGGCTGTCAAAATTCGCCCATCGCGCCTCTTGTTCGAGCGTTGCCGAAGGTCCTCAATCAGAGCCAGTTTCAAGGTGGCGACTCCAACACTCATCTCTATCGCTAAAGGCCAGATTTCCTTGCTATGGTCTCCCATCACCTTGTCCTGCAGTTGTTGGATGAATTCTTACGTGTGGACTTAGTCAGAATGTCTGTAGTGTTTCTTTTTGTTGGCCATGGCTTCGTAGTCTCTGTTGCAGCTGTCCATGTCACGTCTTACAGCCTTTACAGTGTTCACAGAGCGTTGAGCGGCAGTCATAATGTCAACATTTTGATACTCTGCAAATCATCACGATGCAGGTAACTCTTTCTCAATATTCAGATGGCTTCCAGTCCTCCATATCAGCTAACTTTTCTTCAACTCAAACTTTACTCTGTTTGCTCAACAACGCCGACCGATACATCAAAGTTTCATGAAAAAAGGAGAAATTAAAAATCGTCAAATTTAGATCTTTAATGGGGGTGATTAAAAAGAAAATAATGACTTTAATGGCAGGACAAAAACATCCTTCTTAACTGAAAAGTTTAATAGGGAAGCTGGTATAGTTTCGATGACATACACCCCCTTTTCAGACTGCCTGGTTGGAAAAATGAATAGGCAGGTAAAGGTGGCAAGGAAGAAAGAGGAAATTACTCGGGTTTTGGGTGTATTAGAGAAATCAAACTTCGGGTCATTTGTGAACGTACAATATATTGAAGATGGCTGTCTGGTTAGAAAAATCTTGTAGCTATGGTGGTTGGTGTGGTGGTTGCTTTCTTATTCATTGAAAGTATGGGACATAACTTTATTATCCCTTTAATAGCGGTTCCTTTCCCCTGCGTCCTTATCACCATATAATTCCCCCGTCCGTGGCGACCCAGGGGTCGATTAGTACCCCCCTTAAAATGGGGGTGAAAACGTGTATCCGACGTTAATACTACAAAAAGGAGGTGTACCCCCCCCCCCCCCCGACGTAAAACAACGGCAGTGGAGTCAGTTCGAGTGCATTAATATCAATGTTACTATTAGTATTTTCCTTAGTTTCAATATTATAATTTGTATAGTAATAGTTTTAGGTTAGGTGTCATTATTACTAGTATCAATATCGTTATTTTTATTAATATTTATATTAGTCTCAGTATTAGCCTTACTATCAGTATTAATTTAAATGTATTAGTATCAGTATTGATATAAGTATAATAATAGTATTAGTATCAAGTTTGTCATTATTATCAGTATTACTATTAGTATCAATATTTATACCCCATAGTATAGTAATAGCATTAATAAGAGAAATTATATATTTAAGGCAGGATTAATCCCAATATCATTATCCCAGTATCAGTATTATTCTGAGCACTAGTATCAGTATCGCTTGTTAGCAGGGCGCGTCGGTGAGGAATTGCCTTGATTTGTGCGGATGGCGCGTAATTGTGGATGCTGGAAGGGTATCCGGTGTTGAGTCCCCCTCCGGGAGAGACCCGGCATCCGGAACAATCGCTTGTCCACTTCCGTTAATGGTCAGGATACGCGATCGGGGGCTACGAAAGACCGCCGCCCGCGCGCATGACGCGTGACTCGAACGGAGGCGAGAGAACAGCGCGACCCGCTGCTTTCCATTGAAGTCTCGTCAGTCCATTAAATCGAGTCTCCTTTTTTCGTCACCTGCCTCTTGCTCTGTCCTCGAGTGAGTAAGTATTCGAGGATAGGAAAAAGATTGATCACACGGAAAATGGATCAGAAGGAAGATGGTTCGAAAGGTTGATCAGAAAAAAGAGTAACCAAGGAGATGCCTGGTGAGATAGATCTACGGCAAATATTGGTTAAGAATGAGTAACTACAAAGAAAACTGGTCATAAAACATTGGTGAAAAATAAATTATAAAAGATTGGTTAGAAGTTTAATCGCAAATAGATTGAGCATAAAAGATTGATCAGAAATAAATTATAAAAGATTGGTTAGAAAGAAAACATTATTAGGGATTGGTTAGAAGAGTAATCACAAAGAAAATCGAGCGCGTAAAAGAATGGACACGAAAAAGATTCATCACAAAATGAATTCCCTCAAAAACTGATCAAAAGGATAATTAATAGAGTACAAAGAAAACTGATCTCGAAGATAAGTGATTCCGAAGATCACAAGGTTGCTTGGTAGGAAATGGTGGCAATTTTTCACTCACAGTGACGGCAACTTTCCACTCACATTCGTTGTGACTTTCCATTCACACTTGTGGCAATTTTCCACGCAATCATTTATATGTCAACTGCAACATGATTGCCCATGCTACACCTTGGTGGGCAATCAAAATTTAATATTACGTTATTTGGGGTTGGGGGAAAACGAATTCCATTAGTAGATTTCGTTGTTTAATAAGTTTTGAGTGGATTCTACAAAATAATACCATATAATTAATTCTTAAATAATTACTACATTTAATGAATTAAAAAAATACTATCTAATTAATTATAAAATAATTACATCAAATTAATAGCTAATATTACCATCGAATTAGTTAAAAAATAATTACTACATCAGCTTAATTAAAAAATAATACCATTTAATTAATTCTAAAATAATTACTACATCAGATTAGTTAAATAACCAGGCAATGGTCATTTGTCCACTAAGGAAAAAGAATTTATTAATTTTTCACCCATCTTCAAAAATCCCGTTATACAATTTTAGTTAGTGATAATACAATTTAATTAATTATTAAATAATTAATACATATAATTTATTCAAAAATAATACCATTTAATAAATTCGAAAATAATTACTACATCAGATTAATTCAAATTAATACAATATAATTAATTCTTAAATAATTAATACATCTAATTAATTTTAAAAAATAATACCATTTAATTAATTCTAAAATAATTACTGTGTAATTAATTAAAAAATAATACTATCTAATTAATTTTGGAGAAAATAATACCAGCGAAATTAACTCTTAAATATTTAGTACTATCATATTAATTATTTAAAAAAATAATACATCGAATTCATTAAAAAATAACACCATCTAATTAATTCTAAAACACTAATACATCTAATTAATTCTAAAAAAATATATAACCATCCGATTCGTTCGAAAATATAATACTATTTAATTCAATAGAAAAATTAAAAATATTATCTAATTAATTCTTTTTAAGTTATTTAACCTGAAAAATCCTAAAGAATGCAACGCCAAGGGTTAATAGATTTAGCCTTACGCTTAATTCAGAAGGAATTTCCTTTATTAAGTCGAAACATTGATAATTAATTATTACAATGATAAAGATTAGTAGAATGGAATTTCTTAAGTAATTCTATTTAACAGCAACAACCAAACTTCGCAAATAAATTTTGTCAGATTAAAAAATAATGAACAATAATTGTGAACACATTTTAAAATTCGATTTTGATAATAAAATTTTAGAATAGATAAATAAATACATGTAATTGCGACAATTTGCGACTCTTGATAACAACATGGAAAAGGAATTCAGTAAATGAGAAAATTATGCTCTAGAGCTGAAGGAAAGCTTAGTTATATCTAAAGAAACAACGCGCTCCTATATTTAAAACGCCTAGTATTTAATTAATTCATCTTATTATTCTTAACTTATTTTAAGAATAACCCCAGGGCCATAGCCGATTTGCTTAGATAAGACCACAAACACCAGTGAAGGATATAGTAAAAAGAATGAAAGGAACTAGAAATGAGCAGGATACATTGATATTAAAAACGACAAAATATGGAACAAAGATATCTTAACCTGGGAATCTCTAGACATCAATAGACCCGATAAAATGGATGAACTTTCTAATTAACAGGGGTAACTGGTAGAATCGAGCGTTGGATCAATGGAAACTCTTTGGAAAGGCTTTTGTTCTACAGTGGAATGAAACAGGCTGGCGAAGGTGATGAAAGTTGAAGAGCCCTTCCATCCGGAAGTCCTCTTCTGCTTTCGGTTCCTCGCACTCGTCTCGGCTGAATGGGTGATCTATCCTTCTTTGTAGTTGCTTCGAAGTTGTGGAATGATCTGTCTCCTGGAATACGTACTCTTCCTCACTTGGCGCTTCCAAGCGTGCTCTGAAAACCCGCCTCTTCTGTTGAGTCTTTACCGAGTCGATGGACGGGGGCCTTGCGAAGGTTTCACGGCTTTGAAGGGCACCATATAAAACATCTAGTATTTTTTATTATAAAGGCGAATAGGAAGATAAATACTGCACCCTTTATTTCATAATGACAAATAACAGTCCAAATTTTGAGTAAATCTGCGGGGAGTGAATGGCAAATTTGGAGACACTCTTGAATGCATAGATAACAATTAAAAAACTTAGCCAAAACCCTGAATTAAATGTTGAAATGTAACTATCCATATTTCGGAGTTATTTAATCGTATTCTCGAGTAAAAGAAATTAAGAAAGAAGTTACGAATTAAAACTTTTTTTTAAAAGCCTTCAAGGAAAATATGATTTGCTTA
Organism: Ceratothoa steindachneri; assembly: GCA_963969495.1. NCBI lineage: Eukaryota > Metazoa > Arthropoda > Malacostraca > Isopoda > Cymothoidae > Ceratothoa > Ceratothoa steindachneri. The sequence goes on from OZ018326.1 coordinate 25,838,179, forward strand.
TGCAAATTCGCCAAACTTTATTCCATGCACGAAATTAAAATGAGTCGATTCAAAACTAATTCTAAGTGCAGAATGACAAACTTGAATGAGTAAAATTTGTTTAATTTACCCTTGTCGGAGAGGAAGAACTATCGTTTGGAGAGCATCATGTGCCTTTTTTTTTCATTCAATCTACCATAGAGGTATGGTTCAAATGGACTACCAACGATAATGAAATTGTACCCCAGTCTCCCTACGCTCTGGTCTTGTACGCCTTCGAATGCAATTTATTGCAGGCAAGGAGGTTTTCTAGAGTGTTCTCCAATGAGTTTTCTTGCACCTTTAAGCTCCCTCCTTAGAGGTGTTGTACAGACGTTGTTTTTAGGAACGTCTGTAAAGGCTTGTATGTATGGATTTCATTATCCAGTCTCCTGTTTGAATCAGCTTTGGGGGTTTAAAGCAACGCCCTGTTAGAGTACTCATTATCCCTAAGTGTAAGGACCATCTAGGAATTTTTTTAAGAGGGTCTCTCTTGGCGACAGCCTCCACAGAATATTTATAGTTAATAAAAAAATAAAAAGGGATTTTGAATGATCTGTAACTTGAAGGGCTGAAAATGACCTTCATTTTATTTCTAAAATATTGTATTTTCTTCCAATACATTTCTTGAACTTCATCCTATTTTTAAAATATTGTATTTTGTTTCAAACATACTTCTTGATCTTCATCTTATTTCTAAAATATTATATTTTCTCCCAACACATTTCCCTCTCTTCATGCGATGTCTAAAATATTTTTTCTTCCAACGCACTTCTTGATTTTCATCTTATTTCTAAAATATTGTTTTTCTTCCAACAAATTTGTTTATCTTCTTTCCATTTCTAAAATATTGCATTTTCTTAGAACAAACTTCTTGACTTCACTTTATTTCTAAAACATTATATTTTATTCTACTCATTTCTTGATCTTCGTTTGATATAAAAAATATTGCCTTTTCTTCCAATACATTTCTTAATCTAATCATATTTCTATTAAATTGTCTTTTCTTCCAACACATATACATATAGACTTCAGCCTATTTCTAAAATATTTCCTTTTCTTTCAACACATTTTTTGGTCTTCATCCGACTTTTAAAATGTTGCCTTTTCTTCCAACAGATTTCTTCATCTTCATGTGATATATAAAAGTTTGCCCCCTTCTTCAGCACATTTCTTGGTGTTCATTCGATTTCTCAAATATAGCCTTTTCTTCCGACACATTTCTTGATCTTTATCCGATTTCATCCCAATGCTGGGAAAAGGCCTTCGCAAAGCTTTCATTAATCACGATCCAGCGCTTGAGTTTGCCTCTTTACTCTCGCCAATGAGGCGAATTTCACACTACTACGTCCTGCGAGGTCATCCTCCAGGTGTCTTTACGTATAATTGCGCCCAGTTTTGGATTTGTTCCATCTCTATTGTACCCTTTCATCTACGATTGAGTCCTGTCCACTTCCGAGTTCAGAGGTGTTATTCTTGTTACTATTCCTCTCCCGTGTTTGTCTTTCTATCCAAGTTTTTCTTTCATTGTTCCTGCAGGTTATGCCTGATTTGTAACTTAAAATGAGCAACAGATATACAAAAATTCCTTTTATTTTCTCTCTCACATATCTCCAAGGGGTGTTCGTGTAGACAGACCTTTACACCTAGTACCTGGAGCAACGTCGCGCCTCTCCGGCCCCAGTAGCTCCGGCAGTCTCAAGTCAAGTTGAGACTACCTTGGATTTATACCTTTTGGTCTTGTCTATTTTGACCCCACTTTTCTCTCAGTCTCTTTTCAACCTTTTTCTCAACGATCATGACAGGCTTAATATCGCTCTCGCTTCTTGCACCAATGGTTATAGAACTTTTCGAAATAAGATGAGAGTACTACACCCTGAGTGGTCTCGGCACAATTTCTCAAAACACTTGCAATGTGATGGTATTCGTTTACCATGGCAATGAGTAGCCCACCTTCATACTGCATCGGGGACGAGTAGGGAAGCTCTTCATTCACGCCAATCAAGTGGCAGTATCAAATCGATCAATCTAATAGCCATAATAAGAACTGTATCAAAGGTTATGGCTATTTTAACCTTCAAATCTGCTATTGCAATGCTATTATAAGATATAACATGCTCCTACGGGGTGGGTGAAAACGATTCTGTGTCCAGTGACGGCATTAATGACTGTTAAAATAGCCAATTGGCTATTAGATTGGTCTATTGGATTTAGTCACTTGATTGGCGTGAACTAAGAGTCTCCCCCACTCGTTCCCGAGGCAGTATTAAGGTGTCTACTCATTGCTATGACAACCGAAAATAATAGGGTGGGGTTCTTAGACAGAGTAAGTTTCCTGTCTTCTGCACAGGGCGACTTCTGTAAGTTCCACTGGACATCGGTTGTTCTGCCCCTGCTGGACAGTGGTATCTGCGAGGCTTTCCTTCGTAGGCATCGTTTTTCCTGGGCATGGTTTTATTTTTAGAATGCCCATGATACGGAATATCGATAGGGCATCGACTCTCCATTCAATGAGGGAGAGGGGACACATCCCCATTTTCTGAGTTCCTGCAAGATCTTCATTTCCGCAGACGGTTGAAGGACCTCCTCTCCGAGCGCGATGGGTAATATGAGGGTGTCCTGGAGGTCATCATCGTCACTCTGCCGTGTGCATTGATGGCATTACATTGGTGCTGCTGAAAGTTTTTCTCTCCTCGTTCTACGGTAGACGATTTCATGCCTCCCGCACGTGCCCTACAAAAAAGTCTGCAGTTTGACGCAGATACGATACCACTCATTACACGTAGTTCACAGTTCATGATGTGTTTGTGTACGCACAGCTTCAGTCAGCTTCTCCCTCAATCACCAATGGTTCTCGTTCCATCCGCTGTCAATTTCGATGGTACCTAGACCAATAAGAGAAGCTAATCAGGCCCCAAACCATTTGGGTTTAGTGATAAGAAATTCCTTAAAAAATTGAATGTATCTCCAGGATCGGTGGCTCTGATGATTTTACCCAATAAATCACTTCGGAAGGCCCCAGTTCTCAACGTGTCACCACGCTTATGCTCCCAAAGCTCCACCTCATCCGGAGTATTGCGTTCGTATTTCTTAGGAGATGCAGCTTGTCACACCTGATCCCTGATCCGTGTACACGGATTACTTCAAATTCGATGAGGAACTTGGTATTCATGATACTGCCTCCGTTGTTTTAGGCCGGCATGGTCCTTTCGGGTGCTACATATCTATTAGGTACGTCAGATGCGCTGTGTCCGTTTTTGAGAACGTTCTATAATCCATAGCGACTCACAGAATGCGCTAAGCTTACTTGAAGCATAGGAATATCTAAATTTCCTGGTTCTCAGTGTCCGTGAACTCATGCATTTTGCTAGTCGAGAGGACGTTGAAATTGTCTTATGCTTGGTTCATGAACAAATAGAGGTTACTGGAAACGACCTTGCTGAAAAAGGCACTTGACTATCTGCACAGATTGAACTACCTGCGTTTAGTTCAATCTTCTTTTGAATGCATGGCAATAATCAATTCAGCCCTTCGAAAAGCATGGCAAAGAGGAGGGAAACGGCGTATGGGAATTTAAAGTTGCGTGCCATTCCGTCTTGACTCTTTCCTTGACCATAGCCCAAAATGCCTTGACAGGATCAAATCATTTTATGTCGTTTCCGAAGCACCAAACTCACGGGAGGAACTCCATACGATTTAACATAAGAAGAAAATGTTAAAAATTATTGGTTGTTCGTTTGGGTACCTGAGGAAGGTGACCTTCCCCGTGGTACCTTTACGTTCCTCATGATATTTTTTGCGTTTATAGTTGTTGATTCTATATAGTTGATTTGCCATATATTTTTTTTTGGGGGGGGGAGTTGAATTTTTTTTCTTTATTGTTTTTAGGAGGTTCTATTCGGGCTAATGTACACCAGATAAACACGCTAACCCCCTCCAACAAAAAGCAAAGCAAAACAATAACCTCTCTCATATTGACCTCCATACATAAATGTTATAAAAGAGTGTCAGCTAAAATATTGATCAGAAAATTTACGGCAGTTTGATTGGGCGGTTGTCAATCTGAATCCAAAAGGAACCTTGTTTTCAGCTTCGTATATGGATTGCCCATGCGTGACCTTCCTAAAAGTCAGATTGATTGACCATTGTTTTCTATCAATTGATGATTAAAACTAATGTTCTTTTTCCTGGGGGTCTGACAACTATGATCCTATTGTAAATAATGTTCTTGTTTTCATTTTTAAATTCATGAAATTATTAATTTTTTCAACTAAATCATTTATATTACTTATTCTTCCTCAGCAATACTTCGAATAACTACAATGCATCTCACTTTATGGATTGGCTTTTTCACATATAGTTTTCTTACGGTTATTTATTTCCATATAACTTCTAAAGTGAGTTTAATTTTGTAATACCCCCTTCATAACCTTGTATCCATAACCAAGAGTGAGTAAGATACGAGTGGGTACTCGTGGTTATCCTTCGTAGATTGAGGTAGATTGTCTTCATCCTGTATGGTTTATCTCCTCCTGTTTCCCCTAAGATCGTCATCATATCTAGTCACGCCACAGCTGGGTCTTGGTCGGAGCAACTTGGTCCCAAAGAGCATCGTCGAAAAATGAGTTCCAAGTTTGGATGGGTTCACCACAAGAGAATGCGGTACTTATAGCGACTCCCCATTTAACAAGCTTACCCCCCCCCCTCCTCTTTTAACCACTTTAGCTCTTATTCTATTTAAGGTTACCTAGTCCTTTCTACAGAAGGGGGTCCATTTTCTAAGGCTCTTATTGGTTCTAGGTGTGACTCATTGGGTGGAAACTGATCATTCTCTCTCCATTAGTCAAGCCTATATTCAGATGGTTATGGTTTTCTACTCCAGCAACTGTCATGAAACTCCTGCCTGATCATAATCTTCGCTTTGTTTCAGGATGACCATGAAATAGGTACCTATTGCCGTTCTTCTTCTGTCTCGCAAATAGTGAGATGATGGTCCACCATCCTATTCCCGTTGACGTCAGTCTTATTTCTTTCTGCCGAATAACTTTCTCACATCTGTCTGGAAGTTGAGTGATTGAACCAGTACTGGTCCACCATCCTATTCCCGTTGACGTCAGTCTTATTTCTTTCTGCCGAATAACTTTCTCACATCTGTCTGGAAGTTGAGTGATTGAACCAGTACTTACCCATATCCAGCTGGTTCTTGGCTAGGAGCTTTTGCTATTATATACCGTTTCCTTAACCCTTCCGTAATCCTAATTTTAGATAGGTGAGGGAGTTTTGCTGGCATACAAATCAAAAACGCGGGTGTTGTTTAACGTGTACATTTTGCTGCACTCGAAGAAGCGCAAAGTCCTTCGCAGCTCAAATAGCTGATTCAAATAATAATAAAACTTAGACGAGTGGAGCTGCTTGATTCGCAGCAGCCTTCACCCGCCTTTCCAGTCGTTTCATTTGAACCACCTTTTCCCGCCTGATCCGCCGATCTTCTGTTAAGTTTAGGGCTGAGGGATCTCCACCTCTCTGCCAATCCTCCCATCTCAGATCATATAAGGTAATGAAGAAACGCCAGAATTTAAAAAATGGAACATAACCTAAAATAACATTAAGAAAAAACTAAACATAAAAAGACAATCCCTTATAAATGAAAGCCCAAAACAAAGATAACAAAATCAAACTGATATAAATTTCCGATTATTATAAGTTAATTTTTTTTATATTTCCAATACTACTCTACTAAAATTTATACAAACTAACATAACCTAACTTCCTGTAACAAGTATATCAGGATATATAGTCATCCGTGGCCCCTCTAAATGCAAAACTGAACTGATTTATTAAGATTGAAGGCGCTACGGATCTATTGAGTTTCAGATTAATTGCGACATTTTAGCCAAATGGACGGAGACATTTTTTTCCCAGATTGGGCGGAAAAACGACCAAAGATTGATGGAATATGAGTAAATATTCGTCCTTCGTGATGGGGAAATTTCAAAAGGGAATTGCCCGGACAGGCCCCCTGTTTCGTCGTCATGCTCGCGCATAGTGTTGGGGCTACAGGTGGGGAGGGGGCGTATGGAGAGGCGTTTTTTAAACACTAAATGTTGCATTGGATGGGTTATATATATATATATATTTTGAAATTAAGCAATGTTCCCCAGATTTTTACTCCCATCTGGTAATTTAACACACATATTATGGCTTAACTTAGCTCAACGTGTAAAACTGCATTTTTTTTTGCAAGCATGAATAAGTTGAGGAGATTTGTGTGTCCCAGATGCTTACCAATACAATTAGTCTATTTTGGCGAAGTATCTTAAATATATTTTCACTAACCCTTACTCCACCACTTTCTGTTTAAACATCATTCGCAACCATGGTAGAAATTCTCACGTTTATTTTCATTTAATATTTTTTAACTAATTCCAAACTACAAATAAACCGCCAACCAAGATCTGGCGCCATCTAGAAAAGTCATCTGCTTTGATCGATGAAAGCCAACGCGCGTCTCAGGGGGCAAGCAACGAGGGCATAGCCGCTGAAAGTTGGTAAGGTCTGGTAACGTTAGAAAAAGTGAAAATGTGAGGAAGATATATAACCACAGATCTTACAGTGCCTTAAAGGGAAAACTTCATTGTTAGGGTAAGAAGGGCACGTAAGCAGGAAATTAACAAAGAACCAAATCGATCTAAAAATAGCGACTGTCGAAAATATTTTGTTTCGTCCTTCTTGAATTTCTGCGAGACTTATTTTCAAAAGATTGTGAAGGTTCGTTTCTTTAAGAAATACCTTAAATATGATCTTGACCAGGTGATTGCAAGTAGAAAAGTTCGATAATTTAACAAATTTTTCCTTTTATGACACATTTATCCTATTTCAAAACTCCTTAAATTTCTAAGAAATTTAATTTCAGAAAAATATCGAGATTAGCTTCTGATCCTCCTTGATAAATCGGGATCAACTGTACAGGGTCATATTTCAGATACTTCTCAAAGACTCTGAAGTGACCACGGAACGAACCTTCATAATCTTCTGAATTTAGATAAGACTCGAGAGCGTCAAGAAGGACTTGTTAAGAGTATGGAAGCAACACCATCAGCTTCATCGAAACTTTGGAGTGCAAAGGGTAATTAAAGTGTGTCACGAAGACAAATTTGCTGAATTACCGAACTTTATTAATTGGAATTACCTGGTCGGGATCATATTTGAGGTACTTCTCAAAGAATCAAATTATCAATCTAATATAACACTATTGAAACGGAAAAAAAACCCAAAGTAAATAATTACGATATAATATTGCTTACCGATAACTCAGGAATTTAAAAGGCAAGAGAATCAAATTATTAATTTAATGTAATCACTATTGACACGAAAAAAAGAAGAAGCAAAAACACAAAAGTAAATTTTGGTAAGAAAATTATTGATTAGTTTGTCAACCAAAGGTGGGGGGTAACAATTATTTTTAAAATAAGACTTTAGAGTCTGGAATTCATTGTGCATTAGGGAATAATTGGAGGAGAGATGGTACCCTCTATATATTAGAGATTTAATTGCACTGAGTTTGTGTGACAAGTCACAATGGCTGAAAAAAATTATTCCTAGGCCACTAAAGGTAGGCTTTCTGTATATTGAGGCAGTTAGTTTGTCGGGTTTTTTTCTATAATGTCGTCTAGAAAAGGAAGTTGACAAACTAATCAATAATTTTCTTACCAAAATTTACTCTCCATCCTTTCTCTCATATAATGTTCCAAAAAATGAAAAAAAATTCGCAGTACCTGAAATGGAACCTTACAATAAATTATTCACTAGAAAATGCAACAAATTACTCAAAAAATATTTCTTTCATACCAACTTCAAAATCACTTTTGTCAACCCACTTTTCATAGGAAGTTTTTTCTCGTCAAAAGACAAACTTCCTCTAGAAATGAGCAGCCGTGTTGTTTATGCTTTTACTTGTCCTTGTTGTTTGCAAGGAACCTATATTGGTAGTACGGTTCGCTCATTGAAAGAGAGGTTTTGTTCTCACATGGGAATAAGCCATCGCACTGGAAAAATATTGTCTAAGAAGGAAGCTTCTGTAATTAGAAATCATAGTATACAATGCAAGACAGAATGTTCCATAGATAACTTCAAAATCATAATAACAATGAATATAGTCTAAGAATTTTGGAATCCCTACTAATACGTACAAAATCTCTTACACTCAACATAGATAATACCGCTGTTCCCCTTCTTATTTCTCAATTTTAATTACCTCATTCTACAACCAACCAACCTTATCTCATTTATTAACCAACCAATCAAATTCCTATCCTTCTTTAAGCCACGTCCTTTATAATTTCTTCACTTTGTGATTTCTCCTCGACTTCATCGGTAAGCAATATTGTACTGTAATTTTTTACTTTTGTGTTTTTGCTTCTTCTTCTTTTCGTGTCAATAGTGATTACATTAAATTAATAATTTGATTCTCTTGCCTTTTAAATTCCTGAGTTATCGGTAAGCAATATTATATTGTAATTATTTACTTTTGTTTTGGGTTTTTTTTTCCGTTTCAATAGTGTTATATTAGATTGATAATTTGATTCTCTTGACTTTTAAATTCCTGAGTTATTTTCTAATTTTTTATTTAACTACATAGTCCTAACCTAATTATTTTTAATATTTTTAATATTCTTTAACTGTATTAGTTTAATTTATGTTTTAGAACCTGAAGATGGGTGATACGCCCGAAGCGTTGTTCCATAAATAAATCACATGTACCTCAGCCTCCTATGTGTCCTTACCTTCATCTTGAAATTGAAATTGAAGATTAGACTGGTCAGCAGCAACTCATATGACTATATATATATATATATATAGATATATATATATATATATATATATATATATATATATATATATATATATAGATATATATATATATATATATATATATATATATATATATATATATATATATATATATATATATATATATATATATATATATATATATATTAGGTTTGCTTCTAAGAAGGCTTATTTAAATGTTGAGGATAAATCCCAAAATGAGACATGTAAAATTTCTCATTTAATTAAATTTCCACGTTTCGCTACCTTACCCATCTTCTGGTCTAAAGGATAGATTTATAACAAGTTGAAAATTATGAAAATTATAATGCACACAAGGATTAGAAATAAATTATTTAGTTAATTGATATTATGACAAATCGTTTGAAAACTATTGAAACTTTAGATATGGATCAATTATGGGTACTTTAAATATGGATAAATATAACACTAGTTGATGCAATTATTGGTTGACACAGATATTAGTCACTAAATGAAGCAGAAATAGTAATAAATTATTTAATTAATTTGAAATGTGAAAAAAATATAGATGCTATAAATATGGATAAATATAAAATAATAATTGGGGCAATTGATTGGTACACAAAGATATTAGTCACCTTTAGTGGACGGCAAAAGCGGAAAGACTGAGGAAAGATTATAGAGGGAACCGATTAGAGATTGGTAGGTTGTGAAAATATTTTGAGTGGTTTATGAAATGAGAAGGGGAAAAGCAGTTGAATCAGAATTTAAACTGGGATTTAGTTGTTTTATAAATAATGATTCGAGAATGCGCAGGGAAGTGGAGTCCTTTGCATGTCCTATAATTTGAAAGTTTTTGTGGGAAATTTCTGTCTTACATTTAATTGAATGATCTCGAATGGGAGAAGTTTCTTTATTGGTTAAGGTGGAGCCAGTGCGAGAGCTAATACCAAGATGAGAACAGACCCTAGCCCCAATGAATTTATAGACAACTGAACAGCTCATTTCAGGTAGGAGTCTCTCTTTAGTTCTGAAAAATTTTCCAATATGAAAGTTGTTAAGGAAAACTATTTTGAAGTTGGTATGCGTGTAAAAACTTTTCAAAAGCTTATTAAGTTTTCGGCGTAAGGGTAGGTTGAGTGGGCCAATATCAGGGAGAAGACAATAGCGGACATCCTTGAAAACAGAGGAAATTTGTTGTGGAGCATGGTATATTTTATCAAAAAATTGACGGATACATTTTTGTACAAGTGAGGGCTAGAAACAATTTCTTTGAAAATAACCCATAAGAAAACTGAATTCTGAATGAACAAGAAAATAATCAGATGAAAACTGAAAGCTGAAAGCCACGGTGAAGGAAGGTTTTGATGTTGTTGATCTTATATGAAATATCACAAAAACTAAAAGTTCATGCCGAGACCAGAAAAGGAGGATTTACGGTAGACGGAAGTAGTGAAGTTGGGCGTGGAGCGGGATATGAGAAAATCCAAAAATGGTAATTTTCAATCTTTTTTTATCAATTGTGAATTTTATATTGGAGTGGCGATGATTTAAATAATCAAAGAATGAAAGAGACTGTTGTTCTGTTTTAAATATTAGAACCGTATCGTCAACAAAATGACGATAAAATATCGGTTTCAAAGCAGGAGGGCATTCTCGCAAAGCAACTTCTTCAAAGTTAGAGTTAAAAATGTCAGAAAGAAGAGGACCCATGGGAGAACCCATTCCAACACCATCAACTTGTTGATATATGGAGTTGTTAAATAGAAAACAGTTGTCTCTAATGGTTAGTTCAAGAAGAAACCGTAAAAGCGACGGTGTGAATTTATGAAATGTCAAATCCGGTTCTGGAAAGGCGTTTTGGATGATTAGGTCTATGGTTTCATTTACGGGGCTATTTGTAAAATGGGAGACGACATCAAAGCTACACAAAAGTGAGGACGAAGATTTTCAAGTTCCTGAATTTTTCAGACAGAGAATAACTATTGTTAACTTTGTATTGATTAATGGTAAAAGGATTAAGTAGAGGTACTAGAGCCAGAGGAGAAAAGTTGTTTATAAGTTCCTTCATCAATGATATTAATCATACATAAATCACTCCAAAATGTTTATA